>QXEO01000128.1:1230172-1701750 GCA_007115705.1 Dactylis glomerata | reverse complement strand
AGTCGATCATAGGCTCAAAATTGTTCTTCTTCATCTTTTCTTGTCGAAATTCTTGAAATTGTCCTTCTATCGGGTGCGCGACTAGCGCTCCCGATGGGAGTAGCCCCCGAGTCTATGTTCGGATACTTGTAGCCGGGCATAGAGTCAAGTTGTACTACTCAAAGAAGTTTGATTCTCAATGATTGTGTCAACTCCTGCAGAAAATATGAATAATTGTGAAATACTTTGTCTCTCAAAGAAATTTTGTGCTTGTAGATTGCAATGATGATGATGTAGTATGTAAAATAAAAACTCGATGTTTTTTTGTGCAATTTTGTTGCTCATACGTAAGACCTTTTCGTTAGCCTGATGCACTTCATGGCTCGATCAGCTACTCAGGTCATACGTAAATCGATGCGTGTGCCGCATTTGAATTTCAAGATACTTGCTAAGCCTTTTCGTTAGCCTGACGCCCAAGATTTTGGCCTTGCCAACCGTTAGTCGAGCTTCATGCGATTGTAAACTAAATTGACAAGTATTCGACATGGAACGCGAGCTAGCTACTGGGGCTTTCACAATTTTTCGAAGTCAATAATATGCAAGATGATTTTTCATGGCGGAGCCCCCGAGTGTCGGTTGCGGTGAAAGGTAAATAATAATTGACTCTTGGAAGAGGAAGACTTAGCTTTTATCGGGTGCGGCGTAGACGGCGCGGCCGTAGTCGACGATGACGTAGTCGAGTTGTTGTCGTAGAATCGCAATCACGATCGGAGGCAAAGTTATTGTCGAGCCCCCGAGCGCTGTTGGGATCGTCGCGTTGCTGATGTCGACGAAATCATAGATCTTGAGGGTGATTTTTCGCACTCCGGGGCGAGTTGATGTCGAGCCCCCGAGCGGTGCCGATAGTTTATGCGAGTGCGCGATGACGAGCCCCCGAGCGTACCAAGCCGCTGTTGACGCTGCAGTTGACGATGTTGAAGACGAGGTAGTCAAAATATTTTCTTCGATTGTCCGTGCAGCCAAATTAGCAGTCAGCTAGATGGCAGTATTGTTACGTTGCTCCACATGAAATAGTAGCTTGAATTTGTTGGCCAATTTTTGAGTCACGATGCTCCATCAAGCTGAGTCGGTCTCCACGTTTTTCCATTTTTCAGACTTGATTTGACTACGTGTCTTCTTATATGGTAGTTTCAGCGCTTGTCTTCAGATCCTGACAATCTATCTCTATTGCCTGCCCACTTTTCTTTGCTTGATTTCTTCGGGACCTTGATTGAGCAGATCCTTTGATTTTTTAATTCAACCGAACCGACATACTTGTTCTAGTCGGTTACGGCCAGACAACAAATCTGAACTCGCCGGATGAAAGTCTGGTGCCCGTATTGGATCCGAGCTGCATACTGAATCGAGCCCAGCGATACCGGCCGACGTCTTCCCGAGCTTGATCCACGGTTGATGTTGACGAGGAGGCTGGCCGGGCTTTACCTATTCCGCCGATCTTGTCGTCTCGATCTTCTTTGATCGTGTAGCACTTGAGTTATATGATTTTGCGTCCTTGGTTAGAAATTGCGGCAGCAGCGTGTACGTGGCTGTAGAAATCCTTGGACCGCGTTAGTTGGAGCCCCTATCTTGATGAAGAAGTCGATCCGAAGCGGATAGATCTGTTGAAGCGATCTGGTTGCTGCAAAATTTGCTGATCTTGTCGACGAAATTTTTTGAAGGATCCCGCCCGGATAACAAAATCCAGTCGCCGCGATCCCCACGGACGGCGCCAATTGACGAGGGGTTAACTCGACAAATGTCCTAGATGAAGAACTTAGGATCGGAGGAAGAGCAACGACTAGAGATTTCGGAATCGAGATTGGTACACGATGTACCCAGGTTCACGTCCCCGCGGTGGAGGATCGCTACATCCTGCTAGCAATCTAGTATATGATCATAGGTGTTTACATGGAGCCGCCGTAGGCGGAGATTTATATCTAGTCTATGTATAATCTTTGTCTAATCTATCTTGTATGTTCTATCTCTGATATCTGATGTCGATGTAACTTGTCTTAGATATCTCTCTAGGGGCGCCCTTGCCTGGCTTTATATATGCAACCGGGCTAAGGTTTTACAAGAGTTCTAGTCAAATACGGATTAGAGTCTTCCTTCTTCTACTCCAAGTCATCTTGTCGAGTCCTTATACTTGTCCACCTCCATAATGGGCCGGGCCCGGTATACTAATCCGCGGGTACCTGAAGGGCATACCCTCGTCATGGAGAGACACCACTAGTGAACTGTGGACCCCGGTCCTATTTCCATCATATTGCTATCACCTGTTTACTTTACTCGCACTGTTACTTTACTTGTATTCTCTACTGTTTTCCACTCGATACGCTCATACCTTTGTTTCAAGCAAACCGGTGAGATTGACAACCTCATCGCAAGTTGGGAGCAAAATACTTGGCTGTGTGTGTGCAAGTTCCGCGTTGCAGCTAGCAAGCAAAGCTTGGACGAGGCGTCATATATAAATTGTCCGAAGCTGTCGCAAACTAGCAAGCATCACCTTCAGCCGTCATTGTTTGCTTTTCTCCTGTTCGATAAACCTTGGTTTCTTAACTGAGGGAAAACAAGTTGCTATACTCATCATACCTTCCTCTTGGGGTTCCCAACAGGCTGGTCATTCACCACGCACATGGACCTCTGATCTTTCACATCAATTTGGGGTATCAGCTTCTTTTCTGGCACCGTTGCTGAGGAAGAGTGGAAGACTTCTGCGAGGGGATTTTTCGCACGCACATCCTTTACTTTGTTTTATTGCTTTGCTTTACTTTATTTATTTTACTTGCATCGTTTTATATCGAAAACCCAAAAAAATTAGAATCCTTGGTAGTTGTTTTTACTTGTTTACTTTAGTTTTGCTGAAATGTCTAATCCTGAAAACACCAAGTTGTGTGACTTTACTAGCACGAATAATAGTGATTTTATCTGCACTCCTATTGCACCACCTGCTACTGCTGCAAACTTTTATGAGATTAAGCCTGCTTTGTTAAATCTTGTTATGAAAGAGTAATTTTCTGGTGCTAGTACTAAAGATGCTGCAGCTCATCTCAACAATTTTGTTGAGCTATGTGAGATGCAGAAATATAAGGATATTGATAGTGATATTATTAAGCTCAAGTTGTTTCCTTTTTCTTTGAGAGGAAAAGCTAAAGATTGGTTGCTGTCTTTGACTAAGAATAGTATTGATTCTTGGGCTAAGTGTAAGGATGCTTTTATTGGTAGATACTATCCTCCTGCTAAGATTATATCTCTGCGTAGCAATATTATGAAGTTTACTTAGTTTGATAATGAACATGTTGCTCAGGCTTGGGAAAGAATGAAATCTATGATAAACAATTGCCCCACTCATGGACTGACTACTTGGATGATTATCCAAACTTTTTATGCAGGACTAAATTTTTCTTCGAGGAACCTACTTGATTCAGCTGCTGGAGGCACTTTTATGTCCCTTACCTTGGGCGCCGCAACAAAGCTACTTGACAACATGATGGTAAATTATTCCGAATGGCACACCGAGAGAGCTCCACAAGGTAAGAAGGTAAATTCTATTGAGGAAACCTCTTCCTTAAGTGATAAGATTGATACCATTATGGCTATGCTTGCTAATGATAGGACTCATGTTGATCCTAATAATGTTCCTTTAGCCTCTCTGGTTGCCCAAGAAGAGCATGTTGATGTGAATTTTATTAGAAACAATAATTTTAATAACAATGCTTATAGGAAGAATTTTGCTAGTAACAATTATAGGCCGTATCCTTCTACCAATGGTAATGGTTATGGTAACTCTTATGGTAACTCCTACAACAACACTAGGGCCGCACCCTCCGAGCTTGAGGTAATGCTCAAGGACTTCATCGGTAAGCAAACTGCTTTTAATAAGTCTATTGAGGAAAAGTTAGGCAAAATTGATATACTTGCTTCTAAAGTTGATAGCCTTGCTCATGATGTTGAACTTCTGAAATTAAAAGTGTTTCCCAATGATGTGAAAGAGAACAATGTTTTTGCTACCGCTAATGCTATTCAAGTTGGAATTGATGAAAATATTAGATTGTTAGCGGAATTGCATGCTAGGTGGGAAAGAGAAGATGAGATGGCTAGAGAGATGAAGGTATGTACCATTACTACCTCAAATGATGTTGCTCCTACTGCTAGCAATCCTCTTACTTTGATTGGTGTAGAGAAAACTCCCACTCCTTGTGTTAAAAAGCCTAAAACTGCCAAAACTTTTTCTCAAAAGAGTGCTGAAATTTTTCGGAGTGTGGGAGATGATAGCTCTATTTCTTTTAATGATTTTGATATTGATGGCTGCAATATATCTGAAGTTATTTCGTTCTTGCAAAAGCTTGCTTTGACTCCCAATGCTAGTTCTTTAAATATTGCTTTTACTAAGCATATTACCAATGCTCTCATAAAAATTAGGGATGAAAAGTTGAAGCAAAATGCTTCTGTTCCCAAGAAGTTAGAAGATGGTTGGGAACCCATCATTGATATGAATGTTAATGGTTTTGATTGCCATGCTTTATGTGATCTAGGTGCTAGTATTTCTATCATGCCTAGAAAGATTTATGACATGCTTGATTTACCACCGCTTGAAAAATGTTATTTTGATGTTCCTATTGCTGATGTTGCTAAGAAGAAACATTTGGGAAGGATTAATGATGTTCTTATTGTGGTTAACAATAACCTTGTTCCCGTTGATTTTCTTGTTATGGACGTTGAATGCCATGCTTCATGTCCTATTATTTTGGGAAGACCTTTTCTTCGAACTGTAGGTGCCATCATTGATATGAGGGAAGGCACTATCAAATATCAATTCCCACTAAAGAAAGGTATGGAACACTTCCCTAGTAAAATAAAGAAATTAATTTTTGACTCTATTCTTAGAGCAAATTATGAGCTTGATGCTTCATCTCTTGATATTACTTGATTCGCAATTTTCTGTGCCTAGCTCAAAGGCGTTAAAGAAAAGCACTCTTGGGAGATAACCCATTGTTTTCTTTTCAGTAATTTTTCTTTTATTTGAGTCTTGGAAGTCATTACTTCTGTAATGACTGCTCCTTATCCTTTTTATTTCGTTTTTGTGCCAAGAGAAGCCTCTAATTTGAGCGAGGTAAAGATTTGGGGATGTTGCTGTCCTGAAACTGTTTTCTGTGCTTCACCGTAAAAATTCGTATAAATTCTCTGTTTATCTTTTGGACCTGCGATTTCTTGTGCATATGCCCCAGGTTATATCCAATCTTTCGTTAGTTGAACACTTTTTGATTTGAGCAACATAGAACCTTTCAAAAATTCGGCCTTTGTCAGCTGTTCGGTTTTGACAGATTTCTGCCAATATTTGTTTTTGCCACTTTATCGCTTTCTTTGCGAGTTCTTTTGATCACGGAACTCTTGTGGAAGTTGCTACAGTAGTATATACTTTATATGTGGTGGTTTTGAGTTGAAACCTGAAGCAAAAAGAGGTTGATTATATGTTATGCCTACACTAATGTTGCTAATAGATTTGTGTTTAGTTTTGTATGAAGGAAGTTTTCAAGTGTAGGGATTGGAGAATGATGAGATGAGTTGAAGAATGGACAAAAGTTCAAGCTTGGGGATGTCCATGCATCACCCCAATAAATATCCAAGAAGTACAAGCGTCAAAGCTTGGGGATGCCCCCGAGGCACCCTTTCTTCATCGGCAAAAATCAGGTCACCTTTCAAGACACTATATTTTTATTGCTTCATGCACTATGTGTTTTTCTTGGAGCGTCAGTTGTTTTAGTTTTCTTAGTTGGTTTAGTTTGTTTGTTTGCTGCAATAAATGGTTGGACCCCAACAAATTTCTTTTGGAGGAGATGTACTCGTTTTCATTTGCGAAGAACGCTCAATTTTTAATAAGAGTGAAAAACGGAGTTGTTCAAGCGTTCTTCTTTTTCTGCTACTTCTTTTGGTTTTCGTTTTCACCTTGATTTGCGTTCAGACCTTGTCATATATTTTCATCAAGGTGTATTTTTGCCTCTGATCTTTATTGGTTTTCATCAAAAGAGGTATTTATAAAATTTTCAAATGGTGTTGGAAAAGAGAAAAAACTTTGTGCAAAATAGTGGTACAAGAAGGAGCTTGTGTAGACTGCGGCTTAGGCTTTTTCATGTCATGCTTGATGTATTTTTGATAGTATGCTTAGTGGTTTTTCTGTAGCATGACTTGTCTCAAATAACTGAGATTGCTTAATGAGCCTTTGAAAAAAATCATGCGTTGTTTTTATTGTATGGAAGCATTATTTTGGTTCTCTCCTTGATGCTTTATTTGGGTTGACTTGGCGCATGCTCACACATGTTAGACTCATACAAATTCGCCAATAGCCTTCATGATCATTTAGTTTTTGACTTTTGATGCCATCTTATGCTTCTTTTAATGTCGCTTTGTCGCTTTGCATGATTATGGCCATTATTGCTCTCTTAGTTGGTCGCTCCCAGTCTTTTGCTAGCCCTCGCCTTGTACTGAGTATGAGCTCTACTCGTGCATCCAACTCCTAAAAGCCAAAGTTTTCCAAAGTGTCCACCATACATACCTACTAGCAATTTGCTATTCCAAGTAAATTTGACTTGCTTTTATTTTCTCTTCAAATTAAACTCTTACCAGTGTTATGCGAAATTCGGTCAGTAAAGCTCTCACGAACCGGAAGGCACACTTTACTTTTTCCTGTCTTAAAAATTTGACATTGTGGTCTCTTATGTTGAGTTGTTATGCTTGCAAGTTGTAAGTTGGATTCTAGCCCAGCCATGCTGTCATGGGGCAAGCTTTCAACATTGCACTTCTTATTTGAGTTGATATCTTGATCTTTTGTTTATGGATGCCCGCGGTGTGAAATGAATTGGGAACTTGTGGGGATCATGGAGTTTTTATATGTGTTAGGGAAACGCCGGGCCGCCAATCTAAGCCATGCATAATTCATGGTGGAAATTTGCAGCATACCCATGGTGAACATACGACGACGCATCTCACAATAAAAAGCTAAACAAAAGGCAAATAAAAGAGATGTCGAGGTGTTCATTGTCTGCTTGTCCTGTCATTTTGGTGTGGGCTTGGTCCATGTCATCGGGCACGGAGGTACCCCATTGGCGGTTCTCAATGATATGCATATATTTACAATGACAAGAGCCTTGCTTGGGACTCTAAGTAAAGTAGCATGAGGTTTGGGTACTCGTATTCACGGGACACGAGGTTTTCAACTTATGATTTGTAAAGCATATGCATCATAATTATTCTCGCATTAACTTTAACCATTCAAGATGCTTATGATGGGGGCAATGAGAGCTCAAAGCCGGTAAGTACCATAATTTTTGAAGGTTATAAAACTTGCAATCACTGCTTCCCTCTGCGAAGGGCCTTTCTTCTACCTTTATGTTGAGTCACCACCTTCTTTCTTTATGCACCATTAAGAGAGCATAGTTGTCATTCTTAGTGTGATATGCATTGTCCCAAAGTTCATTGATTGATTCATGATGATTGGTTTCACTTGTTCTTAAATTATTTGTATCTAGTCGCCCTCTTAAACTTGAAGGTGTCCTATACATTTATGTTTTGCTCTCTTTGAAGGACAAGCTGAAAACCATTTGTATGTTTTTCCTTATGATTTGAACACACGTTTGACTTTCATTGTTTCATTTTCATGATCTTTTGTTTGTGTTCATTTGCATGTTTACAACATGGTTGCTAAGTTTCGTATTGTCAAGATTATATCTTCATGCCCATGTTTTAAGTTCTTATGATCCGAGCTCACAAATGCTTACATAGATGATCAAGATTGTGTAGGTGCATGTCACCTCAAAAATTATTCTTTGTTATCACTTACCTACTCGAGGACGAGCAGGAGTTAAGCTTGGGGATGCTTGATACGTCTCAAACGTATCTATAATTTTTGATGCTCCATGCTTGTCTTTACACCATTTGCCTATTGTTTCGTTACACTTCGTGGCACTTTTATGCATTTTCCTGAACTAACTTATTAACAAGTTGCCACAGTGCCAGTTTCCTGTTTTCTGCTGTTTTTGTGTTTCAGAAGTGATACACAGGAAATATTCTCGGAATTGGACGAAACAAGTTCCTGAAGTCTTATTTTACCCGGAAGCTTCCAGAGATCCGAAGGAGAGTAGGAGGGGGGCCACCAGGGCCCCACACGTAGGGGTGGCGCGGCCAGACCCCTGGCCGCGCGGGCCCCGCGTGAGGGCGCCTGGCTCCTCCTCTGACATCGCCCCTTCGCCTATAAAGACCCCCCAACGGAAAAAACCTAAGTACCCGATCAGATTTCCAGAACACATCGCGATCCGCCGCCGCCGTCGACCCGAAGATCGGGAGGGTCCAGAAGCTCTTCCCGGCACCCTGCCGGAGAGGGGAATCGCCCCCGGAAGTTTTCTTCATCGCCATGCTTGCCTCCGGAGCAATGAGTGAGTAGTCTACCTTGGACTATGGGTCCATAGCAGTAGCTAGATGGTTGTCTTCTCCACCTTGTGCTTCATATTTAGATCTCATGAGCTGCCCTACATGATTGAGATCACCGTTAGGCTGGTACCAATGCATCACCCCACTATAGCCTCGCCACGTCAGCTTTTACCCTCACTCTCACCCCACTCTCACCCCACTCTCACCCCATGGTGCCAGTGCACGGGCTATAGTGCCAGCTCTCACTTCTCTCTCCTCCACATCAGCTTTTCTCTCTCCTCTCTTTTACAACATTCAAAATAATGCAAGAAAATTATTTTATTCAACTAAAATTGTTACCGATTACATTATTTGAAAAAATTACATAAAAATTTGAAAAAATTACATAAAAATTTGAAAAAATTACATAATCTAGGCATTAGCCCACACATGCTCAATCAAATCATGCTGGAGCTGTGTATACATCGGTGAGTCCCTCATTTCGTTGTCCATCTGAATCCTGGCTGCTAGGCTTGGTGGTGCATTGTTGTGTATCGCAGGGCCGACATTGGAATCAACTGTCTCATAGATGTCATCCAAATCTGCATCACGCTCATCGTCGATGATCATGTTGTGCAGAATGACACATGCACGCATGATCAACCCAAGAGTACGCCTCGAGTAGGAGCGTCCCGGAACTGCTAGAATGTTGAACCTAGCCTTCAGCGCTCCAAAGGCACACTCGACATCTTTGCGATAAGCTGATTGAGCAGCAGTGAACACTCGATGCTTTTCACTTTGTGGAAGAGTAACACCTTTCATGAACACCGGCCATGAGGGGTAGATGCCGTCGGCAAGGTAGTAACCATAGTTGTACTCGTGTCCATTCACCGTGAAGTTCACTACGGGTGCTTCTCCCCTGAGCACATCAGTGAACAACGGCGACTGGTTGAGTACATTGATGTCGTTGTTGGACCCGGCCACTCCAAAAAAGGCATGCCAGATCCAACGATCATACGACGCAACGGCTTCTAAGATTATGGTAGGGTGTTTGATGTCTCCCCTTGTGAATTGACCGGCATACGCCACTGGGCAGTTCCTCCACTGCCAATGCATGCAATCGATGCTCCCTAACATGCCCGGAAAGCCACGCTCCTCGGCTTTCGCTAACAGACGCTGAGTATCCTCGACATTTGGTCGACGGCAAAACTCTTCCCCGTAACAGTCAATGATGCCTTCACAGAATCTATCTAGACAATCTGATGAAGTTTGTCTAGCTAACTTAAGCCACTCATCTATCGTATCTGCAGCGGCTCCATAAGCTAATAAACGCAAAGCCGCAGTACACTTTTGTAGGGGAGAAAAACCAACACGGTTGAGAGCATCAACTCTTTGGGTGAAATACGGAGAGTATTCACCCAATCTATCAACAATGCGTCGAAAAAGGGATCGCCTCATCCGATACCTTCGCCGAAAGAAGCTAGGAGGATAATTACAGTCATCGGCGAAGTAGTCCTCGTAGAGCCGATCGTGGGCACCCAGACGATCACGCCTGATGGACCGTCGGCGGCGTCACGGCGGTCTTGGCACCGCCTCGGGGTTGAGCATCGCCTCCTCATACTCCGCCTGGAATGCATCGATCATATCACCCTCCATTCCATCGCTGGAGCTCGAACTGCTGCTAGACGAAGACATGGCGTCGAGAGGAGTGGAAATGGAGAGTGGAGGAGATGAAGTGGGGTGTGGAATGACTGAAACCAGGTGGGGGTATTTATAGGGGGTTGGGGATGAAATTTGGAATTTTTTGCAAAAAAATTCGATTTTTTTTAGCTCCAACGGATACCTCAACGGCTAGCTGACGTGGACGAATCAGAGCTCGCCACGTCAGCTAGCCGTTGGCACTACCGCCTCGCCCCGCCTATCGCCCCACCCGGCCAGCGCGTCGCCCCGCTCCCGCCCCCCTCTCGCCCGCTCCCGCCCCGCCAGCGCGGGCGACGGCCGGGCGATACCGCCCGCTCCCGCCGGGCGACGGCGCCGGCGCCCGCCGCTGGCCTTCCGCCCCTCTCCCGCCTCCCTCTCGCCCCGACGCGGGCGATACCGCCCGCGCTCACGCCTGCGTTGGCACCAGCCTTATGTAATTCTACATGTTTGGTTTGTTGGGATCCGATGAATATTGGTGTTTATGATTAAGTTGCTGTACTGAATATTATCTTTTGTTATCTCTATGTTGTTTATGATCTTGCATGCTCTCCGTTGTTAGTAACTATCTTGGCCGAGTAGTTGCTAGTGACTCCAAGAGGGGGTATTTATGCTCGATAGTGGGTTCATGCCTCTATTTCACCTGGGGGAGTGACAGAAACCTCTAAGGTGGTAGATGTGCTGTTGCTACTAGGGAGAAAACAACATTCATATGCTCAAGGGCATATGCTTTGTTTACATTACACACTTTGCTTAATGCAATTATCTGTTGTTCACAACTTAATACTTTTGGGGTGTTCAGATTGATATCCCCGGGAGTGGATTATTAGTCATAGATGCAGTTGGATGGCGGTCTATGTATTTTGTTGTAATGCCCAGAGTAAATCTCATAGTGATCTTCTTGACATATCATGTTTATCTTTATTCTATCAATTGCCCAACTATAATTTGTTTACCCAGCATGTGTTATTTATCTTATGGAGAGACACCACTAGTGAACTGTGGACCCCGGTCCTATTTACATCATATTGCTATCACCTGTTTACTTTACTCGCACTGTTACTTTACTTGCATTCTCTACTGTTTTCCACTCGATATGCTCATACCTTTGTTTCAAGCAAACCGGTGAGATTGACAACCTCATCGCAAGTTGGGAGCAAAGTACTTGGGTGTGTGTGTGCAGGTTCTGCGTTGCAGCTAGCAAGCAAAGCTTGGACGAGGCGCCATATATAAATTGTCCGAAGCTGTCGCAAACTAGCAAGCATCACCTTCAGCCGTCATTGTCTGCTTTTCTCCTGTTCGATAAACCTTGGTTTCTTAACTGAGGGAAAACAAGCTGCTATACTCATCATACCTTCCTCTTGGGGTTCCCAACGGGCTGGTCATTCACCACGCACAAGGACCTCTGATCTTCCACATCAACTTGGAGTATCACGGCCCAGGCGTTTCCGTAACACATATACAAACTCCATGATCCCCACAAGACTCCCAATTCATTTCACACTGCGGGCATCCATAAACAAAAGATCACGATATCAACTCAAAAGAGAAGTGCAATGTTGAAAGCTTGCCCATGACTGCATGGCTGGGCTAGTCTCCAACTTACAACTTGCAAGCATAATAACTCAACATAAGAGACCACAATGTCAAAATTTTAAGAACAGGAAAAAGTAAAGTGTGCCTTCCGGTTCGTGAGAGTTTTACTGACCAATTTTCGCATAACACTGATAAGAGTTTAATTTGAAGAGAAAATAAAAGCAAGTCAAATTTACTTAGAATAGCAAATTGCTAGTAGGTATGTATGGTGGACACTTTGGCAAACTTGGGTTTTAGGAGTTGGATGCACGAGTACAGCTCATACTCAGTATAAGACAAGGGCTAGCAAAAGACTGTGAGTGACCAACTTTTTAAAAGAAGCATAAGATGGCATCAAAAGTCAAAAACTAAATGATCATAGAGGCTATTGGCAACTTTTTAAAAGTCTAACATGTGTGAGCATACGTCAAGTCAACCCAAATAAAGCATCAAGGAGAAAACCAAAATAATGCTTTCAAACGATAAAAACAACGCATGATTTTTTCAAAGGCTCATTAAGCAATCTTAGTTATTTGAGAAAAGTCATGCTACAGCAAAACCACTAAGCATACTATCAAAAAGACATCAAGCATGACATGAAAAAGCATAAGCCGCAGTCTACACAAGCTCCTTCTTGTACCACTTTTTTGCATAAAGCTTTTTCTCTTTTCCAACACCATTCGAACTTTTTAAATCCAACTCTTTTGAGGAAAACCAATAAATATCAGAGGCAAAAATACACCTTGATAAATAAATATAAGAAGATCTGAACGCAAATCAAAGCGAAAACGAAAACCAAAAGCAGTAGCAGAAAAAGAAGAACACTCGGTTTTTGATAAGAGTGAAAACTGGAGCGTTCTTGGCAAATGAAAAGCAAGGCAACTTCTCCAAAAGAAATTTGTTGGGGTCCAACCATTTATTGCAGCAAAAAAAACTAAACTAATAATGAAAACT
Organism: Dactylis glomerata; assembly: GCA_007115705.1. Taxonomy (NCBI): domain Eukaryota; kingdom Viridiplantae; phylum Streptophyta; class Magnoliopsida; order Poales; family Poaceae; genus Dactylis; species Dactylis glomerata. The sequence continues at coordinate 1,689,102 of QXEO01000128.1, read as the reverse complement.
AAAACAACTGACGCTCCAAGAAAAACACATAGTGCATGAAGCAATAAAAATATAGTGTCTTGAAAGGTGACCTGATTTTTGCCGATGAAGAAGGGGTGCCTTGGGGCATCCCCTGGCTTTGACGCTTGTACTTCTTGTATATTTCTTGGGGTGATGCATGGGCATCCCCAAGCTTGAGATTTTGTCCATTCTTCAACTCATCTCATCATTCTCCAATCCCTACACTTGAAAATTTCCTTCATACAAAACTAAACACAAATCTATTAGCAACATTAGTGTGGGCATAACATATAATCAACCTCTTTTTGCTTCAGGTTTCAACCTAAAACCACCTCATATATAGCATATACAACTGTAGCAACTTTCCCAAAAGTTCCGTGATCAAAAGAACTCAAAAAGAAAGCGATAAAGCGGCAATCACAAATATTGGCAAAAATCTCTCAAAACAGAACAGCTGACAAAGGTCAAATTTTTAAGGGATTTTCTGTTGCTCAAATCAAAAAGTGTTCAACTAATGAAAGTTTGGATATAACCTGGGGCATATGCACAAGAAATCTCAGGTCCAAAAGATATACAGAGAATTTTCACGAATATTTACGGTGCAGCACCAAAAACAGTTTCAGGACAGCAACATCCCCAAATCTTACCTCACTCAAATTAGAGGCTTCTCTTGGCACAACAATGAAATAAAAAGGATAAGGAGCGGTCATTACAGTAGTAATGACTTCCAAGACTCAAATAAAAGAAAAAGTGCTGAAAAGAAAACATTGGGTTATCTCCCAAGAGTGCTTTTCTTTAACGCCTTTGAGCTAGGCGCAGAAAATTGCAAATCAAGTAATATCAAGAGATGAAGTAATTATGAAAGAAGCATCAGGATCCACAATAGGAGTCTTTTCAACAATGAAAGGAATTATGTCCAAATGAGTTTTTGAAGATCCTTTATAATCACGCTTTGGTACACTATTTTCATCAAAAGGATTTTCAGAACAAATCCAACTAGAATTATTTTCCCAAACATCATGTATTCCTGAAAGTTTATAAGGTATTGGCACTCTAAAATCATTGGGTGTGCCAACAACCGTTACAGGTGAGCCAAGCTTATTGAATTTCTTAAAAACTTTTCTAGCCTCATTGGCAACATCTTTAAATTCCAAGCGCATAGTTTCTAAAATGAAAGCTTTCTTTTCAGGATCTTCAATTTCATGAAGCTTAAGGAACATGTATTGCAAAAAGGGATTAAAATTAGCAAACCTAGCTTCTAACATGTGAACTAAATAAGCGGAAGCAACTTCATAACTAGGAGCTAGCTCAACCAAAGACTTTTCCTCAACTTCTCTATGCATACTAATGTGATTAAAGAACTCCTTGATACGTCTCCAACGTATCCATAATTTTTGATGCTCCATGCTTGTTTTTACACCATTTGCCTAATGTTTCGTTACACTTCATGTCACTTTTATGCATTTTCCGGAACTAACCTATTAACAAGTCGCCACAGTGCCAGTTCCCTATTTTCTGCTATTTTTGTGTTTCAGAAAAGCTACATAGAAAATATTCTCAGAATTGGACAAAACAAGTTCCTGAAGTCTTATTTTTCCCAGAAGATTCTAGAGATCCGAAGAGGAGACGGAGAGGGGCCACAGGACACCCTTACACCAGGGCGGCGTGGCCTGGCCCCTGGTCATGCCCCCTATGTGTGAGGCCGCCTCGGTCCACTTCTGACGATGCCCCTTCGCCTATAAAGACCCCCCGACGGGAAAAACCTAAGGACCCCGATCAATTTTCCAGAAACACATCGCGATCCACCGCCGTCGTCGACCCGAGATCGGGAGGATCCAGAAGCTCTTCCCGGCACCCTGCCGGAGAGGGGAATCGCCACCGGAGGTCTTCTTCATCGCCCTGCTTGCCTTCGGAGCGATGAGCGAGTAGTCTACCTTGGACTATGGGTCCATAGCAGTAGCTATATGGTTGTCCTCTCCACCATGTGCTTCATGTTTAGATCTCATAAGCTGCCCTACATGATTGAGATCACTGTTATGTAATTCTACATGTTTGGTTTGTTGGGATCCGATGAATATTGGTGTTATGATTGAGTTGCTATACTAAAATATATCTTATGTTATCTCTATGTTGTTTATGATCTTGCATGCTCTCCGTTGTTAGTAGCTATCTTGGCCGAGTAGTTGCTAGTGACTCCAAGAGGGGGTATTTATGCTCGATAGTGGGTTCATGCCTCTATTTAACCTGGGGGAGTGACAGAAACCTCTAAGGTTGTAGATGTGCTGTTGCTACTAGGGAGAAAACAACATTCATATGCTCAAGGGCATATGCTTTGTTTACATTACACACTTTGCTTAATACAATTATCTGTTGTTCGCAACTTAACACTCATGGAGTGTTCTGATGATATCCCCGTGAGTGGATTATTAGTCATAGATGCAGTTGGATGGCGGTCTATGTATTTTGTTGTAATGCCCAGAGTAAATTGCATAGTGATCTTCTTGACATATCACGTTTATCTTTATTCTATCAATTGCCCAACTGTAATTTGTTTACCCATCATGTGTTATTTTATCTTATGGAGAGACACCGCTAGTGAACTGTGGACCCCGGTCCTATTTCCATCATATTGCTATCACCTGTTTACTTTACTCACACTGTTTACTTTACTCGCATACTTTCACTGTTTTCCACTCGATACGCTCATACCCTTTGTTTCAAGCAAACCGGTGAGATTGACAACCTCATCGTAAGTTGGGAACAAAGTATATGGTTGTGTGTGTGTAGGTTCCGCGTTGCTACTGGCTGAAGACAAGTCAACAAGTATCGTTAAACGGCGCCCTTGTTGGAGTGTTATTAAGCCAGTCCGCATCACCTTCAGTCGTTTGTCTCTCCTCTCCTGAACGATAAACCTTGATTTCTTAACTGAGGGAAAAATCTTGCTGCTATATTCATCACACCTTCCTCTTGGGGTTCCGAACGGGCTGGTCATCAACCGCCGCCATCAAACGCAACAAGCTTTTTTCTGGCGCCATTGCCGGGGAGGAAGTAGAAGACCTCTGCAAGGGGAGTTTTTCGCACACACATACTTTACTTTGTTTATTGTTTTGCTTTACTTTATTTATTTTACCTGCATCGTTTTATCAAAAACCCAAAAAAATTAGAATCCTTGGTAGTTTTTACTTCTTTACTTTAGTTCATTATGTTGTTCCCTAAGTATGTTTTAGAGGACCTCTCAGTAGGTAGTGGTTCAATTATTGGGAAAGATAACATTGAGGAGTTCTTTAATCACATTAGTATGCATAAAGAAGTTGAGAAAAAGTCTTTGGTTGAGCTAGCTCCTAGTATTGAAGTTGCTTCTGCTTATTTAATTCAGATGTTGGAAGCTAGGTTTGCTAGCCTTAATCCTTTTATTCAAAACATGTTCCTTAAGCTTCATGAAATTGAAGATGCTGAGAAGAAAGCTTTCATTTTGGAAATCTTGCACTTAGAATTTAAAGATGTTGCTATTGAAACTAGGAAAGTTCTTAAGTGTTTTAATAAACTTGCTTCACCTATAAAGGTTATTAGTACAAACAATGATGGAACTGAAATACCTATACCTAGCAAGCTCTTGGGATTGTATGGAGCTTTCGAAAATAATTTTAACTGGATCTGTCCTGAGAATCTTTTTAGTGATTTGAGTGAACCAAAGCGTGATCACAAAGGGTCTTCAAAAACTTATGTGGATGAAATACAATGCCTTATTGACAAGACCTCTGCAGTTGATCTTAATGCTTCTTCTAAAAATACTTGATTCGCAATTTTTTGCGCCTAGCTCAAATGCGTTAAAGAAAAGCACTCTTGGGAGATAACCCAATGTTTTATTTTCAGTACTTTTTCTTTTATTTGAGTCTTAGAAGTCATTACTACTGTAATGACCGCTCCTTATCCTTTTTATTTCATTGTTGTGCCAAGAGAAGCCTCTAATTTGAGTGAGGTAAGATTTGGGGATGTTGCTGTCCTGAAACTGTTTTCGGTGCTGCACCGTAAAATTTGTAAAAATTCTCTGTATATCTTTTGGACCTGAAATTTCTTGTGCATAAGCCCCAGGTTATATCCAAACTTTAATTAGTTTAACACTTTTTGATTTGAGCAACAGAAAATCCCTTAAAAATTCGACCTTTATCAGCTGTTCTGTTTTGACAGATTTCTACCAATATTTGTGTTTGCCGCTTTATCGCTTTCTTTTGAGTTCTTTTGATCACAGAACTTTTGGGGAAGTTGCTACAGTAGTATATGCTATATATGTGGTGGTTTTAAGTTGAAACCTGAAGCAAAAGAGGTTGATTATATGTTATGCTACACTAATGTTGCTAATAGATTTGTGTTTAGTTTTGTATGAAGGAAGTTTTCAAGTGTAGGGATTGGAGAATGATGAGATGAGTTGAAGAATGGACAAAAGCTCAAGCCTGGGGATGCCCATGCATCATCCCAAGAAATATCCAAGAAGTACAAGCGTCAAAGCTTGGGGATGCCCCCGAGGCACCCCTTCTTCATCGGCAAAAATCAGGTCACCTTTCAAGACACTATATTTTTATTGCTTCATGCACTATGTGTTTTTCTTGGAGTGTCAGTTGTTTTAGTTTTCTTTATTAGTTTAGTTTGTTTGCTGCAATAAATGGTTGGACCCCAACAAATTCCTTTTGGAGAAGTTGCCTTGCTTTTCATTTGCCAAGAACGCTCTAGTTTTCACTCTTATAAAAAACCGAGTGTTCTTCTTTTTCTGCTACTGCTTTTGGTTTTCATTTTTGCCTTGATTTGTGTTCAGATCTTCTTACATTTATTCATCAAGGTGTATTTTTGCCTCTGATCTTTATTGGTTTTCATCAAAAGAGGTGGATTTAAAATTTTTGAATGGTGTTGGAAAAGAGAAAAAGCTTTATGCAAAAAAGTGGTACAAGAAGGAGCTTGTGTAGACTGCGGCTTAGGCTTTTTCATGTCATGCTTGATATCTTTTTGATAGTATGCTTAGTAGTTTTGCTGTAGCATGACTTGTCTCAAATAACTGAGATTGCTTAATGAGCCTTTGAAAAAATCATGCGTTGTTTTAATTATTTGGAAGCATTATTTTGGTTTTCTCCTTGATGCTTTATTTGGGTTGACTTGGCGCATGCTCACACATGTTAGACTCTTACAAAGTCGCCAATAGCCTCTATGATCATTTAGTTTTTGACTTTTGATGCCATCTTATGCTTCTTTTAATGTCGCTTTGTCGCTTTGCATGATTATGGCCATTATTGCTCTCTTAGTTGGTCGCTCCCAGTCTTTTGCTAGCCCTCGCCTTGTACTGAGTATGAGCTCTACTCGTGCATCCAACTCCTAAAAACCAAGTTTTCCAAAGTGTCCACCATACATACCTACTAGCAATTTGCTATTCCAAGTAAATTTGACTTGCTTTTATTTTCTCTTCAAATTAAACTCTTACCAGTGTTATGCGAAAATTGGTCAGTAAAGCTCTCACGAACCGGAAGGCACACTTTACTTTTTCCTATTCTTAAAAATTTGACATTATGGTCTCTTATGTTGAGTTGTTATGCTTGCAAGTTGTAAGTTGGAGACTAGCCCAGCCATGCAGTCATGGGCAAGCTTTCAACATTGCACTCCTTATTTGAGTTGATATCGTGATCTTTTGTATATAGATGCCCGCGGTGTGAAATGAATTGGGAATCTTGTGGGGATCATGGAGTTTGTATATGTGTTAGGGAAACGCCTGGGCCGCCAATCTAAGCCATGCATAATTCATGGTGGAAATTTGCAGCATACCCATAGTGGACATTCGACGACGCATCTCAAAATAAAAAGCTAAACAAATGGTAAATAAAAGAGATGTCAAGGTGTTCATTGTCTGCTTGTCCTGTCATTATGATGTGGGCTTGTTCCATGTCATCGGGCACGGAGGTACCCTGTTGGCGGTTCTCGATGATACGCATATACTTACAATGACAAGAGCCTTGCTTGGGACTCTAAGTAAAGTAGCATGAGGTTTGGGTACTTGTATTCACGGACACGAGGTTTTCAACTTATGATTTGTCAAGCATATGCATCATAATTGTTCTTGCATTAACTTTAACCATTCAAGATGCTTATGATGGGGGCAATGAGAGCTCAAAGCCGGTAAGTACCATAATTTTTGAAGGTTATAAAACTTGCAATCACTGCTTCCCTCCGCGAAGGGCCTTTCTTTTACTTTTATGTTGAGTCACCACCTTCTATCTTTATGCACCATTAAGAGAGCATAGTTGTCATTCTTAGTATAATGTGCATTGTCCCAAAGTTTTCATTGATTGATTCATATTGTTGGTTTCACTTGTTCTTAAATTATTTGTATCTAGTCGCCCTCTTAAACTTGAAGGTGTCCTATGCATTTATGTTTTGCTCTCTTTGAAGGACAAGTTGAAAACCATTTGTATGTTTTTCTGTATGATTTGAACACACGTTTGACTTTCATTGTTTCATTTTCATGATCTTTTGTTTGTGTTCATTTTCATGTTTATAACATGGTTGCTAAGTTCTTATTATCAAGATTATATCTTTCATGCCCATGTTTTAAGTTCTTATGATCCCAGCTCACAAATGCTTACATACATGATCAAGATTGTGTAGGTGCATGTCACCTCAAAAATTATTTCTTTTGTTATCACTTACCTACTCGAGGACGAGCAGGAGTTAAGCTTGGGGATGCTGATACGTCTCCAACGTATCCATAATTTTTGATGCTCCATGCTTGTTTTTACACCATTTGCCTAATATTTCATTACACTTCGTGGCACTTTTATGCATTTTCTGGAACTAACCTATTAACAAGTCGCCACAGTGCCATTTCCCTGTTTTCTACTGTTTTTGTGTTTCAGAAAAGCTACACAGGAAATATTCTCGGAATTGGACGAAACAAGTTCTTGAAGTCTTATTTTTCCTGGAAGCTTCCAGAGATCCGAAGAGGAGACGGGGAGGGGCCACAGGCCACCCTCACACCAGGGCGGCGCGGCCTGGCCCCTGGCCACGCCCCCTATGTGTGAGGCCGCCTCGGTCCACTTCTGACGATGCCCCTTCGCCTATAAAGACCCCCCGACGGGAAAAACCTAAGGACCCCAATCCATTTTCTAGAAACACATCGCGATCCGCCGCCGTCGTCGACCCGAGATCGGGAGGGTCCAGAAGCTCTTCTCGGCACCCTGCCAAAGAGGGGAATCGCCACCGGAGGTCTTCTTCGTCGCCATGCTTGCCTCCGGAGCGATGAGTGAGTAGTCTACCTTGGACTATGGGTCCATAGCAGTAGCTAGATGGTTGTCATCTCCACCATGTGCTTCATGTTTAGATCTCATGAGCTACCCTACATGATTGAGATCACCGTTATGTAATTCTACATGTTTGGTTTGTTGGGATCCGATGAATATTGGTGTTATGATTGAGTTGCTATACTGAAATATATCTTATGTTATCTCTATGTTGTTTATGATCTTGCATGCTCTCCGTTGTTAGTAGCTATCTTGGCCGAGTAGTTGCTAGTGACTCTAAGAGGGGGTATTTATGCTCGATAGTGGGTTCATGCCTCTATTTAACCTGAGGGAGTGACAGAAACCTCTAAGGTTGTAGATGTGTTGTTGCTACTAGGGAGAAAACAACATTCATATGCTTAAGGGTATATGCTTTGTTTACATTATACACTTTGCTTAATGCAATTATCTGTTGTTCACAACTTAATACTCATGGGGTGTTCGGATGATATCCCTGTGAGTGGATTATTAGTCATAGATGCAGTTGGATGGCGGTCTATGTATTTTGTTGTAATGCCCAGAGTAAATCGCATAGTGATCTTCTTGACATATCACATTTATCTTTATTCTATCAATTGCCCAACTGTAATTTATTTACCCAACATGTGTTATTTTATCTTATGGAGAGACACCGCTAGTGAACTGTGGACCCCGGTCCTATTTCCATCATATTGCTATCACCTATTTACTTTACTCGCATACTTTCACTGTTTTCCACTCGATACGCTCATACCCTTTGTTTCAAGCAAACCGGTGAGATTGACAACCTCATCGTAAGTTGGGAACAAAGTATTTGGTTGTGTGTGTGCAGGTTCCGCGTTGCTACTGGCCGAAGATGAGTCAACAAGTATCGTTAAACGGCGCCCTTGTTAGAGTGTTATTAAGCCAGTCCGCATCACCTTCAGTCGTTTGTCTCTCCTCTCCTGAACGATAAACCTTGGTTTCTTAACTGAGGGAAAAATCTTGCTGCTATATTCATCACACCTTCCTCTTGGGGTTCCCAACGGGCTAGTCATCAACCGGCCGCCATCAAACGCAACACTCCTCAATGTTATCTTTCCCAATAATTGAACCACTACCTACTGAGAGGTCCTCCAAAACATACTTAGGGAACAACATGATGAACTAAAGTAAAGAAATAACAACTACCAAGGATTCTAATTTTTTTGGGTTTTTGATAAAACAATGCAGGTAAAAATAAATAAAGTAAAGCAAAACAATAAACAAAGTAAAGGATGTGTGTGCGAAAAACTCCCCTCGCAGAAGTCTTCTACTTCCTCCCCGGCAACGGTGCCAGAAAAGAGCTTGATTACTGGTTGATGGCGCCAGAAAAGAGTTGGTGCCTAGTTGAATGACTAGCCCGTTGGGAACCCCAAGAGGAAGGTGTGATGAATATAGCAGCAAGATTTTCCCTCAGTTAAGAAACCAAGGTATGTCGATCAGGAGAGGAGAGACAAACGACTGAAGGTGATGCGGACTGGTTTAATAACACTCCAACAAGGGCGTCGTTTCACAACAAAACGAGTTAGCGCGTCTTCAGCTAGTAGCAACGTGGAACCTGCACACACACAACCAAGTACTTTGTTCCCAACTTGCGATGAGGTTGTCAATCTCACCGGTTTGCTTGAAACAAAGGGTATGAGCGTATCGAGTGGAAAACAGTGAAAGTATGCGAGTAAAGTAAACAGTGCGAGTAAAGTAAATAGGTGATAGCAATATGATGGAAATAGGACCGGGGTCCACAGTTCACTAGCGGTGTCTCTCCATAAGATAAATAACACATGCTGGGTAAACAAATTACAGTTGGGCAATTGATAGAATAAAGATAAACATGATATGTCAAGAAGATCACTATGCGATTTACTCTGGGTATTACAACAAAATACATAGACCACCATCCAACTGCATCTATGACTAATAATCCACTCACGGGGATATCGTCCGAACACCCCATGAGTATTAAGTTGAGAACAACAGATAATTGCATTAAGCAAATTGTGTAATATAAACAAAGCATATGCCCTTGAGCATATGAATGTTGTTTTCTCCCTAGTAGCAACATCACATCTACAACCTTAGAGGTTTCTGTCACTCCCCCAGGTTAAATAGAGGCATGAACCCACTATCGAGCATAAACATCCCCTCTTGGAGTCACTAGCAACTACTCGGCCAAGATAGCTACTAACAACGGAGAGCATGCAAGATCATAAACAACATAGAGATAACATAAGATATATTTCAGTATAGCAACTCAATCATAACACCAATATTCATCCGATCCCAACAAACCAAACATGTAGAATTACATAACGGTGATCTCAATCATGTAGGGCAGCTCATGAGATCTAAACATGAAGCACATGGTGGAGGAGACAACCATCTAGCTACTGCTATGGACCCATAGTCCAAGGTAGACTACTCACTCATCGCTCCAGAGGCAAGCATGGCGATGAAGAAGACCTCCGGTGGTGATTCCCCTCTCCGGCAGGGTGCTGGGAAGAGCTTCTGGACCCTCCCGATCATGGGTCGACGACGGCGGCGGATCGCGATGTGTTTTTGGAAAATTGATCGGGTACTTAGGTTTTTCCCGTCGGGGGGTCTTTATAGGCGAAGGGGTAGCGTCAGAAGTGGACCAAGGCATCCTCACACATAGGGGGCGCGGCCAGGGGCCAGGCCGCGCCGCCCTGGTGTGAGGGTGGCCTGTGGCCCCTCTCCGTCTCCTCTTCGGATCTCTGGAAGCTTCCGGGAAAAATAAGACTTCAGGAACTTGTTTTGTCCAATTCCGAGAATATTTCCTGTGTAGCTTTTCTGAAACACAAAAACAGCAGAAAATAGGGAACTGGCACTGTGGCGACTTGTTAATAGGTTAGTTCTGGAAAATGCATAAAAGTGCCACAAAGTGTAACGAAACATTAGGCAAATGATGTAAAAACAAGCATGGATCATCAAAAATTATGGATACGTTGGAGACGTATCACTACTCCCTCCTCATCATAGGAGACAACATGGTTGATGGAGATGGCGGTGAGGTCGATGGAGACGGCGAAGACGGCGATGGAGACCGATGGAGATGGCTCCAGGGGCACTTCCCCATCCCGGCAGGGTGCCAGAACAGAGACTTCTGTCCCCTGAAATTTGTCGACGGCGGCGGAGCTGCGGAACTCTTTCTGGAAATTTTGCCGACTCCCCTAGGGTTTTCCATCCCGAGGCTTTATATAGGCGAAGGGGCGTCGTCAGAGGGCTGCCAGGGCGCCCTCACAATAGGGCGGCACGGCCAGGGGCTGGGTCGCGCCCCCTACGTGTGTGGGCGGCCTCTGGCCCCCCTCCGGCTCTCTTTCGGTCTTCGGTACTCTTCCAGGAAAAATAAGACTTCTGGAACTTATTTCGTCCTATTCCGAGAATATTTCCTGTGTAGCTTTTCTGAAACACAAAAATAGCAGAAAACAGGGAACTGGCACTGTGGCATCTTGTCAATAGGTTAGTTCTGGAAATCGCATAAAAACGCCACGAAGTGTAATGAAACACAAGGCAAATGGTGTAAAAACAAGCATGGAGCATCAAAAATTATAGATACGTTTGAGACGTATCAGCGGCCTAGGGCTGGCCCGCGCCCCTGGTGGTGAGGCCACCTGGTCCACCTCTGACGCCGCCCCTTCACCTATAAAGACCCCCCGACGGGAAAAACCTAAACACCCGATCACTTTTCCAGAAACACATCGCGATCCGCCACCGTCGTCGACCCGAGATCGGGAGGGTCCAGAAGCTCTTCCCGGCACCCTGCCGGAGAGGGGAATCACCACCAGAGATCTTTTTCATCGCCATGCTTGCCTCCGGCGCGATGAGTGAGTAGTCTACCTTGGACTATGGGTCCATAGCAGTAGCTAGATGGTTATCTTCTCCACCATGTGCTTCATGTTTAGATCTCGTGAGCTGCCCTACATGATCGAGATCACCGTTATGTAATTCTACATGTTGTGTTTGTTGGGATCCGATGAATATTGGTGTTATATTGAGTTGATGTACTGAATTTTATCTTATGTTATCTCTATGTTATTTATGATCTTGCATGCTCTCCGTTGTTAGTAGCTATCTTGGCCGAGTAGTTGCTAGTGACACCAAGAGGGGGTATTTATGCTCGATAGTGGGTTCATGCCTCTATTTAATCTGGAGGAGTGACAGAAACCTCTAAGGTTATAGATGTGCTGTTGCTACTAGGGGGAAAACAATATTCATATGCTCGAGGGCATATGCTTTGTTTACATTACACACTTTGCTTAATGCAGTTATCTGTTGTTTGCAACTTAATACTTGTGGAGTTCTCGGATTGATTCGCCACAAGTGGATTATTAATCATAGATGCAGTTGGATGGCGGTCTATGTATCTTGTTGTAATGCCCAGAGTAAATCTCATAGTGATCCTCTTGACATATCACGTTGTCTTTATTCTATCAATTGCCCAACTGTAATTTGTTTACCCAGCATGTGTTATTTTATCTTATAGAGAGACACCACTAGTGAACTGTGGACCCCGGTCCTATTTCCTTTATATTGCTATCACATGTTTACTTTACTCGCACTGTTTACTTTACTCGCATACTACTACTATTTTCCACTCGATACGCTCATTTCTTTGTTTACAACAAACCGGTGAGATTGACAACCTCATCGCAAGTTGGGAGCAAAGTATTTGATTGTGTTGTGTGCAGGTTCCACGTTGCTACTAGTTGAAGACGCGCTAACTCGTTTTATCGTAAACGGCGCCCTTGTTGGAGTGTCACTAGACTAGCAAGCATCACCTTCTGGAGTATTGGCTTCTTCCTCTCCTGATCGACAAACCTTGGTTTCTTACTGAGGGAAAACCTTGCTGCTATATTCATCATACCTTCCTCTTGGGGTTCCCAACTGGACGGTGCTTTACATTATCAACACCGTGCCACATCAATGACGGTGCCTCGTCGTGGTGGAGCTTGACGCTAGCGGCCGGTGGGTGGAGCACGAGGCCGGCGTGTGGAGCTCGAGGCTGCCGATGTCCGGGACTGCTCGAGGCCGACGGCTTCGGGGTAGAGGGCGAGTCGGCGGCAGGATAGAGGGCAAGGCGGCGGCAGCATGGTGGAGGGCGTCGTCGGGGTAGAGCAGGTGGAATAAAGCTAGCTAGGGTTTCACCGGCCCGGAGATTCCTTTTATACTGTCCTCATCCAGGACTATGGGTTGAATAGCGAAAAGTATTGGAACTTTTCTGCAAAAGTGTGTAATACGAATCTCCAACAACTGTGTTTAGTAAGAGATAAGGTCCTGACGCCCTAACGTACGAAGAATCTCATTTTCGTTACATTTTGTCCTGTCACACCATTCGATTAGGCTATAACTTGTGCATGATAAAACAATAAAATATTGCGACCAAATATCATGAACGAGTCAGCAGACGATAATGTACAATGCATAGCTTTTTCTTGTACAAGCTACGCGTCACCAAAACAAGTTTACAAACGGGTATATGTGTAGTCACGTCTCGCGTAGGTAGACTCATTCTCTCTAGACCTTCCGTTCTACCTAGTGTCAAAAAAAAAAGACCTTCCGTTCTACCTCTCTCTTGTCCGGTTTAATTAACTTTCCTTTCACCCACATATCTTGACGCCGAAGAAAAGGATCGAAATGCAAAGATTTGCTTCCCTGTTTTCCCTAAAAAAGAGTGATTTGTTTGCCTATACCCGCTGGCTAATCTCTCTCTTTGTCTCTCTATAACCGCGGCCGGGCTAATCTCTCTCTCTCTATAACAGACTCGGCGCCACCCCCTCACCTACCCGCCAAATCGTATCCAAGGCTGACTCCCCGCTCCCTTTCCTTCCCGCCGCCACCAGATCCATCCGTCCGTCCGTCCGACGAACACTCTCCCTCCCTGCAAGCCTCAGCCGCGCGCGCCACGCAATGATGAAACCCTAGCCAAGCCATCCCCTCCCCGACTCCAACTCAGCCTTGCCGCCGCCGCCGATCGATCTACCACACGACCACCCATATAAGCCGCAGCCTCCACCCACAAGCAAAGCGAAGCCACAACACCCGCCGTCTCCAGCGAGCGAAAACCAAACCCTACCTTCTCGCTCGCTCGCTCCCACGCTCACCTTCTCATCACGATCTTGATTCCATGGCCGGGTCAAGCGAGGAGCGCGAGGTCGTGTCCGGGTACCACGCGGGGGCGGGGTCCGACACGGACACCGACGACGAGGACGCCAGGTACTACCTCCAGCCCGCGTCCTCCGTCGCCTCGCACGGGACCGTCACCGACGCTGCCGCGGCGGCGGCCGCGGAGTTCCCGTGCCCCGTCTGCCGGAGGGAGTTCGCCAGCTGGAAGGCCGTGGGCAGCCACATGAAGGCGCACGCGCAGGCGGCCAAGGCGGAGGACAAGGTGTCCGTGGCCGCGGTGGCCAGTACTGGCGGCGCGTCCGCCGTGGAGGAGGTGGGCGACTCCGTGTCCGCCTCCATCGCCAACGTCGCCGCCGAGCCCAAGATCTCCGACGACACTACTGCAACGCCCGTGCTGTCCGCGGGCAGCAACAATCCGGTCCTGAACGGCGCCAGCGGCAGCAGCAGCAGCAGCGTGGAGCCGAGCCAGACCGCCGCGCCGCTGCAAGAACCCGTCGCCACGCCTCCTCCTGCCGCCCCGCAGCAAGCAGCTACCTTCATCCCCCTCATGGTTCCCGCGCATCATCATCAGCAAAAAGGCCCCACCGGGCCCGGACGCGGGTTCTCCTGCAAGGAGTGCGGCCGGTGGTTCCCGACGCACCAGGGTCTCGGCGGCCACGCCGCGGGCCACAAGAACCGCCGGCTCGCGGCGGAGGCCGCCGCCGCAATCGCCGCGGGGATCGACCCGCAGGAGCACTTGGCGGGCCGCGGCGTCCCAGGGAAGGTGCACACGTGCAAGCACTGCGGCGCCGAGTACAAGAGCGGCGTCTCCCTCGGGGGGCACATGAGGAAGCACTACAACGGCAAGCCCATCGTGCCCAGGAAGCGGGCGCGCCTCCTCTGCCTCCCGGAGCTCGCGCTCGGGCCGCCCTTGCAGCCGGCGCCGCCTGCCGCACCAGCACCGGTTACCCTGAGGCTCTTCGGCGTGACCATCCAGGCGCCCAAGGCGGACGAGGAGGAGGAGCCCCGGGTCGAGGACGAGCAATGAGGCAATGATCAGCAGTCTTCGATACAAGTTGTTTCTTTGAGGGATTTGATTTTTATGAAGAATTTTGATTTGCTTTTAGGAGATTGGAACAAATACGTACAAGTTCATTAGTTAATTATTAGGATGAGAAACGTCTCAGGAGGTATCCGAAATTGTATATTAGTGTGATGGATACTACGTCATATACACATACGTGCTTGAATTTGAGTAAATGCATCTTTGGTTATTCTTTCCCTATCTTGCATTCTTGGTAAAAGGAAATCCCACGCATTTTCGCCATGTTCTCCATGGACGACACAAAGCATACTCACCTTCATCGATGTGCTTTGGAAGAGACGTATGAAATGGAAAAATATCTTATATTTATAAACGGAAGGAGTACATACTCTATACAGTAGAACTTTTTCTCTTTGGCTTGAGCTGCTGATAAATTATGTGATGCTACAAACATGCGTACACGATGGAATTGGAACAAAAACTAACTATCATTGTACGGCAATAGTCTCAGTTACACAGTGACTTAAAAGTAGCAGAGGAACACAGATCACTGAACCTAGCTCACTAAAATCTGCCTCTCATTTAATTAATTAATTGCTAACAAATAATTATACTGTGAGAGTAATCATGAGTTCGACACACTAATGCAAACAGAAAGGGCGAGGTGCCAATTAATCGCAGCATTTTTTGTCAATAATGGCATTGAATGTCCCTCATGTGTATTGTCCGAATAACATTATATTGACTCAGTAATCACTTGTAGTACATGATTATGAGTTTATGACAGCTACAAAGCACAAATAAACCCTCAAATAAAGCCACCAAAAATCCAGAAATGCATTTGTGTTATACTAAAACTATTACAATGAAGCATGACAATTGACAAGCCTAGTCCAACATTCGTTCGCATTCTAATCATGTACATTGTCTAGGTAACAAGGTCACGGGTTTTCAAGGAGAGACATACTGTAGAAAGCAGAGCTTTGCTCCTCTCGTCTATCAGTGCTTGGAGAATGTCTCTCTCTAGGAGCTTCCTGCAGATTCCAGATAAAAGGGTTTCACATGATTGGGGTAAGTTTTTTATTCAGGGAATCCTCGAGATTTTATTCCTAATATATAGGGTTATAGTCAACTAGCAAAAGCTGATTTACACACTCTGGAGTTTGGCGTACCCAGCAAGGAGTATTCCTCTAATAAAAAGCATGCTTTGCTTAATTCAGTTTGCGCCAGTGTTCTTTGGAGCCTATGGAAAGTTAGGAATGACCTTATTTTAATGGTCAACCTTGGATGGATGTGAAACATGTTTGGAGGAGGATACCGGGATCGCTCAGGAGATGGAAGCTGATGTTTGGGCAGTTCGTATGCACTAATCCGTAGGCTTTATCGGTGATGTTCGTGGCAGTTTGTATGTGGTAGTGTGTCAAAGTGACATGTTTGTGTAGCTCGAGGCTTGGATTCATAGCAAAACAAACCTGCATACTGATCTGTCTACACTTTGCATCATGTACTAGGAGTATAATGATCCCACTCTGATTCAAATGCAATCACTCACTTAGGCCATCCAAACACCATTTGGCATTGAGCCTCAATATCCAAATATCCATACATCTAAACAAAAATATTGGTATCAGATCTCAATATCAATATCTTAGGATATATTGACATTCAAGCCAATACAATGCCAAGCCTTCCAATGCAAACATCCAAATGAACCATTAGATAAAGGATGATTTCTTATGAAATAAGGGAAGGCTATTTTCCCCATTGTAACACATATGCTCCCTTAGCAATATAATTTCTTACCAAAATTGAATCAATTATATTAATGACTAGAGATGACAATAAGAGATGATGTATTGTACCATTACTATTTATTGTCTACTCTAAATGACGTGGAGGGCTAAGAGAAGACATGTTTTCTACCATTGTACATGCCCTAAAAGTAAGCAATATTACTAAATTTAGCATTGACTCTTCGCACCGAAATAGCGCGCTATATATTTTTCTTCATAGAATACTGACACTGCACGTTTACAAAGGAGTATGTACAACTAATTAGTCACGTACTCGCGTACTATACTGTTTCTCTATAGACCCTGCCGTTCTATCTCTCTCTCTCTGTGTGTACTCTAGTTTTTTTTAAACTTCCGCTCTTGCGTATCTTGTTAGCGAAGAAAGAGATTGAAGGCGAGAAGATATTGCGTGTGTACACATTCCTTTCACAACACCTACTCGTCTCTCTCTCTCTCTAGATCTCTCTCTTTGGTGTCAACACCAAGTCACGCTCCAGTCTCCTCCTCCGTTACGGGGCCAGTAAATCCCGTTTAAATCGCGCGCGTATCCTTAACAAATTAATTAGGCACTCGCTCTTTAACTTACCCGCCATATATCGTATCGGAAGCGGACTCATGCCACCGATGGATGGATCAATCCAGCCGTACGTCCACCGATCCATGGAGGGCTGAGCGGCTGAGCCGCGCGCGCCACGCAATGAGTCCCTTAAACCCTAACCCGATCTCGACCTGAACTCGGCATTGCCGCCGCCGATCCGTACGCCCATATAAGGAAGCACACCGATCCTCCACCCACAAGCAAACACACCAGCCGTACGACTCCAGCCCAGCGCAGCGCAGCGAGAGAGAGATCACCAAACCCTAGCTTCTCTCTCGCTCTCTCGCTCACCTTCTGATCCAATGGCCGATGATGATGGCCAGCCTCGCCGGGGACGCGCCATCGAGGAGGGCGAGGTCGTCTCGGGGTTCCACGCCGCGGCGGTGGGCTCCGACACGGACACCGACGACGAGGACGCCAGGTACTACCTCCAGTCCAGCCACGACGGCGACCAGTGGGCCGACGCCAGCGCCGGGTACGCGCGGGGTATCTCGCCCGCGTCCTCACTCGGCTCCGACGGGACACTCAGCGACGTAAACCCCGCCGGCAGCGCAGATGCCGTGGCGAGGGCGGGGGACGCGCCACTGTTCGCGTGCCGCGTATGCGGGAGGGAGTTCCGCAGCCAGAAGGCCGAGAACGGCCACATGAAGGTGCACTCGCAGGCCGCCAAGCACGTGCCCGCCGCGGGAGCCAGTGGCGGCCAGGCTTCCGCCGTGGAGGAGGTGGGCGACTCCGTGTCGACGCCCGTCGCCGCCGTCGCCGCGATGCCCGTGCTCTTCGACGACACGATCACGCCCGTGCAGTCCGCGGGCAGCAATAATCCCGTCGTGAACGGCGGCAGCGGCAGCAGCAGCGCCAGGAGCAGCGTCGAGCCGACTCCTGCTGTGGCCAACGTCGTGGCAGCGCCGGCCCCCGCCGCTCCGCCGCCTGTCCCTCTGCAGCAACTCTCCGCGGCACTGCAGCAAGCCATCGTCGTCCCCCCGCCCGCCGCCGCGCCGCAGAAAGTGTTCGACGGCGCGCTGCACCTCGCCGTGCGCAGCGACCCGTCCACGATGCAGCTGGCGCCCGCGGATAACGGCCAGCGTGGGTTCTCGTGCAGGGAGTGCGGCCGGTGGTTCCCGACGAACCAGGGGCTGGGCGGACACGTCGCGGGCCACAAGAACCGGCGGATCGCGGCGGAGGCCGCAGCCGCGGCTGCCGCGGGGATCGACCCACTGGACCACATCGCGTGCCGCGGCGGCGCCAAGGCGGTGAAGTCGCACAAGTGCAAGCAATGTGGCGCCGAGTACGCCAGCGGCGTCTCGCTCGGCGGCCACATGAGGAAGCATTACATCGGCAAGCCCATTGTGCCAAGGAAGCGCCTACGTCCTTGCCTCCCGGATCTCCCGGAGCTCGCGCTGGCGCTCAGCTTGCAGCAGCAGGAACCGCCTGCCATGGGAGTCCCCATTGTGGCGCTGCCATTGGCATCCGCTGAGCCCGCAGCACCCGCAGCCGCCGCGCAGCCTGCCCAGGAGGCGCCGGCTGTTCCGGCCGGTGGCGTGAGGATCTTTGGCGTGACCTTCGAGCCGCAGGCGAAGGAGGAGGCGGCGCCCCCTGACGACGAGTCCATGAACGAGCAATGATCGATCGGTAGCGTTTTTTTTGGAGTGCTTGATTAGGACGATCGAATGTTAGGAGGTTTGGTACTATACTACTATTACAATATGATGATGAATTATAGGAGCAGAAATCGTGTGAGGAGGTATCCAAAATTGTAAAATAGTTTGATGGATATGTACGTCATACCTCATACGTGCTCGAGTTTGAACAAATGTATCTTTTGGTTACTTTGCCAATTCTCCATCAAATATTCTCAATCGCCTAAGAGTTAACTAAATATGTCGATTTGAGAATTGACTAATGTCATCTGGGAGCCATTAGCCGACTGAGATTTAGTGACTCTAGGGTGGGGATGCAAGTGGACAGTCCAACGGACTGGGCGGACGTCCGCCGGAGTACATGTCAGTGATTAAAACGAATCTGTTAAGCATATTCATTAGCTGATTAAAAATCAAATATGTCCACCTGGATGTCAGAGCGCCTGCATCCCTGCTCTAGGGCATGCCCTGACATTTTACTTATAGCTGCTAAAAAGGCCCCAAGCTTTTGTAGAGGACAACACAACAGATACTCATCATCATCAGTTTTGAAATGGAATAAGCGGTTTGCGCGGTGGTAGAAACTTTCTTGGAAAATATTGCAACAGATCTCATGCTTGGGGTTATCAAACTTCTCTTTGGCTTAAGATGCTGATAAAAATATAACCAGCTATAAATGCGCACACACGTTCACACACTATCATTAACTGTAGGATAGAATTTAACCACACACCAGTCTGACAAGAGTTTCTGTCTCCAGCAGATGAATGCTCAGAGAAACGCGATCTTCTGTTGGAAAACAATATAGCAATCACAGGAAGCCTGATCCACAGAATCTGACTACCATTAGCATCACATTCTTGCCCCAAAACGATAACATTTCATTCCTAGAAAATGACATAGCAATGAGGGACACAGTACTGCAAACAGAAAGGACAAGGTGCCAATACTAGAGCATACTGGAGGTAATCATCCTCTCATGTTTATTGCCCAGCTAACATTTCAAGGACCCAGCAATCTCTTGTACAACATGATAGTCTAACAACACCACAAATCAAGGCCCCTGGGATCCAAACACACAAGCCAGCAGGAACCCAGAGACGCCTTTGCTTGATCGAAAATGATGTGAAGAATGCATGGCAAGATGGAGGTAATAGCCAACCATTGTTTGTTTACACTCTAATCATGTACAGGGGGCTAACAAGGTCACGGCTTTCCAAGCAGAGACGGGCGGTAGAACGCGTGGCTTTGCGCCATCTCAATCCTTTCGCGGGGATCGTTCATCGTCTCGTCTCTCAGGGCTTGGAGAATGTCTCTCACTGGGAGCTCCCTGCAGTTTCCAAAGAGAAGAGTTACATTAGGGAAAACAGTGATTTGAATCAGTTGCTCAAAGCAGTGATTTGGATCAGTTGCTCAAAGGCTCCTTCATAATAGCTGATGGTCAATACCCTCTTGTTACTATTTATTGTGATGGTTTGACAAATTTGTTTATGGAAACCCAAATGAAAGTATAGGATCACTCTGGCTCTAAGCAAAGGAAACAGCATGGCCTCACATGGGCCAGGAGCTCTGATTTCATAGTGGACTTCCTGCAAGTATGTATCATCAGTTGTGTGCTCATAAACTTCTGGAGCTACACTGAGTTCATGTAAATTAGTATCCTGTGAGCTGTCATTGATATTGACTAGTTACGCTGGCAACTGGTAACTCGAAGCAGCAGAGCATCAGACAAGCGAGAGAAGGGGCTAAATTTGCAGTTGAACTACATTCCTCAAGCTGTTAAATGCACTCTGTATAGACTGTCAGAGTATGCAGAACACCATATGCATAAAGGTAATGCAGATCACAGACCTTTTTATCAGAATTCTATAAAGCCTCTTCAGAATTGGGCACAGTTCAGCAGGAGCAACTTGCTTGTTTTCCTCTGGGTGTTGGACACTTAAGCTGGGTTGACTGAGCAACTCAAAAAATGCACCAACAGCAGAAATACCCTGTCCAATGAAATGCAAAGAGCATTTACCCAGTCAACGCATGATATGCAGAACGCAGAAGTGAACCAATAGTGCCGAAGGATTATCAAAATAACTATTAAAGATTATACAGATGGTTTTATATCTACATTTCGATATTACTTAATAATGCTAAGCAATCAGAGAAGCTTCTGGAAGAAAAGAAAAGAACATTGCTATGAGATAACCTGAATCATCCCCTTTCCCTTGATACTGTCACCCATATCAAGCCTGAGTTCTCCCTTTGCTAGCATTTGCCCGTACCATGCATTGCGACCTTTCAGGAGAGTTACATAAGTATCAGCCAGCAGCGGGCCAGCAAGTTTCTCAGGCTGTTCTGTCAGCAGATGAGTAATGAATATCATCTCTGACGTGCAGTGAGCAAAATACACTGATTTGCTTGTTGCACTCTCGTTTGTTAAAGCTGCCACCATTCCTGAAAAAGAGAATAAAAGGTTATGATAAAGCTGGAAACATAGCATATAGCAGCAAATACCTTGCAGGAGAGAGAGAGAGAGAGAGAGAGAGAGAGAGAGAGAGAGAGAGCAAATAACTTCTTTAATGCCAGAAAAAGCAAATAACTAAATACCAATGTTATCCTGGCAAAATAGCGAAACAAGTGTTGAACTGTCATGGAGCTTCTCATTTAAAATGGTCTATCCGTACATAATCAAAGGACAAGTAGTTTTTGTCTATAAACTGAAGGGATAAGTATATATGTAGGTTTAGGAAACAATGTTGCATCCTCTTTCAAAGTAGGCCTGCTCATATACTACTGAGCAACAGATGATGTTGAGCATTGAACAGATCAAGTAAACTTGCATATTATCTATGCCATCTTGAGGCCGAGCTTTTCCCTTTTCAAAAAGAATCTATACCTTCTTGAATAGTTGAAGGTCATCAGGTAGAACCAAAAAAAGCTAACATCAACAAGTATAATGAAAAATCCATTAATGCCCTCGTTTCACTGAGCTAAATTTAGGGTTGACTAGATAGTTGATATATAAATGTGAAGAACAAATACACTTACCAGCGCCAATAGCATAGACGTTCTTCAGGCCACCCATCACCTCATGAGTGACAAGGTCACTGTTATCCCATACAATGAAATGTGGTTGCCTCAAAAACTTAGCGAGGGGTTTCCTCCACTTGTTGGATCCGCAGATTCGAGCATTTGCATATTCTTTGTTATAAATTTCCGAAGCAATGTTTGGACCTCCAAGATAGAGTACATTCTCAGTTGGAACACCAGCTGCAATTCATTTGGTATAATTCAGATAAACAAGGCAAGGAGTGAACTCAGGCTACAGAGGCTAAATTATATGAGCCAGATGGGTGCATGTCAACATCAAAACATCTGTCAGCAAATCAAAAGTGTGCATCATGTCATTGTCGTGACATATTGTGCTTTCATGTAAGCTCTTCAAATGGAAGAAGCTGCTTGATGCGTGATTGAGTAAAACAAACTGTTGGTGGTCTATAGCTAAGAGGTCAGTATGCTAACTGCCATAAATTAATTATGAGTCAGACAGGTAAATGTCAAGATAAAACATATTTTTGACAAAATCAAAGGATATGCACCATGCCATATCCTTGTCGTAACATATGCTATAAAATCACCCTTTGTGGTGTACTCATGCACGGAGTGTTGGTCTAGACACTAAACTACATAAAAGCTCTCCCCAAAATCCCATAACTACTTCTCAGTTACCCTACTTTTGTGTAAAATCAATTTGAGGTTCAAATTCATCCATGCGAACATAGTAACAAAAAATGATAAAAACTGAAAAATGATGCATTCAAAGGAAAAGAAAGAAGAAAACAAGATAAATACTACTTTTCATAAACTACTTTTTTTGTATAGTGCAGTCTGAATTTGAAGAAGCAATTTCGGAGGGTACTAGAACACTCTACATACTACATCATGAAAAATGAATTTCTTTCTGTGTTTGTTTGCCTGTGTTTCCTAAAGTGGAAGTTAATTGCATCCGTGCACAATGAAAGGTGATTTCACAACAAATGTTGCTGTCATTTTCATAAATTTACTAGTCTGGCATACTTGTGTTTCATGAAAGCAAGCTTTAAATGCAATAGGCTGTGTGATGTGACCGAGTAAACTGAAGGTTGCTGCATATCACAATCACTATGCTAACTGCCATAATTATGCAGGTCATGGGCAATAGAGAAGTACTAAATATGTATTGCTTTCTCTAACTATAAACTGACACTAACCACACCGAAAGACTACTACGGAATCTCATATATTTAAATAATGCCATGAACTGCAGACAATAATGTCAGACATTGAACAATATCTCAGTTTTCCTCCCGCAAGAAGTATGTTTTTAGAGAGCTTTCGTTAAAAAATAAAAAAGTTACAGTATATCACATTTTTCTCTTGCCAAACAGTGCATTGTACAAGAAAATAACCAATGCAAACAATTGATGACCAAAGAGCAAACCATGACCTTGGTTTCATATTATTCTCTAATTAAGTGAATTTCTCTACCTAGAGTATACCAAATGATGAGAATATATGTGAGGATAAGCACAGAGCAAGATACATGCTTACCTGCGGAACTGATCATCTGTGTAGGCGTGATGATACGAGGAATTGGATCCAAGGAGGCTTCTATCCCCTTGGCAAGAGAAATGATCACCGGAACACTGATCCGCTCCTTCCAGTACTTGCTTAGTTCCTCGAACACCTCCCTTGTCTCAGTGGACGGCAGGCCATTCACCACAATATCAGCATCCCAGACAGCTTCCTGCAGGTTGGTGACCACCTTCAACGGGCAGAGCGGCGTATCAACCATGTTCAAACAGAAGCCATCCCTCAAAATCTCATCTGCGTACAAGGTCCGGTCTCCCAGCCGCGCCTCGACATACTTCAGGTAGGCGCACCGGCGGATGAGGCGCCTCAGCACGTCCTCCCTGGAGTTGATCACATCGAACAGATGCTCCGCTGTGGACCGGTCCACGGCCCGCCCCGGCCGGCGCCACACCCGTATCTGCACCTTCTCCCTGAAATGGCCATAGGCGTCCTGCAAGAGAGCGGCAAAGACGCTGCCCCACGCGCCGGCACCGATGCTCACGATCTTCAGCAGGTCGCCCTCAGACTTGCCGAGCAGCCGGCGCAGCTCATCGAGCCGCTCCTCGGTGCTGTTGGTGCCATTCGCCAATCCATTCACGTGCACGCTCCCAACCATCTCTCTTCCTCTCTCTTGCTAGCTAACAAGGAAACGCGGTTGCTGACAGGTGTGCTCTCGTCGGCAATTGATCGAACACCTTAAGCGCACGCCCAAGGTCTGATGCTCGCATCCCCCAGCTCGCGAAATGGCTCACCAACCACGAACCTAACACTCCAATCCCGCAAAACAAATCCAAAAGCTGGTCATCCACCCCCACCTACAATCATGGAACATGGCGCGACAATAAGTAAGCATATCGAAGCGCCTAGGCAAGCGGCCAGGCGTCCGGCATTACGCTCCACCAACCTCCAGCTCGAGGACCCCGGTGGCGGAGCTGGCCGGGGCAGCCGGCGCCGTGGTGAGGTGGTGTGATGGATAATTGATGAGGTGGAGGTGGGGCGTGGGTGGTGCCGTGGTGGATTGGACGGAACGGCCCGGGCCTTGGCTCGCGTTAAGTAGATGGGGGAGGTGGGTGGCGGCATTGATGGAGGAGATGGGTGCCGCCGCCCACCATGCAGTGGCCGCCATTAATGAGTGGGGGAGGAGGGGGCAAGATGTTTGCGGAGTTGCCGCCCTGCTTCACCTTGCACTCTGGGAGACGACGACTGACCAGGTGACTTTTACGGTTTTACTCCTTGCGGTAAATGGGTTTTCCTAACAATTTCTAAGATTCTCGAGGCAACCCGCGGTAAACTAATTGGTTTGCACAAACCTCTGTTTCATATTTGGACCATCAAAAGATGGAGCAAAATTTATTATTTTAGAAAAACCTCGGGCAAATATTTAAACCTAGTTATCAAATTAGGTCATAGCTTATCTTCTTGTCGCTTGATTCTGTGTTGTGGTGACAGTAGCGACAGTTGGTCGTCGTCTAGGTCTATTACAGATTTACAGGCTAACATCTCACACTATTTAGGGCTCGATTGATTTAAAGGAATGCCATATAAATTTTGAAGGATTTTTATACTTAAGAATTTTCTTATGTGCACCATTTGATTCGTAAGATTGGAATCCTTAGGAATGCATATAAATTTTTACTATTGTGTTGCACTACGTTTTGAAGGAAAATTTTCATCCACTCAGACCTCATGTTACAAAATTTTTTTCCTGTCCAATAGGCTTCAAATCTGTAGGATTCAACAAAACATGACATTCTATTCCTGAGGTTTTCCTATTCCCGTGTTCTAAAAATCGCAAAAATCAAACATGCCCTTACTTCTGTATAGTTGAGTTCCTTGTAACTCGTTTTCTCTAATCAACAAAAATCGTAGCTCTACTGTGTTTCTTCAAAGAAAGTGTTACAAAAGCGATAGGCAATAACGAAGAACGAAAAAGAAATCACAACACGGAGACACAAGATTTTAACGTGGAAAACTCTCTCCAACAAAGAGAGGTAAAAATCACGGGCGCCAGCCAGCAAAACTTCACTATATCGGGAGTGTGTTTACAAACGCCGTGGGTTATCTTATGATGCGATAAACCCTAGTCGGCGGCTTACAAGGAGTATATATAGGCGTCCCTGTTAGGGCACGTTATGGGCTAACGCCTCCGCTTCGCTTCGGCCCAAGCCTCCCGGCGACGGGCCTCGCTTCGCTCCATCGTTAGCCTTCTTATAGAATTTGGATCAACATATAACAAACTCCACCTTGAGACAAATTCCTTGTAGCATGAACTTCAACAATCTCCTGAACAAACAAAGAAAACACTTGCTGCCGCCAAACAGCCACTTGGGCTAAACAATTATACCAACTAAGCTTGAGCAAAGCTCAAACTTAGCAACAGGAACAGGCTTTGTCATCATATCAGCAGGATTATCATGAGTACTAATCTTGCATACCTGTAGTTTACCTCGTGTAACCATGTCACGAACATAGTGGTACTTAATATCAATGTGCTTTGTCCTCTCATGGAACATCTGATCTTTAGTAAGATAAATAGCACTTTGATTGTCACAAAATAACTTAATGCAAGAATCCTCTCCACAAAGCTCAGCAAACAGACCTTTCAGCCAAACAGCCTCTTTGCATGCTTCATTGATAGCCATGTACTCAGCCTCAGTTGTAGATTGTGTTGGAACATCCTGCAAGGTAGCCTTCCAGCTAACAGCACATCCACCAATAGTAAACACATAACCTGTGAGGGACCTCCTCTTATCCAAGTCGGCAGCATAATCTGAATCCACATAGCCTACGGGTCCCCCACCAGTCCTGCCAAACTTCAAGCAAGCTTTAGATGTGCCGCGAAGGTACCTGAAAATCCACTGAACAGCATTCCAATGCTCTTTACTAGGATTAGCCATATATCGACTGACCAAACTCATAGCATGTGACAGATCAGGCCGAGAACAAACCATGGCATACATCAAGGAACCAACAACACTTGAATAAGGAACTTGTGACATGTACTCAATATCATCTTCAGAAGTAGGACATTGCAAAGCTGACAACTTGAAGTGAGAAGTAATAGGAGTACTAACAAACTTTGCATCATGCATATTAAAACGATGAAGAACTTTTTCAATGTATTTTTCTTGACTAAGAAATAGTAAACTAGACTTTCTGTCCCTCTTAATTTCCATGCCTAGTATTTTCTTAGCAGGACCAAGATCCTTCATCTCAAACTCACTACTTAATTGAGCCTTTAAAGTAGTGATCTCTTTCATGCTCTTGGCAGCAATCAACATATCATCAACATATAGCAGCAAATAAATAGGTGATCCATTAACAAACTTGATGTACACACAGCTATCATACTGAGATCTCTTAAAACCATGTGCTAGCATAAATGAATCAAACCTTTTATACCATTGTCGTGGCGACTGTTTCAGACCATAAAGGGACCTCTTCAACTTGCAAACAAGATCCTCCTTACCAGGCACAACGAAACCTTCAGGCTGGTCCATGTATATCTCCTCCTCCAACTCGCCATGCAAAAAAGCAGTCTTAACATCTAGCTGCTCAAGCTCAAGATCATGCATAGCAACAATACCAAAGAAAGCACGAATAGAAGTATGCTTCACAACTGGGGAGAAAACATCAGTATAATCAACACCTGGAATCTGACTGAAACCTTTTGCTACTAACCTTGCCTTAAACCTTGGAGGCTCATTAGGAGATAAACCTTCCTTCCTTTTAAATATCCACTTGCAGCGGACAGCCTTCTTTTGTTTAGGCAAGCGCACAACATCCCATGTGCCATTTTTCTCAAGCGATTGCATCTCTTCTTGCATCGCATCTAGCCACTTTTCCTTATCAACCGAAGCAATGGCTTCAGTGTATGTAGCTGGTTCAACATCATGCTCCACCTGTTCAGCACAACTCAAAGCATAATGAACAATATCACACTCTTCAATTAAACGATTAGGAGGTGCAATATTTCTCTTAGGACGGCCAGCTGTAATAGACCGTGATGGCTGCTGGACAATAGGCGGTGAAGGTGGAACATAAACATCATCATTATTGGTTTCAGGAACCACATTTTCGTTCTCCTTTGCGTGCTCCACCTGCATGCCAATTCTCTGTTGCTCATCATCAGAAACATTAGGAGAATCAATAGCATCAGAAATATGAGTAGACGGATTATCATAAAACATAACCGCCTCATTAAAAATGACATTCCTGCTCAACAAAACTTTCTTGGTTTCAGGATTCCATAATTTATATGCCTTAACTCCTGAACCATAACCAAGGAAGATGCACTTAACAGCCCTTGGCTCTAACTTTCCATTGTCAACGTGAGCATAAGCAGTGCAACCAAAAACTCTCAACTCAGAATAATCAGCTGGTGAACCAGACCATACCTCAATGGGAGTTTTCTTATCAAGTGGAATGGAAGGTGACCGCTTGATCAGATAGCATGCGGTGGAGGCCACTTCAGCCCAAAAACGTCTATGCATCTTTGCATTAGACAACATGCAGCGAGCCCTCGAAATAATGGTCCTGTTCATGCGTTCAGCCACGCCATTCTGCTGAGGGGTGTACGGGATGGTGTGATGTCTTACCATGCCATCGTTGCTGCAAAACTCATCAAATTCATTTGAACAAAATTCCATACCATTATCAGTACGGAGTATTGATGTCTACGCACGCGTCTGTTCTTGTAGACAGTGTTGGGCCTCCAAGTGCAGAGGTTTGTAGAGCAGTAGCAAGTTTCCCTTAAGTGGATCACCCAAGGTTTATCGAACTCAGGGAGGAAGAGGTCAAAGCTATCCCTCTCAAACAACCCTGCAATTACGATATAGAAAGTCTCTTGTGTCCCCAACACACCCAATACACTTGTCAGATGTATAGGTGTACTAGTTCAGCGAAGAGATAGTGAAATACAAGTGGTATGGATGATTATAAGTAGTAAATGCAATCTGGAATAAAAATGGCAGCAAGCAAACAAGTAACAAAACAGCAAGTAAATGGTGTGCAAAGCTTGGAAACAAGGCCTAGGGATCATACTTTCACTAGTGGACACACTCCCAACAAATATAACATAATTGAACAAATAAATAACTTCTCTTCACTATGGTACTCTGAATTACTCTCCTATTGAATAACACTAATCATTGCGTAGGGCTACGAAGCACTCCTTAAAGTTCATCAAGTACTTGACAAACACCACTCATAGAGATATCCAAATTAAATCACAACTCAAGATAAATATTATTGCAACTTAGACCAAGTACTAACACGGTGCACACACTGTCAACATTACACCATGAAAGGAGGAATAGATCACTTCAATACTATCATAGTGATAATTATTCTCATAATCCATAAGAGATCACAATCGTAGCCTAGACTAAGTACCACCATGATGCACGCACTGTCACCGTTACACCATGGCAGGAGGAATAGATTACTTTAATAACACACTAGAGTACACATAATGAAGAAGAGTAACATCTACTTATTCAACATGATACAAAGCTCACAATCACATAAAGATCACATCATGGGAGAGAGAGGTGAACCACATAGCTACCGGTAGAGCCCTCAGCCCCGAGGGAGAACTACTCCCTCCTCATCATAGGAGACAGCAAGGTTGATGGAGATGGCGGTGAGGTCGATGGAGACGGCGGAGACGGCGATGGAGACCGATGGAGATGGCTCCGGGGGCACTTCCCCGTCTCGGCAGGGTGCCGGAACAGAGACTTCTTGATGAGGACATGGCTACTTCTGATAAAACTACTACTTCATCAATATTACATCGTTGTGAACTGCTGAAGAATAATCAAGTCCAAACATCTGTTATTCAGTCAACACACGAACAAGTTTCTACGTGCATGTATTGTCAAGCATATGGAGGACTTTATCTATTCCATGCGAGAGATCCTGGTGGTGATGGGCCCAATGTATGTGGCGTATGGCTAATTGGCTATCAAGGCCAAGTAAAGCATGCTCAACTCGTATCGTGACCGTACGTGGAGGCTGGGCCTAGGCCAACACAAGAACGCATGCGCAGATCCTGCCGCCGCCGCCATCAATCGGGCGTCTTCGTCCTAAATAAATAGACTGTGAGGCATTAGGGTTAGGGGGATTTTGTTTAGAGAAGTTTAGCTATTTGCTACTTTTATTTGTCTACGCTCGTAGCGGCTAGTGCGACCGTCAGACATCCTATCAGGATCCCAAACTTTGTTTCTGAGATTATCAATCTAGTATATCAGCAATTTGAGATTGCTTACACTGTTATTTTCTTGCTTGTTCTTCGATTTGCTTGCAGGAAAAGTCCTTCGTGGACAGGTTGATCGTACCGCTGGTTCGGTCGATAACATCGTGGAGTTGGTTCAGCGATTGCCGTGGATATCAGTTGTGTACGGTTCTCCCTGTACAGTTGATAGCCGGATCGTGAGAGTCAAATCCTACAAAATCATAGCTATCCTCTCTCATCGAAAGATCGGGAACCCTAGAACACATCAAGTGGTATCAGAGCTACAGTTGATCGGTGAGAGATTTCCAGTTTTTGATAAATAGATCTATTTTTATTACCTACAGTCCACCAAAAAGCCAAAAAAATTATTAGATCAGTTCATCCTTTTTACCTACCTTTTTCAGCCGTAGCAATTTTTGCATCTAGTATTTGCATCGTTGAATTTTTCGTTGCATTCATCCTAGAATTGGTGCTGGTTTAGATTAGTAAGGGACAAAATTAATCTGCTAGATCAATCTTGTGTTGTCCACCATAATATCATTTACCGCCGGTCAGACCAGAAAAATTAGATCGCATCTGTAGTTCCAATTTCTGGCTTTGGTCGTTATCACCGCCGCCACGACGCTCCATCTTGCGCAACATCATACTGCCACGCCTACCACCATATGCTTCGCTGATTCCTGCAATGTCTGAGGAATTTTTCTTCTCCTAGGCAGCTGCTTATTAGCCGAACTAATCCAGTCGTTGCTTCCGCTCGTTATTCCTTTGCTTGATCTCATATCCAGGAAACATTACAACAGCGTCTGGCATACACGGCAAGCTCTAGTGCTAGTAGCACACGACCGGTCTATCGAACATTTTGTTTGTCTTCAGCGTCATCGTAGCATCAGCTTCTCCGTTTATCTACCCTTGCTAGTAAACGGCTGGTAAAAAAATAAAAATAAAAAAAATAAAAAAAAATAAAGAAAAAAAAAGAGAAAAAAAACAGCCGGCTAGCTAATACTTCTGCTACTGTTTGGAATTTACGGAGTGTTGATACTGGACATTTTATTTTCAGTTCAGTTTTAAACTCTCGAGATATCGTATGATTGCATGCCTCACTTATATCTAGCTGATTAGAGCTACTGCCGTTTGCCCACTCTCAGACTCACTATCTTCAGTATCTGAGCTTAGATTGTTTTATCTGTTGCTAGTCGACTGCCAGCACTGGTTAGGAGTTTGAACAATCATTCAACTTGCATTGCTTTTTGCTAAATTGTGCCACTAAATTGTGAGTTGAGGAAACCATTACCAAGCTACACTTTTCTGTCAATAAGTTACAGGTCCCGACATTACTGATTCCTGGTTATCGCTCCATCCAATCTTCATTGATAGTTTGAAGCCAACACCAGTGTGCCGATTGCCACCTGTATCATTGGTAAGAACAAATAAGAATTTGATAGTAAGCTTGAGTGTTAGTGATTTTTTTTCCACCACGGCCTTGTAGTTTATAGGGATAATACTATATTGTGGTATTTTTCTCTCTTGTTCTAACTATGCCAGGGGATGAACTCACACTCGAGGGCCTTACCGAGGACGTGAAGGTCACAAGCGAGCGCCTCGCTCAACTTGAAAGTGGCCAAATTGAGGTTGAAGAGAGGCTCAAGTCCATCGAGGATGCACAAGGTGTTTCCAACACACACCTACAAGATATCTTGACACGTCTTGAAGGGTTACAAGTTGCACCTCCCGTCAACAACACTGCTGCTGCTCGGGATTCCACCGGTGGCCACGCCACTTCACGGGCTCGACGTGTGGCTTTTGGTGATCCACAACACCCCGCTACTGAACACGGGGACAACTACGAGGATTATGCCGGTGATACTGAGGATGATACCGCGGTCAACCACAACAACAACCGTGCTCATCGACAGTTGCGCTTCAATCGTCATGGTATGGCAAGAGCTCCACCTCGAGACTATGACCACTCTAATGCTAAAATAAAATTTACTATGCCAGCTTTCAATGGTAAATATAATCCTGATGATTATCTTGATTGGGAGCTTTCAGTTGAACAAAAATTTGCATGTCATGATATTCCTGAAACCCAACGAGTTCGGGCTGCTACTAGTGAATTTACAAACTTTGCTTCTGTTTGGTGGAGTGAGTATTGTCGTAATCATGTCAACAACATACCTACTACTTGGGATACTTTAAAACGAGCTATGCAACAACGTTTTGTTCCTTCATATTATGCTCGTGATAAACTGAATGACTTATCACGTTTGAAACAAGATAATAAAAGTGTCGAGGATT
Source organism: Dactylis glomerata (assembly GCA_007115705.1). NCBI lineage: Eukaryota > Viridiplantae > Streptophyta > Magnoliopsida > Poales > Poaceae > Dactylis > Dactylis glomerata. The sequence goes on along the minus strand of QXEO01000128.1, from coordinate 1,657,461 downwards.
ATTATCAAGAGCTACAAACTGGTTTATTGCGTTGTGGTTTAAATGAGACTGAAGATGCTATGATGGCTAGATTTTTAGGTGGTTTAAATAGTGAAATCTAGGACATATTAGACTACAAAGAGTACAATTCTATTACTCGTTTGTTCCATTTTGCTTGTAAAGCTGAAAGGGAAGTACAGGGATGACGAAACAAGGGAAGAGGTAATTTTTCTGCAGGTCGTAGCACGTCATGGACACCCACTACCTCTGTTCCATTCCCTCGTGAGACTACAACAACAGACTCCAACAATGGGCCACGTACAACAAATTCAAAATCTTCACCACACGTGCCCATGGCACCTACCAAGAGCTCTTATTCGACCGCCTCATCGGGACGCACAAGGGATGTGCAATGCCATACTTGTAAAGGTCTTGGCCACATGAAGAAGGATTGCCCAAATAGACGAGCATTAGTTGTGCGAGAAAATGGTGAGTACTCTTCCTCTAGTGATTTAGACGAGGATCCATGTGCTACGCTTGTCACTAATCATGTAGGTGACACTGGTGAGCCTGAGTCTGAGGAAATATATATGACTGCTGATATGGCGGATAAATACCCAAGCCTTGTCACCATGCAAGTACTTAGTGCTCAAGAGGGGCATGGTGAATTGCATCAACGCCATAATCTTTTCCAAACCAAGTTTGTTGTCAAAGGACATTCCGTTCGTGTGATCATTGATGGGGGAAGCTGCAATAATTTGGCTAGTATGGAGATGGTGGAGAAGCTTTGCATCACCACTACACGACACCCCCGTCCATATTACATCCAATGGCTCAACGCTTGTGGTAAGCTGAAGGTAACACGCCGTGTGCGAGTGCATTTTACACTTGGTTCCTATCATGATTATGTTGATTGTGATGTCGTACCTATGCAAGCATGTTCGTTACTGTTGGGTCGACCTTGGCAATATGATAATAATGTCATCCATCATGGTAGAACAAATTCTTATACACTTATGTTTGAAGGAAAAACCGTTAACTTGTTGCCTATGACTCCTGATGAAATTGTAAACGAAGCAAAGGATAAAGGGGAGGGAAGTGATACTAAAATTTTGGAAGATACTCCTAAACCTCACTTAGAGACTAAGCATACTATGCTTACTTTCAATTCTGAAATTTTTCCTTTGAGCGCTTCATCTTCTTATTTGGATATGTCTTGCCATCTGCATCTGCCTTTTAATAGTTCAAATATAGACACTATCTTCTGGTATATAAACAGTGTATCTGACCCTCCTGAGCTAACGCCTTTGCAAGGAAATATATATTTCGCACATATTTTTGCTTTGCTCTATGATGCGTTTCAGATAAATAGACGCCGCAGACGGCTTTGTTTTCAAGGCAGGGAGGATGATGCGGGCATGGCTACTTCTGATAAAACTACTACTTCATCAATATTACATCGTTGTGAACTGCTGAAGAATAATCAAGTCCAAACATCTGTTATTCAGTCAACACACGAACAAGTTTCTACGTGCATGTTTTGTCAAGCATATGGAGGCCTTTATCTATTCCATGCGAGAGATCCTGGTGGTGATGGGCCCAATGTATGTGGCGTATGGCTAATTGGCTATCAAGGCCAAGTAAAGCATGCTCAACTCGCATCGTGACCGTACGTGGAGGCTGGGCCTAGGCCAACACAAGAACGCATGCGCAGATCCTGCCGCCGCCGCCATCAATCGGGCGTCTTCGTCCTAAATAAATAGACTGTGAGGCATTAGGGTTAGGGGGATTTTGTTTAGAGAAGTTTAGCTATTTGCTACTTTTATTTGTCTACGCTCGTAGCGGCTAGTGCGACCGTCAGACATCCTATCAGGATCCCAAACTTTGTTTCTGAGATTATCAATCTAGTATATCAGCAATTTGAGATTGCTTACACTGTTATTTTCTTGCTTGTTCTTCGATTTGCTTGCAGGAAAAGTCCTTCGTGGACAGGTTGATCGTACCGCTGGTTCGGTCGATAACATCGTGGAGTTGGTTCAGCGATTGCCGTGGATATCAGTTGTGTACGGTTCTCCCTGTACAGTTGATAGCCGGATCGTGAGAGTCAAATCCTACAAAATCATAGCTATCCTCTCTCATCGAAAGATCGGGAACCCTAGAACACATCACTTCTGTCCCCCGAAATTCGTCGGTGGCGGCGGCGGAGCTGTGGAACTGTTCTGGAAATTTCGCCGACTCCCCTAGGGTTTTCCATCCCGAGGCTTTATATAGGCGAAGGGGCGTCGTCAGGGGGCAGTCAGGGGCTCCTCACACCAGGTGGGTGCGGCCAGGGGCTAGGCCGCGCCCCCTATGTGTGAGGGCGGCCTATGGCCCCCCTCCGGCTCTCTTTCGGTCTTCGGGAAGCTTCCGGAAAAAATAAGACTTCTAGAACTTGTTTCGTCCAATTCCAAGAATATTTCCTGTGTAGCTTTTCTGAAACACAAAACAGCAGAAAACAGGGAACTGGCACTGTGGCATCTTGTCAATAGGTTAGTTCCGGAAATCGCATAAAAGTGCCACGAAGTATAACGAAACATTAGGCAAATGGTGTAAAAACAAGCATGGAGCATCAAAAATTATGGATACGTTGGAGACGTATCAGCATCCCCAAGCTTAACTCATGCTCGTCCTCGAGTAGGTAAGTGATAACAAAAGAATAATTTTTGAGGTGACATGCACCTACACAATCTTGATCATCTAAGTAGAGCATTGAGTGCTGAGATCAAAGAACTTAAAACATGGGCATGAAAGACATAATCTTGACAATAGAAACTTAGCAACCATGTTATAACATGAAAATGAACACAAACAAAAGATCATGGAAATGAAACAATGAAAGTCAAATGTGTGTTCAAATCATAAGGAAAAACATACAAATGGTTTTCAGCTTGTCCTTCATGGAGAGCAAAACATAAATGCATAGGACACCTTCAAGTTTAAGAGGGTGACTAGATACAAGTAATTTAAGAACAAGTGAAACCATGGTTATGAATCAATCAATGAAAACTTTGGGACAATGCACATTATACTAAGAATGACAACTATGCTCTCTTAGTGGTGCATAAAGATAGAAGGTGGTGACTCAACATAAAAGTAAAAGAAAGGTCCTTCGCGGAGGGAAGCAGTGATTGCAAGTTTTATAACCTTCAAAAATTATGGTACTTACTGGCTTTGAGCTCTCATTGCCCCCATCATAAGCATCTTGAATGGTTAAAGTTAATGCGAGAACAATTATGATGCATATGCTTGACAAATCATAAGTCGAAAACCTCGTGTCCCGTGAATACGAGTACCCAAACCTTATGCTACTCAACTTAGAGTCCCAAGCAAGGCTCTTGTCATTGTAAGTATATATGTATCATCGAGAACCACCAACGGGGTACCTCCGTGCCCGATGACATGGAACAAGCCCACATCAAAATGACAGGACAAGCAGACAATGAACACCTCGACATCTCTTTTATTTACCATTTATTTAGCTTTTTATTTTGAGATGTGTCGTCGAATGTCCACTATGGGTATGCTGCAAATTTCCACCATGAATTATGCATGGTTTAGATTGGCGGCCCAGGCGTTTCCCTAACACATATACAAACTCCATGATCCCCGCAAGATTCCCAATTCATTTCACACCGCGGGCATCCATAAACAAAAGATCACGATATCAACTCAAATAAGAAGTGTAATGTTCAAAGCCTGCCCCATGACTGCATGGTTGGGCTAGTCTCCAACTTACAACTTGCAAGCATAACAACTCAACATAAGAGACCACAATGTCAAATGTTTAAGAACAGGAAAAAGTAAAGTGTGCCTTCCGGTTCGTGAGAGCTTTACTGACCAATTTTCGCATAACACTGGTAAGAGTTTAATTTGAAGAGTAGATAAAAGCAAGTCAAATTTACTTGGAATAGCAAATTGCTAATAAGCATGTATGGTGGACACTTTGGCAAATTTGGTTTTTAGGAGTTGGATGCACGAGTAGAGCTTATACTCAGTACAAGGCGATGGCTAGCAAAAGACTGGGAGCGACCAACTAAGAGAGCAATAACGGCCATAATCATGCAAAGCGACATTAAAAGAAGCATAAGATGGCATCAAAAGTCAAAAACTAAATGATCATAGAGGCAATTGGCGACTTTGTATGAGTCTAACATGTGTGAGCATGCGCCAAGTCAACCCAAATAAAGCATCAAGGAGAAAACCAAAATAATGCTTCCAAATAATTAAAACAACGCATGATTTTTTCAAAGGCTCATTAAGCAATCTCAGTTATTTGAGACAAGTCATGCTATAGCAAAACCACTAAGCATACTATCAAAAAGATATCAAGCATGACATGCAAAAGCCTAGGCCGCAGTCTACACAAGCTCCTTCTTGTACCACTTTTTTGCATAAAGTTTTTTCTCTCTTCCAACACCATTCAAACTTTTTAATTCCAACTCTTTTGAGGAAAACCAACATAGACCAGAGGTCCAAATACACCTTGATGCAAAGATAAAACAAGATCAGAACATAAATCAAGGCAAAAAGTGCAAGCTAAACGCTGTAGCAAAAAAAGAGAACACTCGTTGAAACGATAAGAGTGAAAACTAGAGTGTTCTTGGCAATGAAAACGGAGTTCATCTCCCTCAAAAACAACATGATGTGATCAAACCATTTATTGCAGCAAGCAAAGCAAAAGAAAACTGAAAGCAAAAACAACTGATGCTCCAAGAAAAACGCATAGTGCATGAAGCAATAAAAATATAGTGTTTTGAAAGGTGACCTGATTTTTGCCGATGAAGAAGGGGTGCCTCGGGGGCATCCCCAAGCTTTGACGCTTGTAATTCTTGGATATTTCTTGGGGTGATGCATGGGCATCCCCAAGCTTGAGCTTTTGTCCATTCTTCAACTCATCTCATCATTCTCCAATCCCTACACTTGAAAACTTCCTTCATACAAAACTCAACACAATTCTATTAGCAACATTAGTGTAAGCATAACAATGAATCAACCTCTTTTGCTTCAGGTTTCAACCCAAAACCACCACATATAAAGTATATACTACTGTAGCAACTTCCCCAAAAGTTCCGCGATCAAAAGAACTCAAAAAGAAAGCGATAAAGCGGCAAAAATGAATAGTGGCAGAAATGTGTCAAAACAGAACAGCTGATAAAGGCCGATTTTTTAAGGAGTTTTCTGTTGCTCAAATCAAAAAGTGTTCTACTAATGAAAGTTTGGATATAACCTGGGGCGTATGCACAAGAAATCGCAGGTCCAAAATATATACAGAGAATTTTCACGATTTTTTACGGTGCAGCACCGAAAACTGTTTTAGGACAGCAACATCCCCAAATCTTACCTCACTCAAATTAGAGGCTTCTCTTGGCACAACAACAAAATAAAAAGGATAAGGAGCGGTTATTACAGTAGTAATAACTTCCAATACTCAAATAAAAGAAAAAGTACTGAAAATAAACAATGGGTTATCTCCCAAGAGTGCTTTTCTTTAACGCCTTTGAGCTAGGCGCAGTAATTTGCAAAGATGCTCATGTGGGCGCCATATAAGAGCTTGAGGCAAAGGCGCCATATAAGAACTTGAAGCAATAGAGAGCATCAAAAAGCATGTATGAAACACATTTAAATCTAAACCACTTCCTATGCATAGGAATCTTGTAAGAAAATAAATCAACGAGGCACATAGTAGCAAGCATGGATAGATAAAACAAGTGCCACTTCAAGATTTGCAACATAAAGAGGGGAAACTTAATATTGTTGAGATCCATCAAACCATGTTTCCCTCTCTCATAATAACTTTTAGTAGTATCATGAATAGAACTAACAATATAACTATCACATAAAGCATCTCTATCATGAGCCACATGCATAAAAGGATTAATACTCCCCACATGAACAATAGTAATAGGTGCAGATTCAACAGAATAATTATTCTCATCACCATAATCATCATAAATAGGAGGCATATTGTAATCATAACTAATTTTATCCTCAATAGTAGGTGAACTGAAAATATTATACTCATCATCATAGCCATCATAAACTAGTGGTTTAGTATCATCACAAGCTAGAGAACAGCTATTTCTTAAAGCATATTCATCAAACATATCATCATAAGAAGGAACATCACATATGGGAGATAAAATATTATCAGAACAAACTTTCTCCACTAAAGCTGGGGAACTAAAAATATCATGCTTAACAAAACCAGCTTCCCCAAGCTTAGACTTTCCTATAGCATTAGCAATAACGGTGTTCAAAGCATTCATACTAACAACACTATTAGCATGCAAATTAAGCTCCAAAGGTTTTTCAATTTTCTCTTCAAACACTTCATATCTAAACTCAGGAAAAAGACTATAGAACTCTTTGTTTTCCATTAAGCCTAACTAGTGAAAATAAAAACAAGAAACAAAAAGATGTAATTGCAGAATCTAAAGGAAATAACTCCGAGCACTCACACAGGAGGATGCGAGTACCTTTTACCTTACCTCCCCGGCAACGGCGCCAGAAAAGAGCTTGATGTCTACGCACGCGTCTATTCTTGTAGACAATGTTGGGCCTCCAAGTGTAGAGGTTTGTAGAGCAGCAGCAAGTTTCCCTTAAGTGGATCACCCAAGGTTTATCGAACTCAGGGAGGAAGAGGTCAAAGCTATCCCTCTCAAGCAACCCTGCAATTATGATACAGAAAGTCTCTTGTGTCCCCAACACACCCAATACACTTGTCAGATGTATATGTGCACTAGTTCGGCGAAGAGATAGTGAAATACAAGTGGTATGGATGATTATAAGTAGTAAATGCAATCTGGAATAAAAATGGCAGCAAGCAAACAAGTAACAAAACAGCAAGTAAACGGTGTGCAAAGCTTGGAAACAAGGCCTAGGGATCATACTTTCACTAGTGGACACACTCCCAATAAATATAACATAATTGAACAAATAAATAACTTCTCTTCACTATGGTACTCTGAATTACTCTCCTATTGAATAACACTAATCATTGCGTAGGGCTACGAAGCACTCCTTAAAGTTTATCAAGTACTTGACAAACACCACTCATAGAGATATCCAAATCAAATCACAACTCAAGATAAATATTATTGCAACTTAGACCAAGTACTAACACGGTGCATACACTGTCAACATTACACCATGAAAGGAGGAATAGATCACTTCAATACTATCATAGTGATAATTATTCTCATAATCCATAAGAGATCACAATTGTAGCCTAGACCAAGTACCACCATGATGCACGCACTGTCACCGTTACACCATGGCAGGAGGAATAGATTACTTTAATAACACACTAGAGTACACATAATGAAGAAGAGTAACATCTACTTATTCAACATGATACAAAGCTCACGATCACATAAAGATCACATCATGGGAGAGAGAGGTGAACCACATAGCTACCGGTAGAGCCCTCAGCCCCGGGGGAGAACTACTCCCTCCTCATCACAGGAGACAGCAAGGTTGATAGAGATGGCGGTGAGGTCAATGGAGACGGCGGAGACGGCGATGGAGACCGATGGAGATGGCTCCGGGGGCACTTCCCCGTCCCGGCAGGATGCCGGAACAGAGACTTCTGTCCCCCGAAATTCGTCAGTGGCGGCGGCGGAGCTGTGGAACTGTTCTGGAAATTTCGCCGACTCCCCTAGGGTTTTCCATCCCGAGGCTTTATATAGGCGAAGGGGCGTCGTCGGGGGGCAGCCAGGGGCTCCTCACACTAGGTGGGCGTGGCCAGGGGCTGGGCCGTGCCCCCTACGTGTGAGGGCGGCCTATGGCCCCCCTTCGGCTCTCTTTCGGTCTTTGGGAAGCTTCCGGGGAAAATAAGACTTCTAGAACTTGTTTCGTCCAATTCCGAGAATATTTCCTGTGTAGCTTTTCTGAAACACAAAACAACAAAAAACAGGGAACTGGCACTATGGCATCTTGTCAATAGGTTAGTTCCGGAAATCGCATAAAAGTGCCACGAAGTGTAACGAAACATTAGGCAAATGGTGTAAAAACAAGCATGAAGCATCAAAAATTATGGATACGTTGGAGACGTATCAAGTATCTTAACCTTCCTTTCAGTTTGTGTTTCTACCATAACTTTCCACTTCTTAAAAGCAGCAAAAACATCAGATTTATGTTTTAGAAAATATGGCCACACTTTCCTTGAGAATCATCAATAATAGTAAGCATGTAATTAGCACCACCATTAGAAGTTCTATGGGACGGACCCCAAACATCAACATGCACATAATCTAAAATGCCTTTGGTGGTATGAACGGAAGCATTGAATTTAACTCTTTTATGCTTACCAAAAATGCAATGCTCACAGAACTCAAACTTACTCAAGTTGCAACCATTAATTAGATCTCTCTTCGCCAATTCTGCCATGCCAAGCTCACTCATATGTCCAAGACGCTTATGCCAAAGGTTAGTCTTACTAGAATCATCAGAACTAACAGCAGTAGCAATACCAGGCAAAGTGCTACCTCTAAGGACATATAATTTTGTAGAATTCATATCACCAATCATAACAATGAGAGAACCTGATGATACCTTCAGACGTTTGTCCCCACCTTTGTACTTGTACCCGTCACAATCCAGGGTACTAAGAGAGATCAAATTCCTCGCCATGGAGGGTATGTGTTTCACTCCAGTCAATGTGCGTGTCATCCCATCATGGGTTTGATCTGAACAGAACCAACGCCAATAATGTTGCACTGGTTGTCATTTCCCACACACACAAAATCTCCAGTCTGCACAGACTCATAAGAACTGAACCAATCCTTGTTACAGCAAATATGAAACAAACATGCGGTATCAAGAATCCATTCATCATCACGTGAAACACATGTAGCAAGAACAGCTAAGCATTCACTATCAGAACTATCACTACCAGCAACAACAGCAGCCTCACCTTTACCCGAGGCTACGGCAACCTTACCATTACCATCATTGTTTTTTGGTTGGTAAGTTCCATTTCTTTTCTCCTTGTTCTGCAACTTCCAACAAGCATCAATATTGTGGCTGGGTTTCTTACAATACCTGCAGAACTTGTCGCGTCCCTTGGACTTTGAGCGACCTCTGTCGGTCTTACTCTTATCTCTGTTGTTGTGGTGGTGGTAGTTATCTCGCTGCTCAGACCTGCCTCGGACCTCTAACGCCTCCGCCTTGGAGGACGAAATTTCAGCCTGCACCATAGATTTCATCTTCTCCCTTTGCTAGAGAGCCTCATAAACTTCGGTGAGGGTTAGTGTATCACGACTTATACATATGGTGTCACAAAAATTCGTAAAGGAACTAGGCAATGAGACTAACAGAAGAAGTGCTAGATCTTCATCCTCATATTTTACCTCCATGGACAGTAAGTCTGAAATGATCTTTCTGAAGATCGATAGGTGATTCATCACGGACTGACCTTCCTGCAGCTTGTGCTGAAACAGCTTCATCTTCACTTGCAACCTACTGGTTAGATCCTTTGACATGCAGATCAATTCCAGTTTCAGCCATAGGGCCGCTGTAGATTTCTCTTGCAACACTTCCTGCAAAATATTATTGGATAGATGAAGTTGAATCAAAGACAAAGCCTTACGGTCTTTCCGCTTTTCTTCCTCTGTCCATGACGCAACCGGTTTCTTTCCGAAACCATCGAGCGCATCATCGAGATCTGAAGTTTGGGCGAGGATCGCCCTCATCTTCACTTGCCACAGGGAGAACCTTGTGGTGTAATCCAGCTGCGGTAGATCGAACTTCAAGGACGCCATGTCGCAAACCCTAGATTAGAAAACCTGGGGCTCTGATACCACTTGTTACAAAAGCGATAGGCAATAACGAAGAATGAAAAAGAAATCACAGCACGGAGACACAAGATTTTAACGTGGAAAACCCTCTCCAACAAAGAGAGGTAAAAACCACGGGCGCCAGCCAGCAAAACTTCACTATATCGGGAGTGTGTTTACAAACGCCGTGGGTTATCTTATGATGCGATAAACCCTAGCCAGCGGCTTACAAGGAGTATATATAGGCGGTAGCAACGATCCATACCAACACACAAAGGTATAACAGAAAAGGTCCTTCGGCCCAAGTCTCCCGGCAACGGGCCTCGCTTCGCTCCGTCGTTAGCCTTCTTATAGAATTTGGATCAACATATAACAGAAAAGGTCCTTCAGATGAACTCTAATAAAGAGCCGGACAAAAAAAAGTAGTTCTACAGATGCTCATGATGCCTCACATTCCTATGTGTTCTCACACCTATCTCACACCTGTCTCGCTCTCTTTTGATTCGATTGAGGTGACTACCATCTATTTGATGCAACAAGATCGTGCTACCAACACACTCTATTTGATCTATTCGTATGGCTGACATCCACTTGATGCAATAAAACTAGTCCTACCAAATTGAGAGGGACGAAATGCTATTTCCTTGGAGACGAAGTGGTGCATACGAGAAGAGACCCTTCCTCACTTGAGTGAATATTGGTGCGGTATATATGTAAGAAATAAAAATTAGTGGTGCAATTTTTTTTAACGGGTAAAGGCCCCGAAGGACCAAGAGTCTGCATTTTTTTTACTGTAGGCTAAGAATTAGTCGGTCTCGGTCAACACGATCATAAGTTCATAACAATCAGATTTGGGTGCCAAGATTTGTTTTGAATTTTTCCATCCACCCAAACCTGATGTCACAATTCCTTTGTTTTTCTGTTCGGCGCTACTTGAAGATACTGTAGGTTTCAAATCCTATAGGATTCAACAGAACATGACCTTCTAATCCTATGATTTTTCTATTTCTATGTTCTAAGAATCCCGCAATTCAAATAGGCCCGTACTTCAGTATAGTTGAGTTTATTGTAACTTCTTTCCTGCAACCAATAAAACTTGCAGATCTCCTGCGTTTCTTTAATGAAAGACCGCTCCAATGAATGCTAATAAACAACCAGCCAAAAGAAAGTAACCTCCTACTTGTTGCTCCAGCTCAATCCTGTCATAGCAACTCTAAGAACATAGTCCTACAGATGCTCCCGATGCCTCACATTCCTATGTATTCTCACATCTATCTCATTCTTGTCTCGCCCTCTTTTGATTTGATTGAGATGACTACCATCTATTTGTTGCAACATGATTGTGCTACCAACACCCTTAATTTGATCTATTCATATGGCTAACATCCATTTGATGAAATAAAATTACCGCTACCAAATTGAGAGGGATGAAGCCTATTTCACTAGAGATGAAGTGGTGCATATGGGAAGAGAGCCATGCTCACTTGAGTGGAAGTTGGTGTCGTATATATGTAAGAAAAGCATTATGCACAAAAATAGAAGTTGGTGGTGCAATAATCTTCACTTTAAGCTATGTTGCACATACAATGCACGCTTAACATATATACTACTTCCTCTGATCCATATTACTTTTTGCTAATATGATTATATCTAAACATATTTTAGTTTCTAGATACATCCATACTGGTGAAAAGTAATTTGGATCAGAGGGAGTAGATGAATTAACCACTCAATAGCTAGTCGAAAGAATGGACAAGGTGACAATAGTACCTGACCTAAAAATCATCCACGTTGATGATTGTTTAACGTTCTAGAATGACTCTATAGTGTGTCATTGTGGAGAGTTTTTTTAACACATGATGGATCCCAAAGGGTCTAGAATTTGCTGCATTATAGAGGAGCAGTGGGATTACAGTTTATAGGGAGGACTTCAAAGAAAAATGACAATATAGCACAACCTTCAAGTTTTATAGAATGGACCATGAAAAAAGAAATTGCAAAATGAGATTAGGTCCCTCTCCACCGGAGTGGATGAAGAAATCGACGCCATGGCCACCCGCATCGTCGTGGGGGATGGCACCATTGGAAACGGGCAGGCGTTGATCGACACGACAGAGCTCGAGAAGATCCTCCCCTTTGGCTCGCCGATCGGGAGGAAGAAAACAAGATGGCAGCAACACAAAGGCAGCGCGGGGCTTGGAGCGGCCGCCCTTCGACCATGATAGTCAGCAGCTGGATGGCCAAAGCCGTCAAGGATGAGCCACTGAGGATGTGCTCCAAAATTTATCCATGGATGCATCTTGGTTGGAGATGTACTTCATACCAAGAGGTTCCCTTCTCCCACCTCCATGGAGGCCAGAGGAAAACAATAGGACATGCAACAACACTAGGACTGCAGCAGCACCTCTAGATGTGGTAACCAAATGGGCTTATTTTGGAGATTCCAGTGGTGAAGCTCTTCTTCGCCTCCATCTCCGACCACTGAAGCACCGCAGAGAAGAGGGCCATGATGTCCCATAGGACCAGTTGGAAAACCCCAAGAGGAAGGTATGATGAGCACAACAGTAAGTTTTCCCTCAGTTATGATACCAAGGTTTAATCGACCAGTAGGAAAAAGTAATCACTTCCAAAGGTTGTTGCTAGCTGACTTTGGCAACGGCGCCAGAGAAGGCCTGGTGCGTGGCTTCGGCGCCAGCAGCAACGTGGAAGCTGCACACAACCCAACCAAAATACTTTGCCCCAACTTACAGTGAGGTTGTCAATCTCACCGGTTTGCTGAAAACAAAGGATTAAACGTATCGTGTGGAAAATGATATTTGTTTGCAGTAAGTAAATAAATAATGCTTGCGGAAAGTAAACAGTGCTTGCAGTAGAAGGTAATATAAATGTAAAAGAATGGACCAGGGTCCACAGTTCACTAGAGGTGTCTCTCCATAAAGATAAATAACATGCTGGATAAACAAATTACAGTTGGGCAATTGACAAAATAAAGAATGCAAAGCAATGCATGTACATGTCATGAAGATCACTATGAGATTCACTTGGGCGTTACAACATAATACATAGACCGTAATCCAACTGCATCTATGACTAATAATCTACCCGCCGGATATCATCCGAACAACCGTTGGGTATTAAGTTGCAAGCAACAGATTATCGCCTTAAGCAAAGTGTGTAATATAAACAATACAAATATCCTTGAACACAAGATTGTTGTTTTCTCCCTACAACCTTAGAAGTTATTGTCACTCTCCCAGATTACTAGAGGCATGAACCCACTATCGAGCATAAATACTCCCTCTTGGAGTCACTAGCATCTACTCGGCCAAGATATCTACTAGCAACGGATAGCATGCAAGATCATAAATAACATAGATATGATAAATCAATAATCAACTTGACATAGTGATACGTCTCAAACGTATCTATAATTTTTGATGCTCCATGCTTGTTTATGCACCATTTGCTTTGTGTTTTGTTACACTTCGTGGCGTTTTTTTTGCATTTTCCGGAACTAACCTATTAACGAGATGCCATAATGCCAGTTCCCTGTTTTTTTTGCTGTTTTTGTATTTTAGAATAGTTACACAGGAAATATTCTCGGAATTGGACGAAACAAAAGCCGAAGTTCCTATTTTTCTCGACACGAGACGGAGTCCAAAGCAGAGACAGAGGGGGGCCAGAGGGCAATCGCACCATGGGGTGGCATGGCCTACCCCTGGCCCGCGCCACCAGGTAGTGTGGACCCCTGGTTCACCCCCTGACATCGCCCTTCCGCCTATATATTCTCCTCGATGAGAAAACCCTAAGACCCGATCAATTTTCTAGAAAACATACTGCAAGCCGCCGCCATCGTCGACGCGAGATCGGGCGGGTCCAAAAGCTCTTCCCGGCACCCTGCCGGAGAGGGGAATCACCACCCGGGGCCTTCTTCATCACCATGCCTTCCTTCGGAGTGATGTGTGAGTAGTCTACCTTGGACTACGGGTCCATAGCAGTAGCTAGATGGTTGTCTTCTCCTCCATGTGCTTCATGTTTAGATCTTGTGAGCTGCCTATCATGATCAAGATCATTGTTATGTAATTCTACATGTTGTGTTTGTTGGGATCCGATGAATATTGAGTACTATGTCAAGTTGATTTATTGATTTATCACCTCTATGTTGTTTATGATCTTGCATGCTCTCCGTTGCTAGTAGATATCTTGGCCAAGTAGATGCTAGTGACTCCTAGAGGGAGTATTTATGCTCGATAGTGGGTTCATGCCTCTAGTAATCTAAGGGAGTGACAATAACCTCTAAGGTTGTAGATGTGCTGTTGCTACTAGGGAGAAAACAACAATCTCCCGGTTGAACGGATCGTATGGGCACCTAGAGGGGGGGGGGGTGAATAGGTGCTACTCAAATTTTAATTCTTTTTCAATTTAGGCTTGACACAAAAGGTAAATTCTCTAGATATGCAACTAAGGTGAATTTACCTATATGTCAACAAGCAAGCTAAGCAAGATACAAGTAGTAAAGGCAATAAGGATAGAGGTAACCGAGAGTGGAGCACACGGAGACACGGATGTAATTCCCGTAGTTCCTTCCTTTTTAGGGGAAGTACGTCTACGTTGGAGGGGTGTGGTTGCCACAAAGGCCTAACCAACGCCACAAAGGCTCACCCTATTCTCCGGTGCAAGCTTCCGCCACAAAGGCCTAGCTCACTTTCCACTAAGGGATTCCTCAAGGCGGAATCGGCCTTTACAAAACTTGGGGCACAACTCCACAACTGAATTGGAGGCTCCCAAGCACCACAAAGATCTCAATCAACAAGTATCAAGATTTCAATCACACAAACAAGGTCAAGGGACACAAGGGAACCCAAGACCAAAGGGCCCTCAAGCAAATGAGAGGGGAAATCAAATCGCTTCGGTGAGGATGTAGATCAAGGGCTTCTCCTTCGATTCTCCAAAGATCAAGAGCTTTGGTGGGTTGAGGGAGGAGATCTTGCGAATTTGGTGGCTCCAAAAATGGTGTTCTTCTTGCACAGCTCGAGCATCTTGAGGTGGAAGAAGGGGAGGGGTATTTATAGCCCCTCCCAAAATGTAGCCGTTGCTGACTTGGAGGGGCGGATTATCCGGCCAAAGTTGGGCCGGATTATCCGGCTGGCCGGATTATCTGCCCCCCTATCTGGGTGACGCCGCTTCAGGTCCTTAGCCGAATTTGGGGTCGACTTTGGGGGGGGGGGGATTATCCGGCCCCTGGCCGGAATATCCGGCCCCCCTATCTAGGTGACGCCGTGATAAGTCCTTAGTCGTTTTGAGCTCTCGCCTGGGGGGGGGAGGGGCAGATTATCCGGCCCCTGGCCGGAATATCCGGCCCCTATACTGGGTGACGCCGAGCCAGGGACTTAGCCGTTTTTCGGCCACTCTCCCGAGGGGCGGATAATCCGGCCACCCTTGGCCGGATAATCCGGCCTGGCAAATCCTGAGCTGATAATCCTGCACAACTTAGCACACACTTAATATCCCTAATGTTGTTATCTAACACACAAAATCTGAGGGAAACAAAGTTTGCACTTTCAATCTCCCCCTTTTTGGTGTTAGATGACAACACTAGGATTTGCAAGAAAGATCGAATATTTCAAACAACAAATATTTGAGCAAGATAAGGGGCTCCCCCTAGATGTGTGCATCTTCACCATTGAGTTTAGAGGAGACATACCTTTGCATAGATAACTCAAGCATTATGGAATTCCGAATATGATAATACGATATACCGGACAATAATTCCATAGCTATTTCACCAATAACCATGAGCTCATAAAAATAAGTGAACAACACATAATGATCCACATAGCATATTAAGAACATATAACATAGTCTCATACACCACATGGTAGCAAATAAACGACACGAAGTTCAACCACACACAAAGTTCAACTTAAGACGAATAAAATAAGAAGAAACACAAGCGCCAAAGAATGATAAGCGCGCAAGCTTGTGTTTCCACCCATGCAAATCCCGTAATATTCCTAATAGAACTACTTCTCCCCCTTTGGCATCAAGACACCAAAAAGAGAGAAGAGCGATGCTACACGTCCCGAGGAATCAATCCTCCAAGTCATCGAAGTCGCCGGAGTCCACATCATCATAATCTCCGCCATCACCCTCGTCAGCTCCAGCATCTTCATCCTCAGCCTCAAAGTCCTCCTCAGCCTCAAAGTCCTCCTCAGCCTCTGCACGAGCACCTCCTGCGGGAGCATCTGGAGCATCAAAGAGATGTTTCTGCATATCCATCCAGTTGTAGCGATCGGTGTTCCAAGCATCATAGGACACAGGAGCAGTAGGTGTGGGATCGGCGGTCTGAGCACCACTGAGACGGTGAAGGATCAGTTGCTGAGTGTCCTGGATGCTCTTCCTCTCAACATAGGCCTGGTAGTTCTCACGGTGGATCTCTACCTTCATGCACAGAACATTCCGCTCAAACCAACTGAGCTTCTTGACCTCCCTGGACATAGCAGATGCAGCAGTCCTCTGATCACGGGCAGAAGCACTTGTCCTCGCATCAGCCATGAAAGTGCCTGGATATGCAGCTGAAGGAGCAGACTTCGCCTTTCTCTTGACATACATCTTCTTGACAAGGTGCTCCACACAGTCATCATGGATATCATAATCTCCAAGGGCATGCTTGATGAGTAGCATGATGTATGGAGCATATGGCACAGTGTTCCTCTGAATGATAGCATCCTTGATCTCATAGAAGATGAAATCCATCACATCAAGGGTAAAGTCCTCAGTAGGGTCAGTCGACGTGGCACACTCATGAGCAAAAGCAAGGAGGTCAACCAGAGAGGTGCGAATGGCATCATTGTTGCCACCACTAGGAGCAATGTTCTCCCTGAAAATGCAGACCAGCTGATCATAGAGCGGATGCAGTCCTTGGATGAATCCCACAGTGCCGGTGGAGTCATAGAGATCATACAACTTATCTTTATCAGGCTTGGTCCCCGGATTGTGAATACGGCGACCCACTGGAGTGTCTCCATTATATGCATACCCCAAGAGAGAGGCAAACGTAGCAAAGTCCGATGTACACTCATGCTCGCCGGTCATCCACTTCATAGACTTCTGAGCATTTGGCAGAATCACAAGGGTAGCATAGAACTGCTTGATGAGACCGGGATTATAGTTGCACTGAATATTGGCCAACCCCATCAAACCCAACTTCTCAACCACAGACACTGCTTCATCAAAATAAGACTTGCTGCGAAGGTGATCAAAATCAATAGGATGCATCGGACGACAAGGGTTCTTGAATGGCTCATAAACATCACGAAAAATCCCCCACTGCTCCTCATTCCAGAAACCACGGTCCTCAATATCTTCATCTCTTGGAGAGGCGTACCAATTGTTTCGCCGCACAAGAATGTACTCAGCCTCGGGCATGCTCTTGTAGTTAGGACGTGTCGCTTTGCCTTTGCGACGGCGGGCTTGAGCCTTGGCAGCCTTCTCTTTCTCAGCTTTCCTAGCAGCCTCCCTCTGTTCCCGACGGATAGCAATCTCATCCACAAGAACTCCTTCCTCATTCCGAACAAGCCGACGCTTGCGCTTCGGCAAACTCGGACCACCTGTGAAAGAGATATGCACGGAGAGCATGGGGATAAGCGTATGCACATGAGTTACGGAAAGGATCAACGAATCATGAAATATGAACAAGCAAACTTCACCTAATGAATCAAATTGACAGCAGCAAATATAAAAAGAGACTAAAAAAATCCCAGGCCGGATTATCCGGCCAGGGGGGGGGGCGGATAATCCGGCCCCTCGAAAATTTCTTCTACAACTTGCTGCAGTGACCAATTTGATAGATCGGGGGAAGGATTCATACAACATGATTCATAATAGAGGAAAAACAACAACTAGAGGGCAATATCACCAAGAACATGCAAGGGTAAAATCACATCCTAGGAATAGAACAATACCCGCATCCATTGCGAAATCGGCTTGGTGAATGCCTTCCAGAGGAGGAGGAGAGCAACCTCCAAAGAAATCCGGCCAAGGGGTTGGCCGGAGCTCCGGCGGCGGCGACGGGAAGGAGGCGGCGGCGGCTGGGAACTCCTGGAAGGGGTGGGTAAGGAACTGCCCTAGGGCAGCCTGACCCTGTCCCTTATATACCCAGGTGCCACTTGGGCCGGATTATCCGGCCAGGAGGGGGCGGATAATCCGCCCCCCCGGATATTCCGCCCAGGGGGGCGGATATTCCGGCCTGGGAGCCAGAAAACTGGCCAACTCGAAATTTTCAAAAACAGATGTTGTTTTGATGAAAAATTTGAACTCGTGTGCATGGATTAGATGTCTTGAGAGAGGATGGCTTAGGTGAGAGAGCAAACATGGTGTGGTTCTCGGCACTTAACATTGCAAGAGCAAATCGACTAAAGATCCAATGCAAGTGCCTTCCCATATATAAAAAAAAAGAAAATAACATCGAGAGAGAACACCAAGACCTCAAATAAGATATGCAAGGAATCAACTCTTCGCAAAGAAGAGGTCGGTGGCCGAAGCCACCATGTATGAGTGTTATGGCATTGGACCGCGAAGATGTATCTTGGGTCCATAACCACTACTCATCATTGAAGCTCACATATCACAAAAATGATATAAAGAGAATGATATGATTACTATCGGCATTATGGGGGGAGGGATAGCCCAATTAATTAGGACCGCACTCCCCCTATCTCCATGCCCACACCTAAACCAAACAAGCATTGAAATATAGGTGTATTTGCAAGATGTTCAAGCCACACTCCTTGAATCGATGATATTTAGCTCATTCCTCAAATATCCAAATCTTGCTTCATCAAGAGGCTTCGTGAAAATATCGGCAAGTTGATCCTTGGTGCTAACATATGCAAGCTCAATATCACCACGGGCAACATGATCTCTAATGAAATGATTCCGGATCTCAATATGCTTGGTTCTTGAATGTTGCACCGGATTATAGGCGATCTTGATAGCACTTTCATTGTCACATAAAAGAGGCACTTTGTCACAATTGACACCGTATTCCTTCAAAGTTTGCCTCATCCATAACAATTGAGTGCATCCACTTGCGGCGGCAATGTATTCGGCTTCGGCGGTGGAGAGAGATATACAATTTTGCTTCTTAGAAGACCAACACACCAAAGACCTACCAAGAAATTGGCAAGCTCCGGAGGTTGATTTCCTATCATCCTTGTCACCGGCCCAATCCGAATCCGTGAAGCCACAAAGAGAGAAATCCGAGCCTTTGGGATACCAAAGGCCATAAGTTGGGGTATGAACCAAATATCGAAAGATTCTCTTAACCGCCATAAGGTGGCTTTCTTTAGGAGCTGCTTGATACCTTGCACACACACCTACACTCAACACAATATCGGGTCTAGATGCGCAAAGGTAAAGCAAAGAACCGATCATAGAACGGTATACCTTTTGATCCACATCTTTACCATTGGGATCAAGTTCAAGATGACATTTTGTGGCCATTGGTGTGGCGGCCCCATTTAGCTCCTTCATCTTGAACCTCTTGAGCATGTCTTGGACATATTTGGCTTGATTAATGAAAGTCCCTTCTTTCAATTGCTTGATTTCAAAACCAAGAAAGAACTTCATTTCGCCCATCATAGACATCTCGAACCTATCGGTCATAAGCTTTGCAAATTCATCATTAAAAGCTTTGTTAGTAGAGCCAAAGATAATATCATCAACATATAGTTGGCATACGAAAAGCTCCCCATTTACCCTCTTAGTAAAAAGAGTGAGATCGATTTGCCCAACTTCAAACCCACGGTCTAACAACAACTCCCTAAGGTGCTCATACCACGCACGTGGGGCTTGTTTAAGGCCATAGAGTGCCTTATGGAGTTTGTAGACATGGTTAGGGAAGTTGAGATCCTCAAACCCCGGGGGTTGCTTAACATACACTTCCTCTTTTAATGGACCATTAAGAAATGCACTTTTAACATCCATTTGTTGCAACTTAAAATTATGATGAGTGGCATATGCAAGAAGGATACAGATGGACTCAAGACGAGCCACGGGAGCATAAGTCTCTCCAAAGTCAATGCCTTCAACTTGAGAGAAACCTTGAGCAACCAATCTTGCCTTGTTCCTTACAACAATGCCATGCTCATCTTGCTTGTTCTTGAATATCCACTTTGTGCCAATCACATTGCGGCACTCCTTTGGCTTCTCTACTAACACCCATACATTATTGCACTTGAAGTTGTTGAGTTCTTCATGCATAGCATCCAACCAATCCGGATCTTCAAGAGCTTCAAATACTTTCTTGGGTTCAACCATGGAGATATAAGCATGATGAGAGCTAAATTGTGCCAATTGACGCCGGGTTGACACTTTGCTTCTTAAATCTCCAATAACCCTCTCAAGGGTATGACCTTTAAGCTCCAAATCCCTTTCAACTCTTTTCTTGCGACGGGTTTCGATCTCCTCATTTGACCTTGGAGGAGTCACTTGATCATCTTGATCATTTTGGTCCCCGTCTTGACCATCAACTTGACCTTGATCATCATTGTCTTCATGAGTAGGTTGATCTTGGTCTTGTGAAGAATTGGGGGCGGTTGAGATAACCGGAGAGGATGGTGGTGCCCCTTGTTCTTCATGAAGGTCCTTGTCTTGTTCTTCGGTTGGTGCATTAGTTGCTTCCTTGGGAGAGGCTTGTTGAGCTTGTGAAGATGAAGGCTCCACTTGAGTAGAGCATAGTCCTTCTCGGTCCGCCACAAGGTGTCCCTCAATGGGGCGGAAAAATCCCACGCCCATTCTTCCTATGGCTTCTCGAGGTATTTCATCATCTACATCACAAGAAACAACATCTCGCCCCCCTTGGGAGCTGTCATTCTCTTCGAATACCACACTACAAGATTCTTCAACACGTCCGGTGGACTTGTTGAAGACTCTATAAGTGTGGGATTCGGCACCGTAACCAACAAAAATACCTTCTATTGCTTTCGGATCAAATTTACCTAAACGAACTCCTTTTCTTTGAAAGAAACACTTACACCCGAAGACTCGGAAGTAGGAGATGTTGGGCTTGCTTCCGGTGAGTATTTCATATGGAGTCTTGTTTAGGCCTTTGCGGAGGAAGAGCCGGTTTGAAGAGTGACAAGCCGTAGAGATAGCTTCGGCCCAAAAGTTGTATGGAGACTTAAACTCCGCCAACATGGACCTAGCCATATCCATAAGAGTCCGGTTCTTCCTTTCGGCTACACCATTTTGTTGAGGGGTGTATGCAGCGGAATATTGATGACGTATCCCCTCATCACTGAGAAACCCATTCAAAGTGTAGTTCTTGAATTCCGAGCCATTGTCACTTCTAATTGCCAAAATAGTTTGCCCATGTTGACGTTCAACTTCTTTGGCAAAGTCGATGACGGTTTGTTGAGTCTCACTCTTATGCTTGAAGAAGTAGACCCAAGTATATCTTGAAAAGTCATCAACAATCACCAAACAATATTTCTTCCCACCAAGACTTGCATGAGAGGGAGGACCAAAGAGATCCACATGAAGGAGCTCCAAGATCCTCTTGGAGGAAATGATAGTCTTGCTTGGGTGGGGAGAATCATGCATTTTTCCTAGAACGCAAGCCCTGCAAACACGATCTTTGGCAAAAGAAACATTCTCTTTTAGTCCGAGAATGTGGCCACCCTTGTGAAGACTTTGCAAAGTTCTCATATTGACATGGGCTAGTCGGCGATGCCAAAGCCAACCCACATCGGCCTTTCCAAATAAACACATTGCACTTGTAGTGGTTTTCCCCGAGAAGTCCACCACATACAAGTTATTTTCAATGTGCCCAACGAAAGCGACCTTTAGAGACTTGCTCCACAAGAGTACCACAATTTCATTATCAATGAAGACGGCAAAGCCCATCTTACCAAGTGCACGAACTGAAAGTAAATTGTAACCTAGGGTCTCAACAAGCATGACGTTCACAAGGGAAATATCCGGTGCGACCACCACCTTGCCAAGACCCAATACCTCGGATTGTGACATATCTCCATACGTGACGGTTATGTTGTTATCATTAGGCCTCATCTCCGTCATAATCTCCTTGCTTCCGGTCATATGACTTGTGCATCCACTATCAAGCACCCATTTTGATCCACCGGAAGCATAGTCCTACAAGAGATCATTGCTTGGTTTTAGGTCCCCATTTTTCAATGGGTCCTCTTTTGTTAGCAACAAGGGTCTTTGGAACCCAAATAGACCAAGCAACATAACCATCATTTGGACCAACATACTTTGCATAAACATCACCATAATAATCACGAAATAGAATATAGTGAGGATTAGCAATTCCCGCATGATCATCATGAGTGGCTTTGCCACCCACAATAGGATCCTTCTTTACTTGTGCGGGCTTGGCCTTCTTTTTCTTGTTGTTCTTCTTCTTCTTCTTTGAGACATAGCCAATCCCTGTTTTATCACCAAATGCCTTTTGCTTACTCAAAAGGTCATTCAAGTTTTTCTCACCTATGGGGATGGAAGACTTGGCAAGCTCATCTTTCAACCTAGCATTTTCTTCAATAACATTTGCATGATCACAAGTAGAAGTAGAAGAACTAGGTACATTATTCTTAGTCGATTGAATTTGAAGTTGTTCATGTGACTTGGTAAGAATAGAGTGTTCACTCTTCAAGGCCTTGTGAGCCTTGTCAAGATCTTCTAAATCCTTAACAAGTATGTCATGACCAACACCAAATTCAACCTTTTCCTTTTTAAGCATTTTTACTTTAGCACGAGCATGGTCTCGCTCTTTAATGAGTTTGGAAACAACTTCATTATTAGCTTCCTCAATGGAATCGAGCTTCTCTTCGAAAGTTGCTCGTTCCTCTTGCTCTTCTTCAAGAGACTCGGTTAGTGAGGCAATATCTTGAGCATATTCTTTTTCAAGCCTCATTTGTTCATCTAGTTTTTCAAGAGTTTTACCATATTGGCTCAATAGACGTTCAAAGTGAATCTTGTGAACACCATCTACACTAGACACATAATCATCAAAAGCAACAATTTCTTCCTTTACTCTAAGACTAGCAAGATCATTCAAGGGAGCATCATTTGTCTTAGAGGAGGAGAAAGATGTGGGTGATACCTCGGAAGACTTGGCCATAAGGCACTTGACGTTCTTGACAAGAGAGTCCTCATTGGAGGATTCAAAGAGTGATGTGGAGGAAGTAGAGGTGGTTGCCATTGCGGCCATCTCACTAGTTGTGGTTTCTTCTTCATCACTCTCACTTGCGGAGTACTCTTCTTGAGTCAAGAATACAAACTTTGGTTGTTTCTTCTTTGGTCCACCCTTCTTCACAAATGGCTTCTTTGAAGGTGACTTGGTCTTGCTCTTGAGGATGAGCTTTCCACCATGGTCTTCTCTCTTCTCATAAGGGCACTCGGCAACAAAGTGGAATCTATCATTGCAATTGTAGCAAGTCCTCACCCTTTGACCATTGTTGTCATTCCTTTGATAGCCACTTGACTTGCTTCTTCTTTGATTGTCTTCTTTAGCCTTGTGTGGATCAACCCAAAAGGTTTTTCCATAGAAGGCCATGTGCTCATTGTACTCATGTCTTATGTCCTCGGGACACATCTCTAGCCTTGCTTCAATGCTTGCTTGAAGAGGAACCTCTTTCTCAACCACACTAGCCTTTAATGCAAGATTGGAGCTTCTTTGCATTCCTATGGCACGAGCACGAGCATCTTCCGCATTTTGTGCGGAAACCTTGTAGGCTTGAATCTCTTGCATCACTTGATTGGAGGTCATCTCATTGAAGTTGTGCTTTCCTTGAACACTCTTCACATCCGCGGGCTCATATGGAGTGAGAGCAAGAATGTACTTCATCTTGATCCACTCATCATCAATATGGTGAGCACCGAGGTTCTTGAAGGTGGTAGCAATAGCCTTGAGTCTTCTATACATCTCTTGATGATCCTCACCATCCAACATGAAGAATCCCTCCGCTTGATTTGAGAAGGCAATATATCTTGTTTTCTTCATGCTCTCATTGCCAACGAAAACATCGGAGAGACCTTCCCAAGCTTCTTTGGCGGTGGAGAAATGTTGGATGTGAGGCAAGTCCTTGGGCCCAACGGCGACTTGAATCATGTGGAGAGCGGTTGCATTGAGTTGACTATTGACCGTCTCTCTTCTTGTCATGTTGGTGGGATCCACGGCCTTGAATCCTTCTTCAACAATCCTCCAAAGCTCAATGCATGAACTGCGCATATGAGAGATCATTTGATATTGCCATTGACCAAAGTTTAATGCATCAAGCTTAGGTGGATCACCTCTATGGTTAATATGAGGATGAGGAACCGGCGGGTCGGGTGAATACCAATGTGGGTATTCACCTTTCCCGTCGCCCTTGGTGGAAGACTTAGCATCGCCATTTTTGTCGGCACCCTCCTCATCTATCCCCACATTCTCCACTTGTGGAGTAGCGGGTTTTTCCGGAGGGGGAGAAGCATTAGAAGTTTTAGCTTGCATGAGTTGCGCCATCATTTCACGCAACTCACTTATTTGAGATGTCATGGAAGCCATGGATGATTCCAAGGATTTGAACTCACCCATGGAAACTTGACCCGAGCCCTCCGAGCCCTCCTTTGGTGGTGGATCCATACTCTTAGGCGGTTAAGCCCGAAATAAGAGCCGAGGCTCTGATACCAATTGAACGGATCGTATGGGCACCTAGAGGGGGGGTGAATAGGTGATACTCAAATTTTAATTCTTTTTCAATTTAGGCTTGACACAAAAGGTAAATTCTCTAGATATGCAACTAAGGTGAATTTACCTATATGTCAACAAGCAAGCTAAGCAAGATACAAGTAGTAAAGGCAATAAGGATAGAGGTAACCGAGAGTGGAGCACACGGAGACACGGATGTAATTCCCGTAGTTCCTTCCTTTTTAGGGGAAGTACGTCTACGTTGGAGGGGTGTGGTTGCCACAAAGGCCTAACCAACGCCACAAAGGCTCACCCTATTCTCCGGTGCAAGCTTCCGCCACAAAGGCCTAGCTCACTTTCCACTAAGGGATTCCTCAAGGCGGAATCGGCCTTTACAAAACTTGGGGCACAACTCCACAACTGAATTGGAGGCTCCCAAGCACCACAAAGATCTCAATCAACAAGTATCAAGATTTCAATCACACAAACAAGGTCAAGGGACACAAGGGAACCCAAGACCAAAGGGCCCTCAAGCAAATGAGAGGGGAAATCAAATCGCTTTGGTGAGGATGTAGATCAAGGGCTTCTCCTTCGATTCTCCAAAGATCAAGAGCTTTGGTGGGTTGAGGGAGGAGATCTTGCGAATTTGGTGGCTCCAAAAATGGTGTTCTTCTTGCACAGCTCGAGCATCTTGAGGTGGAAGAAGGGGAGGGGTATTTATAGCCCTTCCCAAAATGTAGCCGTTGCTGACTTGGAGGGGCGGATTATCCGGCCAAAGTTGGGCCGGATTATCCGCCCCCCCTATCTGGGTGACGCCGCTTCAGGTCCTTAGCCGAATTTGGGGTCGACTTCGGGGGGGGGGGGATTATCCGGCCCCCCTATCTGGGTGACGCCGCGATAAGTCCTTAGTCATTTTGAGCTCTCGCCTGGGGGGGGCGGATTATCCGGCCCCTGGCCGGAATATCCGGCCCCCTATACTGGGTGACGCCGAGCCAGGGACTTAGCCGTTTTTCGGCCACTCTCCCGAGGGGCGGATTATCCGGCCACCCTTGGCCGGATAATCCGGCCTGGCAAATCCTGAGCTGATAATCCTGCACAACTTAGCACACACTTAATATCCCTAATGTTGTTATCTAACACACAAAATCTGAGGGAAACAAAGTTTGCACTTTCACCGGTCAAAAAAAAAACAACAATCTTGTGTTCAAGAACATTTGTATTATTTACATTACACACTTTGCTTAAGGCGATAATCTGTTGCTTGCAACTTAATACCCAATGGTTGCTCGGATGACATCCGGCGGATGGATTATTAGTCATAGATGCAGTTGGATTATGGTCTATGTATTAC
This sequence comes from Dactylis glomerata, assembly GCA_007115705.1. NCBI lineage: Eukaryota > Viridiplantae > Streptophyta > Magnoliopsida > Poales > Poaceae > Dactylis > Dactylis glomerata. The sequence continues at coordinate 1,631,624 of QXEO01000128.1, read as the reverse complement.
TCCCTCCGATCAGAAATAAGTGTCGGTAATTTTGTACTAGCTTAGTACAAAGTTTGTACTAAGTCTCCGACAGTTATTTCTGATCGGAGGGAGTATGTTGTAATGCCCAAGTGAATCTCATAGTGATCCTCATGAAATGTGCATGCTTTCTTTAATCTGTCAATTGCCCAACTGTAATTTGTTCACCTAGCATGTTATTTATCTTATGGAGAGACACCTCTAGTGAACTGTGGACCCCGGTCCATTCTTTTACATTCATATTACTATTTACTATTTACTCGCATTATTTACTTTCTTGCAGACTACTATCTTTTACCACACGATACGTTTAATCCTTTGTTTACAGCAAACCGGTGAGATTGACAACCTCACTGTAAGTTGGGGCAAAGTACTTTGGTTGTGTTGTGTGCAGGTTCCACTTTGCTGCTGGTGCAAAGCTACGCCCCAGATAAGGCGCCATATATAAATTGTCTGGAGCTGTCGCCAAGCCAGCGAGCATCAACCTTCGGAAGTTGGTTCTTTCTCCTACTGGTTCGATAAACCTTGGTTTCATACTGAGGGAAGACTTGCTGTTGTGCTCATCATACCTTCCTCTTGGGGTTCCCAACTGGGTGCCTAATACGCACTATCACATAGTACTCAATATTCATCAGATCCCAACAAACACAACATGTAGAATTACATAACAATGATCTTGATCATGATAGGTAGCTCACAAGATCTAGACATGAAGCACATAGAGGAGAAGACAACCATCTAGCTACTTCTATGGACCCATAGTCCAAGGTAGACTACTCACGCATTACTCCGGAGGCTGGCATGGTGATGAAGAAGGCCTCCGATGATGATTCCCCTCTCCGGCAGGGTGCCGAGAAGAGCTTCTGGACCCTCCCAATCTCGGGACGATGATGGCGGCGGCTTACAGTATGTTTTATAGAAAAGTGTTCGTCCCTTAGGGTTTTCCCGTCGAAGGGAATTTAGAGGCAGAAGGGCGATGTCAGGGGGTGGACCAGGGGTCTACACCACCTAGTGGCGCGGCTAGGGGGTGGCCCACGCCACCCTATGGTGCGGCTTCCCTCTGGCCCCTCTCTGTCTCTCCTTTGGACTCCGTCTTTGTGTCAGATAAATAGGAACTTTGGCTTTCGTTCATCCAATTCCGAGAATATTTCCTGTGTTAATTTTCTGAAACACAAAAATAGCAGAAAACATGAACTGGCACTGTGGCATCTTGTTAATAGTTTAGTTCCAGAAAATGCATAAAAATGTCACGAAGTGTAAACAAAACACAAAGTAATTGGTGTAAAACAAGCATGGAGTATCAAAAATTATAGATACGTTTGCGACGTATCAGGCCACCACCACGAGCCACCGGATATGGCTTGCAAGATGCGGCAACTCACTCCAAAGGAACGACACAAGGGCACAAACACCTGAAACTAGATTAAACTACCGCAACTCTATATAGACGAGAGGTTGGCTCCTTTCCCTAGCCTACCCCGGCCGGCGATGCCGATAGGAGCGGCGTGGGATCGGGCCTGCCTACCCCAGGCGGCTCTCAAACAGTTGGAAGGAGGGTGGAAGGGACGAGGAGAGGAAAGCGGTATATCTCCATTGTGGAGATAAATGGGGGAAGGGCATGGCATAATGAGTGCTGGAGGAGGGGAAAGATGTTTGAGGGGGTTACCGCTGCTGCTTCCCAAGCTGCTCATGCTCGCTTGGGCCTTCACTGGGGAGACAATAATTAACCAGGTGACTTGTACCCCTTGCGGTAAATGTTTTTTCTTAAACAATTTTTAAGAATTTTGAGGCAACCTGCGGTAAACTAATTGGGTTCCACTGACCTCTCTTTGATATTTGTACCTTCTATTAGGATATTAATCAATTTCCAAGTGAGTTTAATTACCAAAGTAAGTAATATAAGCACTAGCCAACTTAACCACATGCATACAAGCAAGCACATCTAGCTAATTTACAAATGTTGCAAGAACTAGTGCTAAGTAAGAGAGCAGCACCATGGTTATCGCCCATGGTGAAGGTAGAAGTCACTGAGCCTGAAAAGGAGGATGCAGATCAACAAGGAATAACTCAAACGGAGACAAGAAGTCGCGCCGAGACGCTCCCCAAGAACCTTATCTCAAAGGATGGGGCTTCGGAGACCTGCTCTCCCAGACGGTTGTGCACGCAGTCACCGTGATAGTCAAGACTGGAGAGCGGCGCAGCAAAAGGAACGTTGGTCATGAGAGAGATAGAAAAGAGCCACCTCTTCTGTATCGATCCCTTCTCCTGGTATAGCATGGGAGCGGAGTCGCTGACCGACCGCCACACGTGGAAGACAAGGGGACATGCGGCGAGCATGCACATGCACAACGACACGTACCCAACTCAGTTGGTGCACCAAGCAAAAATTTAGTCTTCCACAAAATGATTTCCCAACTCGATTTACGAAACACGACGCCTGCGAGCGTGCGTGCGATGCGAGGCATGGCAAGGTAAGCGGAGGAGGAGGAGTACGCATGAGCTTCTTCTCTTCTCACTCACTTAGAAGCACTAGAAGAACTCACCTTATAAATAACTCAAACTCTCTTCCAACTAGCTACATGGGACTAAATTTAGTTCCCAAATAGCCCCAATGGCTGACATAGTGATGAGCCTTGAGATCTCACCAATTGTAGGCTAGATGGCCTGTCTTGCTGGGCTGTAGCCTATAGATCCAACACCTTCAAAATATAGAGTAAGAATATTATTTCAAAAAAAACTCAGGAAAATATTTGAATCCAGTTGTACTTTTCTTCTTCTTGTATGATTAGAGGTTGTCATGACAGTAGCAGTGTTAGTCGGTCCTCTAGGCTAACATCAAACAGTAAATAAGTATTGTTCCTATTTGATCCCTAGTGATAGTGTTGATTTCTCCCCTCTCAATGAAGATATAAGTGATACTGGTATGTAGGTGGATCCGGCTGAAGCACCGCTAGCGAAAAGACCGGTCAAATGAACACTAATAAACAGTTGGTCAAAAGAAGATAAGCTCTCTTGATGTTGCTTTTGCTCAATCTCGTCCTAGCAAGTCCAACGAGGCAGTTCTACAGATGCTTCTGATGCCTCCTAGTCCTATGTGTTCACAAATCAATCTTATTCTTGTCTCGCCCTCTTTTGATTCGATTGAGGTGACTACCGTATATTTGATGCAACATGATTGTGCTACCAACACCCTCGATTAATCTGATCGATTCGTGTGGCTACCATATCATATGTTTGATGCAATAAACTAGTGCTGGACTTGATGTCCCCTTTTCTATATCTATCCACGGGCACACAAGCTTTTTGCGTGCCTACAAAAAAGAAACTAGTGCTACCAAATCGAGAGGGACGTACTAAGGCTATTTCGTTTGAGATGAAATGCTGCATATGAGAACTCAGAAGAGACCCCTGCTCACTTGAGTGAAGATCGGTGTGGTATACAATACATATATAAAAAGCATTGTGCACACAAATAGAAGTTGGCGGTGCAATAATCTTCAGGGTATACATTTATTGCTATGTTTGCACGTACAGTAATAAGTAAGTGGGGTCAAGTTCTGTCCCGTGTCTGACGCTGATCATCTATGTAGTCAGAACAGGTCGATGCGTGCGGGCTTGAACCATGTAACGGTGGGAATCACGGTATAACGGGAACTTTGAAACTTACCCAGATAGATGCATGTCGTTTTGAACCAACGGTAAACATTCTCCGCTGTGGGAAGGAGGATGCGTCTCCATCGTGCGCCGCCACGGGAGTCCTCCTCTCCGTATTGGGAACAAGAGCAATGATAAACAACCAATGAGAGTGCGACTTGTGGCAGCTTCATATGTCCCTGAGTCCAATTGGTCCGCTTTCATGTTGGTATGCGATATACTTCCTCCTTGCCATAATATGTGCATATAAATTATTTGGAAAGTCAAACATTATCAACTTTGACCAAGTTTATTGAAAAAAATATATATCTACAATATAAAATGTATACATCATACAGAAATACACATTATGATGAAACCAACGGTGTTGATTTGGTATTTTAGATGTTCATATTTTCTCCTACATACTTGATCAAACTTGCTCTATGTCGGTTGAAGGAGGGAGGAGATAAGCAAAACAATGCATTGTATATACAAGTCGAGGTTAGTGATGTGGTACTCTACTTTGTCCTTATTTTGCCTGTGTAAAGGACATTTTTAGCAAACATACAATATATTAACAAAAATAGCCATCAATATAGTTCAAATAATGATACAACCTTGATTAAAAAAAGCAACCTCGGCACCTTCCAGATCGAACTAAAATGTGTTGTTGAGGAGAGAGATAAAGAAAAGGCATGGGATAATTGTTTGAAGTAAAAAAAAAATTTGCGAATCGGACTCTGGCATTAAAAGAAACAACGAATAGTACAAAGCATCTAAAAAACAAAAATTACAACAAGATTCTTGAGAAGCCCTTCATCTTCAACCTCTAGACCGTGTCGATGGCGCGCCGCCACTGCCGCTCCTCCCTAAGTCGGCCTGACGTTGTTGGTTGCGGACGGGAAGTTGCCAAACGGGTCAACAAGACCACATCCGTCCCGGAGACGAAGAAGAAGGAAGAACTGCTGATGAAGCTCCTTGATGATCCGAAGATCCCCACAGCCAGACGAAATCCTCGAAAACCACACCACTTCCACAAGCCTCTAGACGTTGCCGCCGAGATGGGGTTGAACCCGGGGGGACCTTATTGCACGAGACGCTGTCACCGCCACCTGAACGCCGTCCCTACAAACCTTGACCCTAAAAACGAAGAACGAAGCCCTCAAAATGGGGGGCGGAGTCCTCCCACCGACGAGGGCCGAGATCCACAGCGCCTCCATGGCCTAAATGCCACCGATACGGGGCGATCTGCGGCGGCGGCGACGGAAGGCAGATGAGATCCGATCGCCCTGGGAAGTCTCGCCTGGTCACGTACACCCGTAACGTTGATTCCTAAACCAAATAGAATACAAAAAATATATAACTAATGTCACTTGTGGTGTTAATGCATAGTGTCTGCAATAAAAACAAGTAAAATAATTAACAACCACGACTAATCAAACTTCCAATAATCAAGATGGGTACACTAGAATAGATTTATTACAACCCGAACAGGCTGCAACCAAGATTTATTGTAAGTTCAGCTTTGACGTCTTTGCAGTGCTAAGTGCTAACCTAAAGTTTTTTACGAAATGCTAGAAGCGATAGCATGTTTCATCATTTCTTTGCTCACCGTAACAATTCTACTACTTGTCTTTACCAAGTTCGAAGTTTTATTGTAACTCATAGATCATCAGCCATCAGCTCCGGGTGTATGATGGTAGAGTACAGGCCAGGGTTGAAAACGCAGCACCAGCATCTTTGCACTGCTGAACTTGAACTGAACTCTGTTGTATGCCTTTCCGTTATGAAAAGTAATGGAAACGATCCCTTCTGGGATCGCGTGGAAAAAAAAAACTTTACCAAGTTCAAAGCTTTATTGTAACTCATAGATCACCAGGTCCGGGTGTATGATGGTAGAGTACTGGCCAGGGTTGAATGCGCAGCACCAGCATCTTTGCACTGCTGAACTTGGACACAAATTGCCAAAAGAACTGGCACGCTACATCTCTCCTATAAATGGGTAGGGTATGGGTATACCCGTGGGTATAAAGCTATACCCGTGCCCTACCCATGACTTAACGGGTAGGGTATGGGTAGTACCCATGGGTATAAAAGTGTGCCCATACCCTACCCATGCGGGTACAGAACCCGCGGGTACCCGTACCCATGGGTATAATTGCCATCCTTAAATAGGCCCTTTGTATATGAAGCTTCTTAGTTTTGGAGCATCCAGCTCCAGGTATGCCAGGTCGCCATAGAAGATTTCAAGCAGAAGGGTAGTGACCTTGGGGAGAGAGAGAGAGGTTGTTGCGGCTCCCGACACCAAGAGAAAGACCCTCCATCGAGTATCAGGGTGTTGAGCAATGGTGAAGTGTCTATTATGGCCTGTAGTATCTCGAGTTTCAGGGTACATCGGTTCAGCCGCAGTTCGGTGAGCCGCGGGAAGGCGGCTGTCATGTTTTCCAGGCTTTGATTGTCAATGCAGTTGGTGATGTGTAACACCCGGAGAGCCTTCAAGGTCGGTAGGGTGGTGATTGTGAAATGACACATGCACCCTTTGTAGCTTATCCCAAAGTAGAGTTCCTCCAAGTGTCCGGCCGCCGGGCTGGAGAGCAAATCATTGAGTTGGCTACCCATGACACATTCGATCTCATGCTGATGTGAATCAAAGTCATAAGAGAGATCGTCACTTTCATCATCATCGTCATCCTCATCCTCTACTGTTTGGTCATAATAGAAGGTTAATTTCTTTAGAGAATAAGAGGAGGAGTCATATGCATCCATTGCAACCTGGGAAATAGGGCGCCGTCTGTAGCGGCATCGGACATTGCAATGGAGCGTGCGTGAGTCGAGGTTGAGGGCGCCTGATAAGAGCCAGAGCATGTGCCACCGCCGTGCGAGCACGCTTGTGGACGCGGCTTCCTTTATCGGCATGAAGGAGAGGATGTGACATAGCAGGTCGTCAGGAAGGTCCGACAGAAAAAGGGCGGTCATCGTGGATGTGATCGAGGTGTTGGCAGCCCAGACGCTGCCGCTTGTTTGAGCACGTAAGATGTGTACGTTCTTTCCGACGCTGAGGTGATTGTATTTTCCTAAGATAAGGGGCACGGGGAATAGAAAGAAGAAACGGAGACGGGAGGAAACAAAAAAAATAATTCCATCTGATTTTTCAGATACAAGACCAATTCATGTTGGATCCGAGTTCGACTCAAAAAAGGATTTTTCACGTGCGTGCGCAAGGGAGACCATGGGAAACAAAAACGGAAAGCATCAAGCGATTGATGTTTTTCGTCCGTAAGGATTTTTTTTTTTCCTTTTCTCACGGGATCCCGCTAAAATAATTAATTACTGTTCCGGATCTATCCTTCTGGTCTGGTTTAAGGAGGCCAACGTGGCGTAAAATACTGGGCAACGCAGCAAATCCAGTGGTCCAGCACAACCCTACGATGGACCGTCACCGCGAGACACCACACGCCAAAGCCTTGCAGCTGAACATGGCGGCGGCGGCGGCGACTGACAGCACGGCCGCCGGAACGCGCTTCCGCCGTGCAAAGCGCGCACGCACTGAGCTGGCCGACGCGCTCTCCGCCACCCACACCAACTGGTACGTACGTATATGATTTTATCATGTTTCCACGAGATCAATCACTCTCCATGCATCGATTCCGATGAGAAGATATATTCGTTGTGGCTCTTGAAGGAGGGACTGGGCCAACCTCACGGCGGGGCCAGCCGGCCTGATCGTCGAGCGCGTCCTCGCGGACGACGTCGCTAGCTACATACGCTTCCGCGCGGTGTGCGTCTCGTGGCGGCGATCCACTCCGTCCCCGCACTCGCACGACATCTTGGACCGCCGGTTCCACCCTCGCCATTGGATTATGCTCCGCGAGGTCTGCCTCCCAGACCAGACGCCGCGACTTTCTGAACGTCTCCACCGGCGAGCGCATACGGGTGGACCTCCTAGAGCTCCGCCACCATTTCGTGTTCGGCCGCACCTCCGATGGCCTCATCCTGCTTTGCCAAAAGGGCACCGGCGCGGTCCGCCTCCTCAACCCGCTCACCCGGCAGCTCACGGCCCTTCCCAACGCCACCTCGCTTCAGAACGACAGCAGGTGGAGGTCGAGAACTAGGTTAGGGATGGAAGCACAAGCGTTTAGCGCCGGCCTCGTCGACAGCTCAACGCTAGCGCTGCACTTCTATGACTATGAGCTGCACCATTATGGCTATGAGCTAGCAGTCGCCAAGCCCAACACTGAGCGATGGACCCGCTGTCGCTTTGAGCAGTCCATATTTTTTGCGTACTCGACCTTGTCGTTTGAGAACCGCTTGTATTGCTTCACCGAGAAGGGCATCATGGTGGTGGACATCACCGGCGCTGGCCAGGGGCCGCAGCTGGTGCTGGCGGTCAAGGTGGACAAAGATTTCTTTGGGCCATACAATCACTGTTACCTGGTGGACAATGACGGCCAACTGATTTTGGTGCGCCGGAACCATGGTCTGAACTATCCTAAGAGTTACATGGTGTACCTGGTGGATCTGGACGTTGGCAAGATGGTGCCAGTGCTCGGGCTGCGCGGTCGTGCCCTGTTCCTCCGCCACGACGGCTGCGCCCTATCGGTGCACGCCGGGCTGTCCTCATCCATCAGTGCAAACACAGTTTATGAGTGTCGAGAAAGAGGCGAGGGGGCAGACCGTCGGCCAAGAATTGGCGCATACGACCTGTCGCAGGAGGAGTGGATCATACAAGACTTCTATCCCCACCAGGGCAGCATTCTAGATTATTTATCGCGCTACGTCTGCCGTTCAAAGGATATTACTGTAGGAGCTGTTGGTGCTGGTCCATGGAAGCGGAAACGGAACCACAAGGCTAACCCAAAGGTGATTGGGAACGAGTGGGTCAACTACTAGTACAAGATCAAATTGGCAGAAATTAATGGGGTTGATTAATAGGCATGCATGTAGATACAAAATACAGGTGTATTACAAAAATTATGACGCACTGATTCAATTGCGTACGTCGTCTATCATGGTATCCGGTAGCACATCCAAATGTAGTAGTATCATGACAAATTTGATTAAGAAAAATAAAAGTTAGTTTTGCTGCGGACTAACCCCCACAAAACTTAACATGCAAAGTTCAGGACTCACATAGATGAGACGCTGATTTGCAATTTTCTTCTTCTAGAGGGCTAAGGTATGCCAAAATTGAAACCGATTCTTGTTAAAATCCAGAAAAAAAATGCAATAAGAACAAAGGTGGCTAGCTCTAGATTGGTGTTTGAAGCCAGCGTAGTAATTCAGTAGTCCAGCTTTTCCAAAAGAACGCACTACGGAGAAGAAAGCTCCAGCATCTCGTTCTCTCCAAGACCAATTAGTTTGATTTCATCCTGCATATTTGATCTCGGGTGCATATGCTCTCTTTATTCAAAAAACACATTCTAGTTGGTTAGAAAATATGCTATCTTATGGTGATCATCATGTACTGATCAATTCGGTTTTAACAAGCTTGCCTAAGCTTGCCTATGTCTCTGTTATCATTTTTCGAGATACCCAAAGGATAAGAAAAAGAATGATTTACTATAGATCTCGTCTCTTTTGGCAAAGTGATCAAACAAAAAAAAATACTGATTAACAAGATGAATATCATTCGTCGGCCAAAGGATCAAGGAGGTTTGGATATTGAGGTCCTGGATATCAAAAATAAATGTTTATTGAGCAAATTGTTGTCCAAGCTACTTAACGAGGAGTGTATGTGGTAGGAGATACATAATAAATATACCCAGGATAAAACTTTGTCGCAGGTTTCAAGTTAAGCCCAGGGTTTTTTCTTTCTGGAAAGGAATTATGCATGGAAGGGATGAATTTTTACAATGGGGAAATTTCATCGTATGGGATGGGATGAATACTCATTTCTGAAAAGATCCATGGCTGGGAGATACCATGTTAGCTAACCAGTACCCATCATTATATAGTCTAGTATGTTATAAGAATGTAAAAGTAGCGGAAGTAATGAATCAAATACCATTGAATATTAGTTTCCAACGTGTACTGAGGGATGATAGACGGAAGGCTTGGCTGAATTTGGTAGAGTGCCTAATGGAAGTGCATATCTCAAATGAACCAGATAGGTTTAAATGGCATCTACCAGCATCTAGAGATTTTTCGGTGAAGTCTTTGTATGCGGATTACATAAATGATCAGACTATATTTTAAAAAGTATTTGTGGAAGTTAAAGGTACCTCTGAAGATTAGGACCTTCATGTAGTTTCTACATAGGAAAGTTTTCCTCGCAAAGATTAATTTGCTTAAGCGAAATTGGACGGGTTGTAAGCAATGTCCTTTTTGTGACTCGGAGGAATCCGTGTAGCACTTATTTATTGCTTGTCCTTTTGCAAAACTTATTTGGCGAGTGGTATATTTTACCTTTAATATGACTCCTTTGGCAAACATTAAATATTTTTTTGGTGATTGGTTGAACGGATGTGATAAGAAAACAAAAACACGGATTCGGGTGGTGTAAGGGTATTTTATCCTTCACCTTATTTTTGGTTATTGATGACACAAGAGCTAGTGTTGGACTAATATAGTCTTCGAGTCTCATTTTCAGGTTTTAGTCCATTTCATTGATGAGTTGTGAAAGGAGGCCCCCCCATTCGCTTCGGAGAGAAGCGGCGGTGTTTTTCTTATTCTTTTCTATTTGCGCTTGAGTCTATAGGAAACACCGCACTATTAAGAGGGGTTGTCTGGATGGACTTGTGGGTTTGATTTCTTGCTAACCAGATATTGTAACATCCCAGGTTTTTATCAAATTTTGGAATAAAATTTTTGTTTTTGTTTTGCTTGTATTGATTGAAATTTCACAGGGACTTAAAACTTTTTGAGTTTATATACAAGCTTTATTAGAAAACTATTTCAAACTTTCTGCTATTTCTTGAAGAACTATTCTGAGAAAATAGAAATTCAAAATACTATTTGTTATTTATTTAAAACCTACGCAAGCTATCTGCAAAGGAGTATTTTCCCAAAATGGTTTATTGTTTAAAAGGGGGTGCATTGCAAAATGGTGATTTGAAAATGGATTTCAAATATTATTTTATAAAGTATTTTCTCAGATTCTCAAAGGATTATTCTTCAAATCATATTTCTAATTTTTGCATTATGCAAGCAAAGCCCTTTTGCTAAGTTCATAAAGTATTATTTTAAATGGAAAACAAGTTTCATACTGTTTTAAAAGGTTGCTTTGAATCTTAGAAAAACTCTAGGTTCTGGTTTGAGGAGTTTTGAAGATGTTTTGAAAAGGATTTTGAAAACAAACAAGAAAACCAGAAAAGAACAAAAAAAGAACAAAAAAAATTATAAAAGGCAGCGGGCAAGCCAACTGGCCCAGGCCAGAAAGCCGGCCCGGCCCAGCAACTCGCCCGCACCCGAAAGGGTACGCGCCTGCCATCGCTCAGCCACTGACAGGTGGGACCCACCTATCAGCTTCTTCCTCGCGATAGAGACTGGCCCGGTCACGGCTTCCTCCGCCGTCGTCCGATCTGCGTCGCCATCGCCTAAACCCTAGCCCCTTCTGCAAGCCGATCCCCTCTATAAATACCCTCCCTCTCCTCTCTCGCCTCCACCAAACCCCGCAGCATATCATGCACCGAGTCGTCGGAATCACGCGCACGATCTCCGCAGTCATCGCTAGCTCCAGTCGCCCCCCCCTATGCGCCACCTCGCCCCAATCTGCACCACCTTCACCACCATCAAACTCCACCCGACGTGGCGCACCTCGTCGTCGCCTCCATTTGCTCCAGGAGGCTCTATATCGCCACCGACGTCCAACCTCTGGACGAGCTTCGCCGGAGAAATCTTGCCGGAACCCTAGCCGGTAAGTCCCCTTTCCTTCTCTCTCAGTCACCGTCGGATCAAGATCCAAGCGCCTAGATCGATCACTTAGACCGAATCGGTATGGGCTAATCTCAGCTGCCCGATCTTCTTAAAATCTAACGCTTCAGTACAACGATCCTCAAGAACCGGTACCAGCCAATCCGAACTCGCCACGTGGCCCTGCTCGGTTCAATTAGATTCAAATTAGAATTTAAATACCTGAATCTTTGAAAATTTATATCTTTCAAACCATCCATCCAAATTTTACAAACTTTATGCCTCTGAAAAGCTAATGAATTGTAGAATCCAATGATGCAATAATATTTCATAGTTTCAGTAATAATTTGAATTTATTTTCAAATTGATTCAATTACTTCTGTTGTACAATTTAATTCATATCTTATGTTCTACACATCCAAAAATTACAAATTTGTAGTCTTTCGAATCCTCTGATCATGTAGAACATCATAGAATTAAGAAACTTCAAAGTTGATACGTGCACAAACCTTGTGCATTCAAATTTGTTCAAATCACTATTCAGATCATAACTTGAGTTCTAAAATTTATTTTAGAATGAATATAATTGCAGTGGCTTTGTTCTGCTGTAATCTATCCAGTAGTATCACTTCCCAAATTTCTACAACCACTCCACTATTATTCAAATTCAAATATGAGAATTTGAGTATCTTCCACTATAGGGCTAAATCCATTTATTTTCAAGTATTGTTTCCTCCACAAAAGTAAATCCTATGATCATACCTATCCACCAAGAACTTTTGACATCACTTAGATCCAATATCATGCCTGTCTAAATCTTGTTTGTCCAGCTCACACATATTAAATTACAATTGTGTAATTTGAGTAAGATGTGGTATATCTTAACCATAGGTTCAACTTCTATTGTGGTGTTGATTTAATCAACATCATAGCTCATGATCATACTCCATGTTATCCAATAAAATCTAGAATCATATTTTCAAATATCACTCATTCTTATCCAATTCCATGATCACTTATTTTTGTTCACCTAAATTGCACTATTCAATTTACAAATGAGTTAATTGAGTATTGCAATACTTCACTAATCCTTGTCCAATGCCTAAGTGTAATTCATACTATTTATGAGTAATTGTTGTCACACTTATTCAATAGCATGGGTGTTGCATGATACGTCTCAAACATATCTATAATTTTTGATGCTCCATGCTTGTTTTTACACCATTTGCCTTGTGTTTTGTTACACTTCGTGGCACTTTTATGCATTTTCCGGAACTAACCTATTAACAAGTCGCCACAGTGCCAGTTCCCTGTTTTCTGCTGTTTTTGTGTTTCGGAAGTGATACACAGGAAATATTCTCGGAATTGGACGAAACAAGTTCCTGAAGTCTTATTTTGCCCGGAAGCTTCCAGAGATCCGAAGAGGCGAATGAGAGGGGCCACAGGCCAGCATCACACTAGGCCGGCGCGGCCCAGGCCCTGGCCGCACCGCCTAGATGTGAGGAGGCCTGGGGCCACTCCTGACGACGCCCCTTCGCCTATATAAAGCCTCGGGACGGAAAACCCTAAAGGAGTCGGCGAAATTTCCAGAACAGTTCCGCATTGCCGCCGCCGTCGAAGCCAAATTTCGGGGGACAGAAGTCTCTGTTCCGGCACCCTGCCGGGATGGGGAAGTGCCCCCGGAGCCATCTCCATCGGTCTCCATTGCCGTCTCCGCCATCTCCATTGACCTCACCGCCATCTCCATCAACCTTGTTGTCTCCTATGATGAGGAGGGAGTAGTTCATCCCCGGGGCTGAGGGCTCTACCGGTAACTATGTGGTTCACCTCTCTCTCCCATGATGTGATCTTTATGTGATCGTGAGCTTTGTATCATGTTGAATAAGTAGATGTTACTCTTCTTCATTATGTGTACTCTAGTGTGTTATTAAAGTAATCTATTCCTCCTGCCATGGTGTAACGGTGATAGTGCGTGCATCATGGTGGTACTTGGTCTAGGCTACGATTGTGATCTCTTATGGATTATGAGAATAATTATCGCTATGATAGTATTGAAGTGATCTATTCCTCCTTTCATGGTGTAATGTTGACAGTGTGTGCACCGTGTTAGTACTTGGTCTAAGTTGCAATAATATTTATCTTGAGTTGTGATTTGATTTGGATATCTCTATGAGTGGTATTTGTCAAGTACTTGATGAACTTTGAGGAGTGCTTCGTAGCCATACGCAATGATTAGTGTTATTCAATAGGAGAGTAATTCAGAGTACCATAGTGAAGAGAAGTTATTTATTTGTTCAATTATGTTATATTTGTTGGGAGTGTGTCCACTAGTGAAAGTATGATTCCTAGGCCTTGTTTCCAAGCTTTGCACACCGTTTACTTGCTGTTTTGTTACTTATTTGCTTGCTGCCATTTTTATTTCAGATTGCATTTACTACTTATAATCATCTATACCACTTGTATTTCACTATCTCTTCGCCGAACTAGTGCACCTATACATCTGACAAGTGTATTGGGTGTGTTGGGGACACAAGAGACTTTCTGTATCGTAATTGCAGGGTTGTTTGAGAGGGATAGCTTTGACCTCTTCCTCCCTGAGTTCGATAAACCTTGGGCGATCCACTTAAGGGAAACTTGCTGCTGCTCTACAAACCTCTGCACTTGGAGGCCCAACACTGTCTACAAGAACAGACGCGTGCGTAGACATCAACCTCTTTTCTGGCACCGTTGCCAGGGAGGTAAGGTAAAAGGTACTCGCATCCTCCTATGTGAGTGCTCGGAGTTATTTCCTTTAGATTCTGCAATTACATCTTTTTGTTTCTTGTTTTTATTTTCACTAGTTAGGCTTAATGGAAAACAATGAGTTCTTTAGTCTTTTTCCTGAGTTTAGATATGAAGTGTTTGAAGAGAAAATTGAAAAACCTTTGGAGCTTAATGTGCATGCTAATAGTGATGTTAGTATGAATGCTTTGAACACCGTTATTGCTAATGCTATAGAAAAGTCTAAGCTTGGGGAAGCTGGTTTTGTTAAGCATGATATTTTTAGTTCCCCAGCTTTAGTGGAGAAAGTTGCTCTGATGATATTTTATCTCCCCTATGTGATGTTCCTTCTTATGATGATATGTTTGAAGAATATGCTTTGCGAAATAGCTGTTCTCTAGCTTGTGATGATACTAAACCTCTAGTTTATGATGGCTATGATGATGGGTATAATATTTTTAGTTCACCTACTATTGAGGATAAAATTAGTTATGATTACAATATGCCTCCTATTTTTGATGATTATGGTGATGAGAATAATTATTCTATTGAATCTGCTCCTACTCCGATTGTTCATGTGGGGAGTATTAATTCTTTTATGCATGTGGCTCATGATAGGGATGCTTTATGTGATAGTTATACTGTTAATTCTATTCATGATGCTACTGAAAGTTATTATGAGAGAGGGAAACATGGTTTGATGGATCTCAACAATATTGAGTTTCCCCTCTTTATGTTGCAATTCTTGAAGTTGTACTTGTTTTGCCTTCCTATTCTTTTTGCTTTGCGCTTTTATGACTTGTCTCTTTACAAGACTATTTTTCATAGAAAGTGGTTTAGATTTAAATGTGTTCCATACTTGCTTTTTGATGCTCTCTATTGCTTTAAGTTCCTATATGGCGCCTTTACCTCAAGCTCTTATATGGCGCCCACATGAGCATCTTTGCAAATTACTGCGCCTAGCTCAAAGGCGTTAAAGAAAAGCACTCTTGGGAGATAACCCATTGTTTTATTTTCAGTAATTTTTCTTTTATTTGAGTCTTGGAAGTTATTACTACTATAATAACCGCTCCTTATCCTTTTTATTTCGTTTTTGTGCCAAGAGAAGCCTCTAATTCGAGTGAGGTAAAGATTTGGGGATGTTGCTGTCCTGAAACTGTTTTCGGTGCTGCACCGTAAAAATTCGTATAAATTCTCTGTATATATTTTGGACCTGCGATTTCTTGTGCATATGCCCCAGGTTATATCCAAACTTTCGTTAGTTGAACACTTTTTGATTTGAGCAACAGAAAACCCCTTAAAAATTCGACCTTTGTCAGCTGTTCTGTTTTGACAGATTTCTGCCAATATTTGTTTTTGCCACTTTATCGCTTTCTTTGCGAGTTCTTTTGATTATAGAACTCTTGGGGAAGTTGATACAGTAGTATATGCTATATATGTGGTGGTTTTAGGTTGAAACCTGAAGCAAAAAGGGTTGATTCAATGTTATGCTTGCACTAATGTTGCTAATAGATTTGTGTTTAGTTTTGTATGAAGGAAGTTTTCAAGTGTAGGGATCGGAGAGTGATGACATGAGTTGAAGAATGGACAAAAGCTCAAGCTTGGGGATGCCCATGCATCACCCCAAGAAATATCCAAGAAGTACAAGCGTCAAAGCTTGGGGATGCCCCCGAGGCACCCCTTCTTCATCGGCAAAAATCAGGTCACTTTTCAAGACACTATATTTTTATTGCTTTATGCATTATGCATTTTTCTTGGAGCATCAGTTGTTTTTAGTTTTCAGTTTTCTTTTGCTTTGTTTGCTGTAATAAATGGTTAGATCACATCATGTTTCTTTTGGAGAAGTTGCCTTGCTTTTCATTTGCCAAGAACGCTCTAGTTTTCACTCTTATCAAAAACCGAGTGTTCTTCTTTTTCTGCTACTGCTTTTGGTTTTTGTTTTTGCCTTGATTTGCGTTCAGATCTTCTTATATTTATTTATCAAGGTGTATTTTTTTTCTCTGGACCATGTTGGTTTTCCTCAAAAGAGGTGTTTATAAAAAAGTTGAATGGTGTTGGAAAAGAGAAAAAACTTTATGCAAAAAGTGGTACAAGAAGGAGCTTGTGTAGACTGCGGCTTAGGCTTTTTCATGTCATGCTTGATGTCTTTTTGATAGTATGCTTAGTGGTTTTGATGTAGCATGACTTGTCTCAAATGACTGAGATTGCTTAATGAGCCTTTGAAAAAATCATGCGTTGTTTTTATTATATGGAAGCATTTATTTGGTTTTCTCCTTTGATGCTTTATTTGGGTTGACTTGGCACATGCTTACACCATGTTGACTTCAAAATAAGTCGCCTATAGCCTCTATGATCATTTAGTTTTTGAGTTTTGATGCCATCTTATGCTTCTTTTAATGTTGCTTTGTCACTTTGCATGATTATGGCCGTTATTGCTCTCTTAGTTGGTCGCTCCCAGTCTTTTGCTAGCCCTCATTTTGTACTGAGTATGAGCTCTACTCGTGCATCCAACTCCTAAAAACCAAGTTTGCCATTGTGTCCACTATAAACTCCTATGCATGGTATTTGTAAGCCATTCCAAGTAAATTTTCATGTGCTACCTTTCAAAAAAACCTTCAAAATACTTCTCATTTTGTGACACTATTTTCAGCTCATGGGGACGTAGTGGTCGGATTTGCTATCTTCCATATTGTCTTATTCCAAAAAGAAAAAAAAAGAGAAAAAAAAAGAAAGAAAAGGCACTCCTCCATGGTATGTGAATGTTGGTGGGCACCCGATGAATCGGTTAGCCATGGTTTGAGAAAGGAAAAAAGGTGGGGAGGAGTGCCAAGCTTTATAAAAGAGCACAAAAGTGCCAATCTCTCTCTCAAAAACTTGCTTCATTTTTGTATGGAAGATAGTAACAACCTCATTGCCACTCGTTGACAAAGACAACCACCTCTCAAAACCAATTTTTATCTCTCTGTTTTACAAATGAAAAGCTCTAGCACATGTTTAATCACTGCTTCCCTCTGCGAAGGGCCTTTCTTTTGCTTTTATGTTGAGTCACCACCTTCTATCTTTATGCACCATTAAGAGAGCATAGTTATCATTCTGAGTATAATGTGCATTGTCCCAAAGTTTTCATTGATTGATTCATGATCATGGTTTCACTTGTTCTTAAATTATTTGTATCTAGTCACCCTCTTAAACTTGAAGGTGTCCTATGCATTTATGTTTTGCTCTCCATGAAGGACAAGCTGAAAACCATTTGTATGTTTTTCCATATGATTTGAACACACGTTTGACTTTCATTGTTTCATTATTCATGATCTTTTGTTTGCATTCTTTTTCATGTTATAACATGGTTGCCAAGTTTCTATTGTCATGATTATATATTTCATGCCCATGTTTTAAGTTATTTTGATCCCAGCTCACAACGCTTACATATATGATCAAGATTGTGATGGTGCATGTCACCTCAAAAATTATTCTTTTGTTATCACTTACCTACTCGAGGACGAGCAGGAGTTAAGCTTGGGGATGCCGATACGTCTCAAACGTATCTATAATTTTTGATGCTCCATGCTTGTTTTTACACCATTTGCCTTGTGTTTCGTTACACTTCGTGGCACTTTTATGCATTTTCCGGAACTAACCTATTAACAAGTCGCCACAGTGTCAGTTCCCTGTTTTCTGCTGTTTTTGTGTTTCAGAAGTGATACACAGGAAATATTCTCGGAATTGGACGAAACAAGTTCCTGAAGTCTTATTTTGCCCGGAAGCTTCCAGAGATCCGAAGAGGCGAAGGAGAGCGGCCACAGGCCAGCCTCACACTAGGCCGGCGCGGCCCAGGCCCTGGCCGCGCCGCCTAGGTGTGAGGAGGCCTGGGGCCACTCCTGATGACGCCCCTTCGCCTATATAAATCCTCGGGACGGAAAACCCTAAAGGAGTCGGCAAAATTTCCAGAATAGTTCCGCAGCGCCGCCGCCGTCGTAGCCAAATTTTGGGGGACAGAAGTCTCTGTTCCGGCACCCTGCCGGGATGGGGAAGTGCCCCCGGAGCCATCTCCATCGGTCTCCATCGCTTTTCCGCCGTCTCCATCGACCTCACCGCCATCTCCATCAACCTTGCTGTCTCCTATGATGAGGAGGGAGTAGTTCATCCCCGGGGCTGAGGGCTCTACCGGTAGCTATGTGGTTCACCTCTCTCTCCCATGATATGATCTTTATGTGATCGTGAGCTTTGTATCATGTTGAATAAGTAGATGTTACTCTTCTTCATTATGTGTACTCTAGTGTGTTATTAAAGTAATCTATTCCTCCTGCCATGGTGTAACGGTGACAGTGCGTGCATCGTGGTGGTACTTGGTCTAGGCTACGATTGTGATCTCTTATGGATTATGAGAATAATTATTGCTATGATAGTATTGAAGTGATCTATTCCTCCTTTCATGGTGTAATGTTGACAGTGTGTGCACCGTGTTAGTACTTGGTCTAAGTTGCAATAATATTTATCTTGAGTTGTGATTTGATTTGGATATCTCTATGAGTGGTGTTTGTCAAGTACTTGATGAACTTTGAGGAGTGCTTCGTAGCCCTACGCAATGATTAGTGTTATTCAATAGGAGAGTAATTCAGAGTACCATAGTGAAGAGAAGTTATTTATTTGTTCAATTATGTTATATTTGTTGGGAGTGTGTCCACTAGTGAAAGTATGATCCCTAGGCCTTGTTTCTAAGCTTTGCACACCGTTTACTTGCTATTTTCTTACTTGTTTGCTTGCTGCCATTTTTATTCCAGATTGCATTTACTACTTATAATCATCTATACCACTTGTATTTCACTATCTCTTCCCCGAACTAGTGCACCTATACATCTGACAAGTGTATTGGGTGTGTTGGGGACACAAGAGACTTTCTGTATCGTAATTGCAGGGTTGTTTGAGAGGGATAGCTTTGACCTCTTCCTCCCTGAGTTCGATAAACCTTGGGTGATCCACTTAAGGGAAACTTGCTGCTGCTCTACAAACCTCTGCACTTGGAGGCCCAACACTGTCTACAAGAACAGACGCGTGCATAGACATCATTGCACTATTTGACACTTATATGATTCGATTCATATAAGTCATTTTAAATTCTATTTATGCTTTTGTAAAGCATAAAGACTTCATCACTCATATCTTAGATAGCCCAATTCTCTCTAATGCTTTGACTTTGCTGATCTAAATTCTCAAATTCATATCTTGCAATCCACAAATTTTTGCCATATCTCTCTTACCACAGTATCTTAATAAATTTAAAAGGTTAAACCAACCCTTTTCAAATGCTTGTCTTGTTTGACTATGTTTGGATTGTATGGTGTGTTTATGTTGTGCTATTTTTGTGTTATAGCTTGTACTGAGAGCTACGTGCTTAGTTGAGAGAAGAGAAAGATCGTGATCTTCAAAAAGGCAAGTGACACACATTTCTTCTACCTACTTTTTTTACTATTGCATTAGTGTTTTCAGTAGTATGCATGATAGGTAGAATTATCAAAACTGTTTTATAAAATGCTTAGATCCTAGTAGTGTATAGCTATCCTTGAACCCCCCCCTGTTAGGATGCTAAATACTTCGAAAAATATTGATGCCATGCTATGATCACTTTTGATAAGTTTGTTTTTTGAATAAAATTAAGAACTTCAACTAAAATGAAACACCTGGGTGGATTGGTATGTTGATGGAGGTGAAAACTGAGTGCCTTCCGGGGCCTTGATACGTCCATTTTGCATCACTATTTTGTATCATAATTTACTGTTATTCATTGATATATTTCATATTTAGAGATGATACATATGTTATTTCCTCTATTTTTACATGTTTGATGATCATTGGAGGATTTGCTGCCGGAGTCAGGATTCTGCTGGAAAAAGGACCATCAAGGCACCATATTTTGAAGATCAAGAAAATTCCAGAAAAATACCAGAAAATTATATTTTACCAGTAGACTGAAGAAGCCGGAAGGAGAAGGCGAGAAGGGCCACATGGCAGCCTCACCACCAGGGGGCGTGGCCCAGCCCCTGGCCGCGCCCACCTGTGGTGAGAGCCCCCTGGCCCACTTCTGCCATCGCCCCTTCGCGTATTTTATTGTCCCCGAAAACCTAAGTCAGGGGGGCCTCAGAGATAGACACCGCCGCCTCTGCGGGGCGGAAAACACCAGAGAGAGAAAAGCTCTCCGGCAGGCAAAAATCTGCCAGGGAAATTCCTTCCCGGAGAGGGGAGATCATCGCCATCGTCATCACCATCGCACCGGACTTCATCGGGATCATCATCATCTCCATCACCAGCACCTTCATCTCCACCATCACCACGCCATCCCGCTGTAACATCTTGAGTTGGATCTTGTTAAATTCTTAGGGGAAACTTTCCCGGTGTTGATTACTCTTATAGTTGATGCTATTGAGTGGAACCATTGAATTAAGGTTTATGTTCAGATTGTTATTTACCATTATTTCACCTCTGATTATGATCCATATGATGTCTTGTGAGTAGTTTGTTTAGTTCTTGAGGACATGGGAGAAGTCAAGATGTTAGTAGTGAATTATTGTTGAGTAATATTTACTAGTTTGATATTTATTTGTTGTGGTGCTATTTTACTAGTGGTGTCATGTGAACGTCGACTACATGATACTTCACCATTTATGGGCCTAGTGAGATGCATTGTGTATTTGGCTACCAATTGTGGGGTTGCTGGAGTGACAGAAACCTAAACCTCCGTTGGGAAACCATTGCACCAGGGAGCGTAGGATCTTAGAGTTTAAGGCTGTGGTTAGATTTATCTTAATTACTTTCTTGTATTTGCAGATGCTTGCAAGGGGTATAATCACAAGTGTGTATTTATCCTAGTAAGGGTAGTGCACTAGCACAGGTTCACCCCCATAGCACTTATCAAACCAATAAAGATTATTTAGCGGCATTAAGCGAAAGCTCTTGACAGAAACTCCCGTGTATCCTCGAGAACGTTTGGTCATCATAAGTTACACAACCGGCTTGTCCTTTGCTAAAGAAAGGATTGGGCCACTTGCTGCAATTATTACTATTGTCTTTTATTTACTCGTACTTTATTTATTTGCATTACCAAATACCCCTGAAAACCCATTTGCTAGTATTTATAGTGAAACCTTGATCAAAACCACTAGTCAACACCTTCTGCTCCTCGTTGGGTTTGACACTCTTATTTATCAAAAGTACTACGATACACCTCCTATACTTGTGGGTCATCAAGACTATTTTTTGGCACCGTTTCCGGGGAGCTAAGCGCTATTGAAGAGTGGAATTGGTAAAGGTAACCATCGCTGTGAGTATTGTTTTTATTTTTGTCTTTTACTTTTATTTTATTTTGCTATGGAGAATTCTCCATTCGGTTTCCTATTTGGGAACACTTCTACCACTGCTGCACATGTGGATGAATCACTACCACCACCACCTGCTGAATTAGATTCTTTTAAAATACCTATGAAAATTGTTGAGCGTGTTATGGATAACTGCTATTCAGGAGATGGAACTGTCCATCCGGATGGTCACTTACTATTTATACATGAATTATGCGAGTTGTTCAAGTGTGCAGGTATTTCGCCGAGCCAGGTCAAGAGGAAGCTATTCTCTTTATCATTAAAAGGCAGAGCTGAGGAGTGGTATCGGCTGCTTAAAGATGGTCCATCTATTGCATGGGAGGAAATTGTGCCTCTCTTTTATTCCAAGTTTTATCCTCCAAGTGAAATTCATAAAGATCGTAACCGGATATATAATTTTGGCCTCATGATGGAGAAAGTATTGCCCAAGCGTGGGGGAGATTGATGTTACTAATGCTCAAATGCCCTATTCATGAGCTCCCCAATAATATTGTTATTGATAATTTTTATGCAAGGCTTACTCTTCCTGATAAGGATTATTTGGATGCTTCTTGCTTTGGATCATTTACTCATATGAAAGAAGATGCTAAATGGAAACTTCTTGACCGTATCCAAGAGAATGCTGAAGGATGGGAAAATGACAAAGGTAGGAAGTCAGGTATAAACTATGATTATGAATGCATTAAAACTTTTATGGGAACCGATGATTTTCATAGTGTTAGCATTGCTTATGGTCTTGATTCTCAAATACTTGCTAATTGCCTTAAGGCCTTTGCCTCTTATCTTGATGTTCCAAAGAAAGACTGGAACAAATATCATGCGCCTTATAAAGATTCCATTAGTCATATTCCTGCTGCAGCTACTGAAGTTTGTACTATTGATAACATTGTGCCTGAACCTTATTTTGAGAAGACACCTTTCCCTGCTAAGGTAAAAAAGTATTCTACTTTGGTAAGTGTGTCTAATAAAAGTACTAAGAAAGCTGTAGAGCCTGATGAGCAAATTACTATTAAGTCTCCTGTAGCTATATTGAAGGACCTTGTTACTAAAGATGTAGGGGATGAATATATTCTCTTTTGTGAAGATGCTTCTAACATTCTCTCACATCCTAAAAGGCATAGGAAAACAAGTGTTCCTGTTATTTCTACCAGGATTGGAGATCATTGCTATTATGGTTTATGTGATATTGGTGCTAGTGCAAGTGCTATTCCTTTAGAGCTTTACAAAGAAATTATGCATGAGATTGGCGCTTGTGAACTTGAAGATATTGATGTTGTTGTTCAGCTTGCTAACAGAGAGACTGTTTGGCCTCTTGGTATTGTTTGAGATGTGGAAGTCCTATGCGGTAAGACTAAATACCCCACTGATTTTCTAGTACTTGGTAAGGAGGCTAGTAAAACTTGTCCTATTATTTTTGGTAGACCCTTCTTGAATACTCGTGGCACTGTGATAGACTGTAAGAAGGAGAAAATTTTCACTAAGTTTAATGGAGAGTCTTATGAGTTTAATTTTTCTAAGTTTGCTAAGACTTCTTATGTAAATGAAACGCCTAATGAAAATTTTCGAGTTGAACAGCTTGCCTCTATTGCTCTTGCTCCTAATAATGCTTTGCAGCAATTCACGGAAGATCATGAAAGTGATGTTTTCAGTAAGGAAAGAGAAGAGATTGACGATATTTTCCTTCGTCAACAACCGTTGATCAAGCACAATTTACCTGTGGAGGATCTTGGTACCACTTTGCCGCTTAAGAAAGATCCTGTTTTTGAATTAAAACCCTTGCCCGATAATCTTAAGTATGCTTATATAGATGATAAGAAAATATATCCTATTATTATCAGTTCTAAACTTTCAGGAAAGGAAGAAGAAAGGTTATTGGAGATATTGAGGAAACATCGAGGAGCTATGGGATATACTCTTGATGATTTAAAAGGGATTTGCCCCACTTTATGTCAGCATGCTATTAATATGGAGAAAGATGTGAAGCCGGTTGTGGAGCATCAACGCCGCTTAATTCCCAAGATGAAGGATGTGGTAAGAAATAAGGTATTAAAGCTCCTTGATGCTGGTATTATTTATCCTATTGCTAATAGTAGATGGGTTAGTCCTGTTCATTGTGTTCCTAAGAAAGGAGGTATGACTGTCGTACCTAATGAGAATAACGAGCTTATTCCTCAGAGGGTAGTAGTTGGTTATAGGATGTGCATTGACTATAGAAAAGTAAACAAAGTTACTAAGAAAGATCATTATCCTTTACCATTTATAAATCAGATGTTAGAGAGGTTATCTAAAAAGACTCATTTTTGTTTTCTTGATGGTTATTCCGGTTTCTCTCAGATTGCTGTTAAAAAGGAAGATCAAGAGAAAAAAACCACTTTTACTTGTCCTTATGGAACTTATGCTTATAGATGTATGCCGTTTGGTTTATGCAATACTCCTGCTACTTTTCAAAGATGCATGTCTGCTATTTTTCATGGTTTTTGTGAAGAAATTGTGGAGGTCTTCATGGACAATTTTTTCGTCTATGGAACTTCTTTTGATAACTGTTTGCACAACCTTGATAAAGTTTTGTAGAGGTGCGAAGAAACTAACCTTGTTCTTAATTGGGAGAAATGCCACTTTATGGTGAATGAAGGAATTGTCCTTGGACATAAAATTTTAGAAAGAGGTATTGAAGTTGACAGAGCAAAAATAGAGGCAATTGAGAAAATGCCCTGTCCCAGAGATGTTAAAGGTATTTGTAGTATTCTTGGTCATGCTGGTTTCTATAGGAGGTTTATTAAAGATTTCTCTAAGATTTCAAAGCCTCTTACTAATCTTCTTCAAAAAGATGTACCATTTGTCTTTGACGATGATTGTAAGGAAGCTTTTGAAACTCTTAAGAAGGCTTTAACTACTGCTCCTATTGTTCAACCACTTGATTGGAATTTACCCTTTGAAATTATGTGTGATGCTAGTGATTTTGCTGTTGGTGCTGTTCTTGGACAGCGCGTAGACAATAAGTTGAATGTTATTCATTATGCTAGTAAGACTCTTGATGCTGCTTGATGGCTGGCGTGTAGTTGATGATGATGATTATCGCCAGGCAGTTGGGGAACCCCAAGCGTAAGGTGTGATGAGCACAGCAACAAGCTTTTCCCTCAGTTAGAAACCAAGGTTTGTCGATCAGGAGAAGAAAAGACAATACGACTGAAGGTGATGCCCACTAGCTGCGTGATGCTCTGACAAGGCCGCCGTTAATGATAACTTGTTAGTGCGTCTTCAACCAGTAGCAACGTGGAACCTGCACACAACACAACCAAGTACTTTGTTCCCAACTTGCGATGAGGTTGTCAATCTCACCGGTTTGCTTGAAACAAAGGGTATGAGCGTATCGAGTGGAAAATAGTAGAAGTATGCGAGTAAAGTAAAAAGTGCGAGTAAAGTAAACAGGTGATAGCAATATGATGGAAATAGGACCGGGGTCCACAGTTCACTAGCGGTGTCTCTCCATAAGATAAATAACAAATGCTAGGTAAATAAATTACAGTTGGGCAATTGATAGGATAAAGATAACGTGATATGTCAAGAAGATCACTATGTGATTTACTCTGGGCATTACAACAAAATACATAGACTGCCATCCAACTACATCTATGACTAATAATCCACTCACGGGGATATCATCCGAACACCCCATGAGTATTAAGTTGCGAACAACAGATAATTGCATTAAGCAAAGTGTGTAATGTAAACAAAGCATATGCCCTCGAGCATATGAATGTTGTTTTCTCCCTAGTAGCAACAGCACATCTACAACCTTAGAGGTTTCTGTCACTCCCCCAGATTAAATAGAGGCATGAACCCACTATCGAGCATAAATACCCCTCTTGGAGTTACTAGCAACTACTCGGCCAAGATAGCTACTAACAACAGAGAGCATGCAAGATCATAAACAACATAGAGATAACATAAGATATATTTCAGTATAGCAACTCAATCATAACACCAATATTCATCGGATCCCAATAAATCAAACATGTAGAATTACATAACGGTGATCTCAATTATGTAGGGCAGCTCATGAGATCTAAACATGAAGCACATGGTGGAGAGGACAACCATCTAGCTACTGCTATGGACCCATAGTCCAAGGTAGACTACTCACTCATCGCTCTGGAGGCAAGCATGGCGATGAAGAAGACCTCCGGTGGCGATTCTCCTCTCTGGCAGGGTGCCGGGAAGAGCTTCTGGACCCTCCCAATCTCAGGTCGACGACGGCAGCGGATCGCGATGTGTTTCTGGAAAATTGATCGGGTACTTAGGTTTTTCCCGTCGGGGGGTCTTTATAGGCGAAGGGGCAGTGTCAGGAGTGGACCGAGGCAGCCTCACACATAGGGGGCGCGGCCAGGGGCTGGGCCGCGCCGCCCTGGTGTGAGGGCCCCTTGTGGCCCCACTCCGTCTCCTCTTCGGTTCTCTGGAAGCTCCGTGAAATATCTGGACGGCTGGCTTTGGTTTCGTCCAATTCCGAGAATATTTCCTGTGTAACTTTTCTGAAACACAAAATCAGCAGAAAATAGGGAACTGGCACTGTGGCAGCTTGTTAATAGGTTAGATCCGGAAAATGCATAAAAGTGCCACTAAGTGTAACAAAACATTAGGCAAATGGTGTAAAAACAAGCATGGAGCATCAAAAATTATGGATACGTTGGAGACGTATCAGCATCCCCAAGCCTAACTCCTACTCGTCCTCGAGTATGTAAGTGATAACAAAAGAAATAATTTTTGAGGTGACATGCACCTACACAATCTTGATCATATATGTAAGCATTTGTGAGCTGGGATCAAAAGAACTTAAAACATGGGCATGAAAGATATAATCTTGACAATAAAAACTTAGCAACCATGTTATAACATGAAAATGAACACAAACAAAAGATCATGAACAATGAAACAATGAAAGTCAAACGTGTGTTCAAATCATAAGGAAAAACATATAAATGGTTTTCAGCTTGTCCTTCATGGAGAGCAAAACATAAATGCATAGGACACCTTCAAGTTTAAGAGGGCGACTAGATACAAATAATTTGAGAACAAGTGAAACCAACAATATGAATCAATCAATGAAAACTTTGGGACAATGCACATTATACTAAGAATGACAACTATGCTCTCTTAATGGTGCACAAAGATAGAAGGTGGTGACTCAACATAAAAGTAAAAGAAAGGCCCTTCGCTGAGGGAAGCAGTGATTGCAAGTTTTATAACCTTCAAAAATTATGGTACTTACCGGCTTTGATCTCTCATTGCCTCCATCATAAGCATCTTGAATGGTTAAAGTTAATGCAAGAACAATTATGATGCATATGCTTGACAAATCATAAGTTGAAAACCTCGTGTCCCGTGAATACGAGTACCCAAACCTCATGCTACTTTACTTAGAGTCCCAAGCAAGGCTCTTGTCATTGTAAGTATACTCGTATCATCGAGAACCGCCAATGGGGTACCTCCATGCCCGATGACATGGAACAAGCCCACATCAAAATGACAGGACAAGCAGATAATGAACACCTCGATATCTCTTTTATTTACCATTTGTTTAGCTTTTTATTTTGAGATGCGTCGTCGAATGTCCACTATAGGCATGCTGCAAATTTCCACCATGAATTATGCATGGCTTAGATTGGCGGCCCAGGCGTTTCCCTAACACATATACAAACTCCATGATCCCCGCAAGATTCCCAATTCATTTCACACCGCGGGCATCCATAAACAAAAGATCACGATATCAACTCAAATAAGAAGTGCAATGTTGAAAGCTTGCCCATGACGGCATGGCTGGGCTAGTCTCCAACTTACAACTTGCAAGCATAAAAACTCAACATAAGAGACCATAATGTCAAATTTTTAAGAACAAGAAAAAGTAAAGTGTGCCTTCCGGTTCGTGAGAGCTTTACTGACCAATTTTCGCATAACACTGGTAAGAGTTTAATTTGAAGAGAAAATAAAAGCAAGTCAAATTTACTTCGAATAGCAAATTGCTAATAGGTATGTATGGTGGACACTTTGGAAAACTTGGTTTTTAGGAGTTGGATGCACGAGTAGAGCTCATACTCAGTACAAGGTGAGGGCTAGCAAAAGACTGGGAGCGACCAACTAAGAGAGCAATAATGGCCATAATTATGCAAAGCGACAAAGCGACATTAAAAGAAGCATAAGATGGCATCAAAAGTCAAAAACTAAATGATCATAGAGGCTATTGGCGACTTTGTAAGAGTCTAACATGTGTGAGCATGCGCCAAGTCAACCCAAATAAAGCATCAAGGAGAAAACCAAAATAATGCTTCCAAATAATTAAAAACAACGCATGATTTTTTAAAAGGCTCATTAAGCAATCTCAGTTATTTGAGACAAGTCATGCTACAGCAAAACCACTAAGCATACTATCAAAAATACATCAAGCATGACAAGAAAAAGCCTAAGCCGCAGTCTACACAAGCTCCTTCTTGTACCACTTTTTTGCACAAAGCTTTTTCTCTTTTCCAACACCATTCAAACTTTTTTAATCCAACTCTTTTGAGGAAAACCAACATGGTCCAGAGGCAAAAATACACCTTTATAAATAAATATAAGAAGATCTGAATGCAAATCAAGGCGAAAATGAAAACCAAAAGCAGTAGCAGAAAAAGAAGAATACTCGGTTTTTGATAAGAGTGAAAACTAGAGCGTTCTTGGCAAATGGAAAGCAAGGCAACTTCTCCAAAAGAAATTTGTTGGGGTCCAACCATTTATTGCAGAAAACAAAACTAAACTAATAAAGAAAACTAAAACAACTGACGCTCCAAGAAAAACGCATAGTGCATGAAGCAATAAAAATATAGTGTCTTGAAAGGTGACCTGATTTTTGCCGATGAAGAAGGGGTGCCTCGGGGGCATCCCCAAGCTTTGACGCTTGTACTTCTTGGATATTTCTTGGGGTGATGCATGGGCATCCCCAAGCTTGAGCTTTTGTCCGTTCTTCAACTCATCTCATCATTCTCCAATCCCTACACTTGAAAACTTCCTTCATACAAAACTAAACACAAATCTATTAGCAACATTAGTGTAAGAATAACATATAATCAATGTCTTTTTGCTTCAGGTTTCAACCCAAAACCACCACATATAAATTATATACTACTGTAGCAACTTTCCCAAAAGTTTCGTGATCAAAAGAACTCAAAAAGAAAGCGATAAAGCGGCAAACACAAATATTGGCAGAAATCTGTCAAAACAGAACAGCTGACAAAGATCAAATTTTTAATGGGTTTTTTGTTGCTCAAATAAAAAAGTGTTCAACTAATGAAAGTTTGGATATAACTTGGGGCATATGCACAAGAAATCGTAGGTCCAAAAGATATACAGAGAATTTTTACGAATTTTTACGGTGCAGCACCGAAAACAGTTTCAGGACAGCAACATCCCCTAATCTTTACCTCACTCAAATTAGAGGCTTCTCTTGGCCCAACAATGAAATAAAAAATTATAAGGAGAGGTCACTACAGTAGTAATGACTTCCAAGACTCAAATAAAAGAAAAAGTACTGAAAAGAAAACATTGGGTTATCTCCCAAGAGTGCTTTTCTTTAACGCCTTTGAGCTAGGCGCAGAAAATTCCGAATCAAGTAACATCAAGAGATGAAGCATCAAGCTCATAATTTGCTCTAAGAATAGAGTCAAAAAGTAATTTCTTTCTTTTCCTAGGGAAGTGTTCCATACCTTTCTTGAGTGGGAATTGATATTTGATGGTGCCTTCTCTCATATCAATGATGGCACCTACAGTTCGAAGAAAGGGTCTTCCCAAAATAATAGGACATGAAGCATGGCATTCAACGTCCATAACGAGAAAATCAACGGGAACAAGGTTATTGTTAACCACAATAAGAACATCATTAATCCTTCCCAAAGGTTTCTTCTTAGCAACATCAGCAATAGGAACATCATAATAACATTTTTCAAGCGGTGGTAAGTCAAGCATATCATAAATTTTTCTAGGCATAATAGAAATACTAGCACCTAGATCACATAAAGTATGGCAATCAAAACCATTAACATGCATATCAATGATGGGTTCCCAACCATCTTCTAACTTCTTGGGAATAGAAGCTTTTTGTTGCAATTTTTCATCCCTAATTTTCATAAGAGCATTGGTAATATGCTTAGTAAAAGCAACATTTAAAGAACTAGCATTGGGAGTCAAAGCAAGCTTTTGCAAGAACAAAATTACTTTAGATATATTGCAGCCATCAACATCAAAATCATTAAAGGAAATAGAGTTATCATCTCCTACACTCCGAAAATTTTTAGCACTCTTTTGAGAAAAAGTTTTGGCAGTTTTAGGCTTTTTAACACAAGGAGTGGGAGTTTTCTCTACACCAATCAAAGTAAGAGGATTGCTAGCATTAGGAGCAACATCATTGGAGGTAGTAATAGTACAAACTTTCATATTCCTAGCAATCTCATCCTCTCTTTCCCATCTAGCATGCAATTCTGCTAACAATCTAATATTTTCATCAATTCCAACTTGGATAGAATTAGCAGTAGCAAAAACATTGTTCTCTTTCACATCATTAGGCAACACTTTTAATTTTAGAAGTTCAACATCATGAGCAAGGCTATCAACTTTAGAAGCAAGAACATCAATTTTGCCTAACTTTTCCTCAACAGACTTGTTAAAAGCAGTTTGTTTTACCATGAAGTCTTTGAGCATGACTTCAAGTTCAGAGGGCGCGGCCCTAGTGTTGTTGGAGGAATTACCATAAGAATTACCATAACCATTACCATTAGTAGAAGGATACGGCCTATAATTGTTACTAGCAAAATTGTTCCTATAAGCATTGTTGTTAAAATTATTGTTTCTAATGAAGTTCACATCAACATGCTCTTCTTGAGCAACCAAAGAAGCTAAAGGAACATTATTAGGATCTACATGAGTCCTATCATTAGCAAGCATAGCCATAATGGTATCAATCTTATCACTCAAAGAAGAGGTTTCCTCAACAGAATTTACCTTCTTACCTTGTGGAGCTCTCTCGGTGTGCCATTCCGAATAATTTACCATCATGTTGTCAAGTAGCTTTGTTGCGGCGCCCAAGGTAAGGGACATAAAAGTGTCTCCAGCAGCTGAATCCAATAGGTTCCTCGAAGAAAAATTCAGTCCTGCATAAAAAGTTTGGATAATCATCCAAGTAGTCAGTCCATGAGTGGGGCAATTCTTTATCATAGATTTCATTCTTTCCTAGGCTTGAGCAACATGTTCATTATCAAATTGACTAAACTTCATAATATTGCTACGCAAAGATATAATTTTAGCAGGAGGATAATATCTACCAATGAAAGCATCCTTACACTTAGTCCATGAATCAATACTATTCTTAGTCAAAGATAGCAACCAATCTTTAGCTTTTCCTCTCAAAGAAAAAGCAAACAACTTGAGCTTAATAATATCACTTTCTACATTCTTATATTTCTGCATCTCACATAGCTCAACAAAATTGTTGAGATGAGCTGCAGCATCTTCAGTACTAGCACCAGAAAATTGCTCTTTCATAACAAGGTTCAATAAAGCAGGCTTAATCTCATAAAAGTTTGCAGCAGGAGCAGGTGGCGCAATAGGAGTGCAGATAAAATCACTATTGTTCGTGCTAGTAAAGTCACACAACTTGGTGTTTTCAAGATTAGCCATTTCAGCAAAACTAAAAATAGACAAGTAAAAACAACTACCAAGGATTCTAATTTTTTTGGGTTTTTGATAAAACAATGCAAGTAAAAATAAATAAAGTAAAGCAAAACAAATAACAAAGTAAAGGATGTGCGTGTGAAAAACTCCCCTTGCAGAGGTCTTCTTTTTCTTCCCCGGCAACGGCGCCAGAAAAGGGCTTGATGGCTGGCGTGTAGTTGATGATGATGATTATCGCCAGGCAGTTGGGGAACCCCAAGCGGAAGGTGTGATGAGCACAGCAGCAAGCTTTTCCCTCAGTTAGAAACCAAGGTTTGTCGATCAGGAGAAGAAAAGACAATACGACTGAAGGTGATGCCCACTAGCTGCGTGATGCACTAACAAGGCCGCCGTTAACGATAACTTGTTAGCGCGTCTTCAACCAGTAGCAACATGGAACCTGCACACAACACAACCAAGTACTTTGTTCCCAACTTGCGATGAGGTTGTCAATCTCATCAGTTTGCTTGAAACAAAGGGTATGAGCGTATCGAGTGGAAAATAGTAGAAGTATGCGAGTAAAGTAAATAGTGCGAGTAAAGTAAACAGGTGATAGCAATATGATGGAAATAGGACTGGGGTCCACAGTTCACTAGCGGTGTCTCTCCATAAGATAAATAACACATGCTGGGTAAACAAATTACAGTTGGGCAATTGATAGAATAAAGATAACGTGATATGTCAAGAAGATCACTATGCGATTTACTCTGGGCATTACAACAAAATACATAGACCGCCATCCAACTGCATCTATGACTAATAATCCACTCACGGGGATATCATCCGAACACCCCATGAGTATTAAGTTGCGAACAACAGATAATTGCATTAAGCAAAGTGTGTAATGTAAACAAAGCATATGCCCTCGAGCATATGAATGTTGTTTTCTCCCTAGTAGCAACAGCACATCTACAACCTTAGAGGTTTATGTCACTCCCCCAGATTAAATAGAGGCATGAACCCACTATCGAGCATAAATACCCCCCTTGGAGTTACTAGCAACTACTCGGTCAAGATAGCTACTAACAACGGAGAGCATGCAAGATCATAAACAACATAGAGATAACATAAGATATATTTCAGTATAGCAACTCAATCATAACACCAACATTCATCGGATCCTAACAAACGAAACATGTAGAATTACATAACGGTGATCTCAATCATGTAGGGCAGCTCATGAGATCTAAACATGAAGCACATGGTGGAGAGGATAACCATCTAGCTACTGCTATGGACCCATAGTCCAAGGTAGACTACTCACTCATCGCTCCGGAGGCAAGCATGGTGATGAAGAAGACCTCCGGTGGCGATTCCCCTCTCCGGCAGGGTGCCGGGAAGGGCTTCTGGACCCTCCCGATCTCGGGTCGACGACGACGGCGGATCGCGATGTGTTTCTAGAAAATTGATCGGGTACTTAGGTTTTTCCTGTCGGGGGGTCTTTATAGGCGAAGGGGCAGCGTCAGGAGTGGATCGAGGCAGCCTCACACATAGGGGGCGCGGCCAGGGGCTGGGCCGCGCCGCCCTGGTGTGAGGGCCCCTCGTGGCCCCACTCCATCTCCTCTTCGGTTCTCTGGAAGCTCCGTGAAATATCTGGATGGCTGGCTTTGGTTTCATCCAATTTCGAGAATATTTCCTGTGTAACTTTTCTGAAACACAAAAACAGCAGAAAACAGGGAACTTGCACTGTGGCGACTTGTTAATAGGTTAGTTCCGGAAAATGCATAAAAGTGCCACTAAGTGTAACAAAACATTAGGCAAATGGTGTAAAAACAAGCATGGAGCATCAAAAATTATGGATACGTTGGAGACGTATCACTGCTCAGAAGAATTATGCCACCACTGAGAAAGAGTTTTTTGCTGTTATTTTTGTATGTGATAAGTTTAGATCTTATATTGTTGATTCTAAAGTTACTATTCATACTGATCACGCTGCTATTAGATATCTTATGACTAAGAAGGATGCTAAGCCTAGGCTTATTAGATGAGTGTTGCTTTTACAAGAATTTGATTTGCATATCGTAGATACGAAAGGTGCTGAAAATCCTGTGGCTAATAACTTGTCTAGATTGGAAAACATTTCTTTCGATCCTATTCCTGTTAATGACAGTTTTCCAAATGAACAGTTAGCTTCTATAAATGTAACTTCGCGAGACCTTCCTTGGTATGCTGATTATGCTAACTTTATTGTTTCCAAGTATTTGCCTCCAACTTTTATAGCTCAGCAAAGAAGAAAATTCTTCTATGATTTGAGGCATTACTTTTGGGATGACCCACACATATATAAAGAAGGAGTTGATGGTATTATGCGAAGATGTGTTCCGGAATATGAGAAACAAGAGATATTAAGAAAATGCCATGGCAGTGCTTATGGAGGGCATCATGCTGGAGATAGAACTGCACAAAAGGTTCTACAATCAGGTTTTTATTGGTCAACCCTCTTTAAAGATGCTAGAAGGTATGTTTTATCTTGTGATGAATGTCAAAGAGTTGGTAATATTTCTAGACGCAATGAATGCCTATGAGTTACACTCTTGTTATTGAACCATTTGATTGTTGGGGATTTGACTTTATGGGTCCTTTTCCTCCTTCACAAGGCTATACTCACATACTTGTTGCTGTTGATTATGTTACTAAGTGGGTAGAAGCCATACCTACAAAGAGTGCCGATGGTGAGACCTCGTTAAAAATGTTTAAAGACGTTATTTTTCCTAGGTTTGGTGTGCCTAGATATCTTATGACTGATGGATGTTCTCATTTTATTCATGGCGGTTTTAGAAAAACTCTTGCTAGATATGACGTTAATCATAGAATTGCTTCTGTGTATCATCCCCAAACTAGTGGGCAGGTAGAGCTTTCAAACAGAGAGATCAAGTCTATCTTGCAGAAGACTGTCAATATATCTAGGAAAACTGGGCTAGCAAGTTAAACAATGCTTTATGGGCTTATAGAACTGCTTAGAAGAACCCCATGGGCATGTCTCCTTACAAAATGGTTTACGGAAAAGCATGTCACTTGCCTTTAGAATTAGAACACGAAGCTTTTTGAGCAGTAAAAGAGCTTAATAGGGATTTTAAACTTGCCGGTAAGAAAAGGTTGTTAGATTTGAGTTCTCTAGATGAGTGGAGAAATAAAGCCTACGAGAATGCCAGAATTTTCAAAGAGAAAGTCAAGCAATGGCATGATAAGAGAATTCTTAAGAGAGAGTTTTATGTTGGTGAGAAAGTTCTATTGTATAGGTCTCGTCTCAGATTTTTTGCAGGAAAATTACTCTCAAAATGGGAAGGACCATATATTATTGTGGAAGTATACCGCTCAGGTGCTATAAAGATTGCTTCTTTGAAAGATGACACTACACAAGTGGTGAATGGGCAAAGATTCAAATATTATATTGCTGGAGATTCTTATAATGAAGATGTTGATGTAATTGAAATAGTTTCCCCAGAAGAATTCATCCAAGACAATTTGCAGGAACCTGCAGAGTTCGTTTTCGAATAGGTAAGAGTTCTAGTCAGAAAAGGTTCGCAAAAAACTTTTCCATTGATATTTTTGATGTTTTTACTAAATATGAAAAATCGTGAGACGAAAACGGGCAGGAGACGGAGTCCGGTGGCTCCTCACCACCAGGGGGCGCAGGCCCACTCCTGGCCGCGCCGCCCTATGGTGAGTCCACCCCGGAACTCATTTCCGTCCCGGTTTCCTCCTGCGATTTCCCCTCGATGTATAATTTTTGCCTATATAACCCCCCGGAGTACCCGAGGTCTATATATCGTGTTTTCATTGTGTTTTTGTTTCGAGCTGTTTCTATCAGGAGTAGATCTTAGATTTGAGAGCACCATGGCTTCCTCGAGCGGCGACAAGGGGAAGACACCTCCAGAAGATGATCACCAAGGCCCCAAGCTGAAGGAAGAGCAGGAAGCTGAAAAATCGAGGGCAAGAAACCCTACTTTTGAAGGACCAATGAAAGCTAGACGTATCTTTTCTCATAATATGCAGGGACCAATACTACACATCTTGGATCTAAACTCCATGCCTGTGATAAAAGAGGGTATGCTGGTCACTGACGAGTTTTGCGCTCAATAATGAGTTCTGGAGAAGGAGGTAGAGATACTTCAAGAAGAGAATCTCAGGCTTCGCAGGATGCTGGAATATTTTATTAATCCAAGGCTGATTCCACTACCGCCAAAGGAGTAATTCGTCATCGGTATAGGCATCCCCTTGGCTTGTTCCAAGCTTGGGGGAGTGTCGCGGTATCACATCATTACCTTTTGCTCATTTACTTTTCAAGTAGAGTCATATCATGAATAGAGAAGTTATCTTATAGAATAGTTTGCAGTGTGGAAGTATCCTCCTTAGTTGGTTATCTATGTATCCCTTGGTGTGAGTCACGGTAATGAAATATTAATGAGAAGTTTTATCGTTTACTTTTCGCACACTTTATTTTAGTTTGCAATGTTTCTTATATGATTAGTCTTGTTGATTAGTATTGGTATCACTTTGGGAGCATGAGTAAATTTAGTTGGTTTTGGCGAACTTAGCATGGTCAGTAGCAACATTACCTTGAGGTTTGAGTAGAAAAGAAGAAAGAAGTGCTTGTAGCTACATCACTTCAGTTTTCCCTTCATGTTTGGCTTATAAGCAATATTATTCTCAAAGTTGAATTCATTGTACCTTCAAGGAAGTTTTCATGATTGTTCCTATTATATGTATGTTTGTTTATTTCATGCAACTCTTATGCTTGCTACCCAGCCTTGCTAGCCAAAAACCTGTACTGAGAGGGAATACTTCTCGTGCATCCAAATCCCAAAAGCCAAGTCACTTCCAAAGAGTCCACTATAAATTCCTATGCATGGTATTTTAAGCCATTCCAAGTAAATTTTCTTGTGCTACCTTTCAAAAACCTTCAAATACTTCTCATTTTGTGCCACTATTTTTAGCTCATGAGGACGTAGTGGATGGATTTGTTATCTTCCATACTAAATTAAGTACCCCTCGACTAGGCAGCTTCATCTGCTCGTCATTAATTTTGCAAGGGAGCTGGTCAGACCATTGTAATCTCAAAAAGAAAAGAAAAAGAGCACTCCTCCATGGTATGTGAAAGTTGGTTGGCACCCGAAGGAATCGGTTAGCCATGGTTTGAGAAAGGAAAAGGTGGGGAGGAGTGCAAAGCTATAAAAGAGCACCAATGTGCCAAACTAATCAAACATTTTGGAACCGCTCTCACTTGTTTAGTATGGAAGATATCAAGAACTCCGTTGCTAGTCGTTGACAAAAGCAACCACCTCTCAAAATAAATTTTTACCTCTGTTTTACAAATGAAAAGCTCTAGCACATGTTTAATCCCTGCTTCCCTCTGCGAAGGGCCTGTCTTTTACTTTTATGTTGAGTCAACCTATTCCCCTCTATCTCAAGCAAGCATTTGAGTTGTTATGTTTCACTCATCCATATGTTGATCCGTTTAATCATGTTTACTAACTTCTTTTGATTAGTACAATGCTTTTGTCTGAAGGAATATATCTTCGAAAGCTTTTCTATGAATATTAAAAGTTTGTTTTGTTGAGCATAT
The DNA here is from genome assembly GCA_007115705.1 of Dactylis glomerata. Classification (NCBI taxonomy): domain Eukaryota; kingdom Viridiplantae; phylum Streptophyta; class Magnoliopsida; order Poales; family Poaceae; genus Dactylis; species Dactylis glomerata. The sequence continues at coordinate 1,594,691 of QXEO01000128.1, read as the reverse complement.
GGTTTTTGCTATGTTAGTTCTATTTTAATAAGGCTCCATGCAAAAGAAAGAATAGCTTGTTCATCGTTCTCTGACCAAGAACTAAGGTTTGCCATCGCCAACTATAGTTTACCTTGTACATCCTTATATGTGATTCCCTTTTACTTATTGCAAGTCTATATCATGTAAAGGGAAGTTGCTGACTTTTATAAGTTGTGCCTTGGTAAATGTGATGCTTCTTGTCCGTATTTTGATTATCGACACTTCACTCCATAAACATGTGGTCATGTTTACCGAGTTTAGTTTTCGCTTGGGGACAAGCGAGGTCTAAGCTTGGGGGGGTTGATACGTCCATTTTGCATCACTATTTTGTATCATAATTTACTGTTATTCATTGATATATTTCATATTTAGAGATGATACTTATGTTATTTCCTCTGTTTTTACATGTTTGATGATCATTGGAGGATTTGCTGCCGGAGTCAGGATTCTGCTGGAAAAAGGACCGTCAAGGCACCATATTTTGAAGATCAGGAAAATTCCAGAAAATTATATTTTACCAGAAGACTGAAGAAGCCGGAAGGAGAAGGCGAGAGGGGCCATAGGGCAGCCTCACCACCAGGGGGCGCGGCCCTGCCCCTGGCCGCGCCCACCTGTGGTGAGAGCCCCCTAGCCCACTTCTGCCATCGCCCCTTCGCGTATTTCATCGTCCCTGAAAACCTATGTCAGGGGGCCCTCAGAGATAGACACCGCCGCCTCTGCAGGGCGGAAAACACCAGAGAGAGAAAAGCTCTCCGGTAGGTAGAAATCTGCCGGGGAAATTCCTTCCCGGAGAGGGGAGATCGTCGCCATCGTCATCACCATCGCATCGGACTTCATCGGGATCATCATCATCATCATCTCCATCACCAGCACCTTCATCTCCACCATCACCACGCCATCCCGCTGTAATATCTTGAGTTGGATCTTGTTAAATTCTTAGGGGAAACTTTCCCGGTGTTGATTACTCTTGTAGTTGATGCTATTGAGTGGAACCGTTGAATTAAGGTTTATGTTCAGATTGTTATTTACCATTATTTCACCTCTGATTATGATCCATATGATGTCTTGTGAGTAGTTCGTTTAGTTCTTGAGGACATGGGAGAAGTCAAGATGTTAGTAGTGAATTATTGTTGAGTAATATTTACTGGTTTGATATTTATTTGTTGTGGTGCTATTTCACTAGTGGTGTCATGTGAACATCGACTACATGATACTTCACCATTTATGGGCCTAGTGAGATGCATTGTGTATTTGGCTACCAATTGTGGGGTTGCTGGAGTGACAGAAACCTAAACCTCCGTTGGGAAACCATTGCACGAGGGAGCGTAGGATCTTAGAGTTTAAGGCTGTGGTTAGATTTATCTTAATTACTTTCTTGTATTTGCGGATGCTTGCAAGGGGTATAATCACAAGTGTGTATTTATCCTAGTAAGGGTAGTGCGCTAGCACAGGTTCACCCCCATAGCACTTATCAAACCAATAAAGATTATTTAGCGGCATGAAGCGAAAGCTCTTGACAGAAACTCCCGTGTGTCCTCGAGAACGTTTGGTCATCATAAGTTACACAACCGACTTGTCCTTTGCTAAAGAAAGGATTGGGCCACTTGCTGCAATTATTACTACTGTCTTTTATTTACTCGTACTTTATTTATTTGCATTACCAAATACCCCTGAAAACCCGTTTGCTAGTATTTACAGTGAAACCTTGATCAAAACTACTAGTCAACACCTTCTGCTCCTCGTTGGGTTTGACACTCTTATTTATCGAAAGTACTACGATACACCCCCTATACTTGTGGGTCATCAGGCCTCATGCCTACTAGAGGATGAGGTGGACCCTAGGAGTACACTCGTGGATTGCCACTCAGGATTAAAGAGATTACTATGTCTTATATGGTTAGAGTACTTCCAGTGCAGCCTTATGACACTATGGGCTCTGTCTTGATTGAGTATGATGTAAGGGTTCAACCAAGAATACTGACATGAGGTGGTAGTTGATTGATAGGGGAACGGTCAGGCTAGTTTGGTTGAATGTTTCTTCTGAAAGGTCTTATCTCATTTTATTCTTTGGGTAAAATGAGTCTTAAGGTGAAAGTGCACAACCCATGCAGGGTGTCAAACCTAATCGATTAGCCGTGTCCTTGGTTATGGACAGTTGAGTCTCTTGTCATAGAATGTTCAGAAGAATCTCATCATCATTTTCTGAATGCTTTAAAATTTGGTTAGAAACACTTAAACAGGAGCTCATGACCATGCACTCCGAGGGGTGGTGGTTTCTGATGTTGCAACCTTGTTGATATATCACCCAGAACTACATACCGGCCAATATGTAGCGTATGGGGGGCTATTTCGACCCTTCTTAAATAAAATTTTGACAGAGAAGTTTTCCAAAGGATTTAGGATAAAATTGGCTTTATGCAAATTAGCCTATGAGATCCAGCAGCCAAATATCATGTAGTATAGTCTCTTCACAACAGCCACCAAATATATGTCAATTGCCAGTACATTGTTGTACTGACCCCTTTTATTAGGGCTGCATATTCAAACGTGCAGGTTTATTTCGGATGAGGAACGATTTGTAGGATCTCGAGTCTACATTCCAACATGTCTGCCTGTGGCACGTGATGAAGATGGAGGCTCATTGCCACTATGCTTTGTGCTGTGTATTGTAAGGTTGGAGACTTATGTAACTGGATTTACGTTGTAATTTTGATGTTAATGCAATGATTACTATATTTTGTACTGTGGTGCTATCAGTGTTCCAGGGAGTAGCACATAACACAGGAGTTCTACCTTTTTCAAAAGGTAGGGCGCTACAGATACCTTTCCCCACCTGTTTCATTTCCTAGATCACAGAGTATTTTTAGTTCTTTGAGAAAAGAAAGTTTGGGGAGGAATTCTGGTACTCGGTCGAATTTCCGGTTAGACCGAAAATTCAACCGGGAATTCCCGATTTCAACCGACCATAGGACCGGACAAGCCCAGCCAGCCCAAGACATGTTTTTGGGCTGGCTCGGTTTGTTCTTGGTTCTATGTACGGTTCAAACCGAAAATCTCCGGTTCAGTTTTCGGTCGCACCGGATTCTCCACCGAGAATTTCTGGTTGGATTTCCGGTCCAACCGGGAATTCAACCGGAAATCCAAGTTTCGCCCCAAATGGTCATTTTCTCCCACGGACTATAAATGCACCCCTTCTTCTCTGAAGGGAAAGGTTGACCACATACAAATCATAATATCATGTCCAATCTCTCTCCTCCATTAATGAGCACCTCAAGCTAATGGGATCTCTCATTCTACCCACCCAAATCCAAATCCCTTTGGTAGAAAGAAAGAGGAGGCCCCAATCTACATCTCCACCAAGCCATATTTCATTCTCCCTTGAGTTTATCGAGATTGCTTGTTACTCTTGGGTTTGTGGGAAACCCTAGGCGGCTAGGATCGCCCGGAGGCATTCGGCTTGTGATTCGCCCCGTGGAAAGTTTATGAGGGTTTGGAGACCACCCTAAGGTATACCACGAGTGATTGGGCTCTTACTTCGTGGAGGAGGCTCAAGGAGAATAAGGTGAGCCTTCGTGGCGTTTGAGTCCCCTTCATGGGGATTCACACCTCTCCAACGGTAACTAGCTCTCTTCCAAGAGAGTGAACATCGGGATACATCTTCGTCTCCGCGTGCCTCGATGATTTCTATCCGAGTCCTTTTACTTGTGTATTTATCCTTGTGATAGCCTTCGTGCTTGAAGTACTTTGCATATCATCATATAGGTTTCTCACCTAGTTGTTAGACTCACACTTATATTCCGCAAAGCCTAAAACTAGTGAAAAGAGAAGTAAAATTTGTAGAAACCTATTCACCCCCCCTCTAGGTTAGACCAACGATCCTTTCAGGTGGGAGTGTGTGCTCTTCTTTGTGCAATTTGGAATTATACAAATGACGTTATTTTTAACAAAGCTAGCCATGATCGATTTTTACAGGTTATTCACAAAGCTACATATTGAATCCACATGCAGTCTTATCTTCTACACGGAAGATCAGCAAGTACACATAGAAAGTGGGTGCACATGCTTGATGATGGTCGTTCGGGATATTTTCAACCAGGATGGTTGACGGCATGTTAATTGCATACAAGATGCATATGATGTTTTTGTATTCTTTATTTAGGTGGATGATTCATAAGGCCACTTTGAATGATTCTTGAACTTGTCATGCGTATTCAAATTCTGAATGTTGTGACTTATTAAATAAAAGACCATGTGCATCACTTTGATGAGAGGCCAGGGATACCCCCATTTCGAAAAAACAACGTAGAACCATACATATATGAGACTATTTTGTAACTGATGATAGAATGACGAAAAAAATCCAGACCGATCCCACCTTATCCTATCCCTACGCACTAACCGTACCCATCTTCTTCCATAGGATATGGCTCAACACAGACCATGCTCCCAGTCGACCTGGTCCTCCCGCCGGCAAGGCCCCCATGCCGCCGGACTTGCCCACCTCCACGGCATGGCTGCCCGCCACTGGCCTTGACCCCCCGGTGGTAGAGGTCGACGAGGGCAGCTCAACATACCATGGCCGACCGGTGTCCCGCTGCCGCGCCGGACCTCCACGGCTCCACTAGCACGGCGCCCGTCCACCGGTGCGGACCTCTCTGCGGCCGCGTCCCTAGTCCACCGGTGCGCCTCCCCTATGCCGGTTCCCCTCCACTGGTGGTGCCGCACCTGCCCCATATGCCACCCTCCATCACCCGCACGGGAAGGGATGCGACCATGGTTAGCGTCGGCAGTCAGTTTCTCTCGCGTGGAGCACTAGTAGCTGCAGAGCTGCTAAGCTGATTCTTTCTCGTACCTGCAAAGTTACTTAATTACTGCTGCACAGCTTTTGAGTTTCAGATTTGAGCGAAAAAGGTTGTAGCCAAGGCGTCACAGCAACAGGCTGCAGGAATCTTTGATGCCTCTGCGTAACCTGCATGCTAATTGAAAATGGGAGATCACTTGCTGCTGCTACCATTCAGCCTACGCTACTCGACTACTCATGGGTTTTAATCACTTGAACTACTGTCTATTTTGGTCAGGACTTTTCGAGCACAAATGTTGCATTTGCAGAGATGCAAACCTGAAGCTTAAGGTTGGCACTTGCATTCGCGTTACTGGCACGAGCATTCAGTATACCTCCACATCGGGAGGCCACTTGAGGTCACACAACATTGTGACGATGATTCAACCATTCAGATGCATGCATGAACATAAAACATTGCTTAAATCCCAATCAAATCATGAGAAGCAACAAAACCACATTTATCATGACTACTCCTTGACACAAATTCCTCGTCTTAGTCTTTGATTCACTGCTCAATCGCCTGCTCTGCGAGTGGGCGTGTGGCCGGCCTTGACCATCGCCTCCTATTCTACGGTCCGTGTCAAGAAAAAAATAGGATCATCCGCCCCTCTTCCTTCTCTCCCGTGGACATGCGCGCGTGGACGACTCCTATGGACATGCGCGCGTGGGGCAGATTTTTACATGTTTTTTTATGCCGATTGTTTCCGATGTTTCCAATTTAATTAACAAAAACGACACGCTGAAAGTGAATCGAGATGATCAATACCAAAGCTCCTGATTATAGTGCGAAAAAAAATGCATTTTGGCTTGCTCGAGATAAGAAGATGTACTGCCTTCTTCTATGTTTGAGATTTGTTTATGTAATACTCACCAATATTTCGATTTTAGAGATGCTTCTTTTCCAATTAAAAAAGTATACGAAATGACATCGGAAAGTACACAAGAAAAAGAAGTACGGAGACTTAATATCGGAAGTAAACAAAATATGGCCTAGAATTACACATATATATTAAGAAAATGATAAAAGTGTAAAAAACAGTAGAAAAGTACACGATCTTATTAAAGGAAGTGCAAAGTTAAGTACCATTGGGAAGTACACCGTATAGTGGGAATTTTTTTTTAAAAAAAAGACCAATTTGAAATGTTGGTCTGAAAGAATTACATACGATGACGTCAAAAAATGTACACAATTCTATTGAAAAGTCCAAGTCTCTAAGAAAGGAAAAAAAACATCAAAGGGGAAGTACTATAAGGAAGTACTCACATTGAATTTAGGGCAGTACACAACAGTAAGATAGTTAAGTACACACGATGACTATAGGAAGTACATAGGTTCAACTCTGAAAACCACACAATTTGGAAATTTAATGGAATGCCTAATATTTTTTAAATATGCATAAAATGGGTTGACCAAACTTTGACCCAAAAAACTCACTTAGGATATGTGTTTAAGGTTGTAAACTGAGGTGCTTTGTTGTGCTGATCATTTTGAGTGGTTATGGAAGAGACTATTCTATCATCAATGTTTTAGATAGGAAAAATGTGAGAGGGTGTTAAAAATTATAAAAAATATAGATAGGAAAATATGAAATTTCAAAAATTTTGACTTAGTGTACTGCTCAATGATAAGGCGATGGTATTGCCATGTCGCGTCATACGGGCGACAAAGCCTCAAAGGTTGTCAAGATATCAAAGATTCATTGCTGATGACACTATCGGCTCGACGACAACTCAACCTCATTACCTAAACATCTAGGCTACCGCATCAATAAACAAAGAGGTTACAAAGAAGTACATATAACCCTTTTCTGAGAAGTGCGGTACTTCTGTTCCAGGAAGTACACACAGAGACTATGGGAAGTATACCTGATGATGACAGGAAGTACGATGTTCATATTTTGAAAGTACACATGATGACAATGGGAAGTACACGTACTGTCGACGGGAAGTACATAGCTTCAACTTTGGGAAGTGCAAAGTCCCAGCGAAGGATTGCAAAAATGTTAAAAAACATTCACAAAATTAATTAAGTACAACAATTGATTCTAGGAAGTACGCACGATGATGACGAGAAGTACAAATATTAAGTTCTCAGAAGTGCAGAAGTGCTATAATACAACATGATAACGGAGGTAAGTACAATATTGTGATGAAGGGAAGTACAATATGATAACAGCGGAAGTACAACATGATAACGGAGGGAAGTACAATATTGTGACGGTGGAACCAAAAGGACACCGTATAATGAAGTTACCGTTGTTTTACTGAAAAATTCTTGAAACACCATCGGGAAGTACAAGCGCGTATAACAAAGAAGTACGAGATACATATCCTAGAAGTACGAAAACTCTGTTTTCTCGGGATGGACATATATCATGCAAATCATATTGTTTTAAGCTCCGATCGCCTCTATAGTAGGCACAAATGATTTGCATGGTAGAACAAAAACTTTAATTTCATTACTTTTTGCTTTCCATAATGAATCAAATAGTAAAATTTATCAATTTCAAATTGTTAACTTGCGAACAACACAAATCATATGAATTTAAAACTATATAAATTAATCTTTAACTATAAGGAATTTGCGAAAATATAGTGAACAAAAAAGTTGCACATTTTCCATAGCTTTCCAATGGTATATCATTTGCATCATTCCAATAAGCGGTTAAAAAACTATAGTCAAATTAGTCTACATCTTTTTTGGATATCTCCGAATTCGTTATTTTTAAAATTATTTAAAAACGATGCATAATTTGAAAAAACTTAAAACATGAAAAAGTTGCGTCTGCTCCATATCTATCCAACGCCATATTATTTGCATCATTTCGACAAATCGTTGAGAAAATCTGCTCTAATTATAGTCCGCCCGTTTTCGAATAGATCCGAATTCCAGTATTTTCAAAATTGTTCAAAAAGTGTGGTGAATTTGAAAAAACTTGCAGAGATAACAAAGTTGCGCAATTTCAATAGCTTTCCAATGGCGTATCATATGTGTTATTCTGATTTGTGGTTTGGAAAATAAGTGAAAAATACGTTTCAGACGTGTTTTTGAATGCTTCCGATTTTCAAAATTAAACTTAAACCACTGAAAATTAGAAAAAAGTTTTAACATGAAAAAGTTGCGGATTTTCCGTAGCTTTCCAACGGTATATCATTTGCATAATTCCGAGAAACGATTTACAAATTCAAATAAATAGCTACATAGATACAAATTAGCAGTTCAAATTTATAAACGAGCAGTACGATTCTGTCATACAAAGCAGTCCAAACATGTGTCGTAAGAAGTACAAATATGTGTCGTAAGAAGTATAGAATATGTACAGAATATTATTCTATCATCGATGACAGAATAGTCTCCATGTAGCCAACAAACAAGATAGATATCTCCGAATTCGTTATTTTTAAAACTACAACGCTAAGTAAACTTCTAGAAATCAAGATGCGTAAAGACTGAATACATCTATCACTACTTCACAAGCCAACAAACAAGATTTCTTCAAGCTTAAACATCTGTTTTTTCTGTATTCAAAGTTGTATACGAAATGCTAGAAGTAATGGAATGCTTCATCATTTGCTTTCTCACCAAGAACAAGTCTAATTGCCTGTATCAAGTTTCCAAGCTAACTTTATTAATTCGTAATTCTTTCATCACCGGGTGTATAATGGTCCGGTGGTTCAAAGCTCAGCGTCAACATCTTTGCGCTGCAGAAGTTGGATACAAATTGCCAAAATATGTGGCACTCAACATCTGTTCCTTGGTTGTTCAAATGAATATCTGAAACATCGAGGTGGAGTGCCACCCGTGTCATGTGCGGCGCAGGTGGCTTGAAAGAGAGTAAGGGGAGGTATCCTTTGTATGTGAAGCATCTGAGGTTTGGAGCATCCAGCTCAAAGTTTCCTTGCTCAGGATTGATCATATTGTCAAAATTTGCTATCAGGAGCGTAGTGACCTTCGGGAGAGAGAGAGAATGCTGCGACTTAGGGTACCAGAACAAAGAACCTCCATCAAGTTGCAGAGTGGTGAGCAACGGCGAAGCGTCTATTATGACCTGTAGTATATCCAATGAAACATGGCATAGGTGTAGCCGCAGTTCGGTGAGCCGCGGGAAGGCGACCATGATTGTGTCTGACGGGCAGTTATAGTCAGTGCAATTGGTGATGTGTAACACACGAAGAGCCTTGGACGACGGCAGGGTGGTTATGCTGTAACTGTACGTTCCCCAGTGGTAGTCTATCCCGAAGTAAAGTTCCTCCACGAGGCTAGCCGCTGGGCTGGAGAGCAATGCCTCGAGTTGGCAAAGCATGTCTCCCTTGGCATATTGGATCTCGTCTTTGTAAAGCAAGGAAAAGGGATAGGTGTCATCATCATCCTTATTCTCTTCCTCGTAGTAGAAGGTGAGTTTCTTTACTAGAAGACCGCAGAGGATGTATGCAGCCATTCCAGCCTTCCCGTCGCGCCTGAAAATATGGCGTTGTGTATAGCACCACTCTCCATCGGAATAGCGCGTGCGTGTGTCGAGGTTGAGGGCACCAGACAGGAGCCAGAGGTTACGCCACCGCTGTGCGAGCACACTCGTGGATGCAGCCTCCTTTAATGGCGTAAAATAGAGGATGCGACACAGCAGGTCGTCGGGGAGGTCCGACAGGCAAACAGATGTCATTGTAGGGGTCTGGGTACACAAAGACAAGATAGTCAGGATGAACAAATTTTGTTTTTCCTTCTTGCTCTTACCCGAAGATCGACCACATGGAACTACAAGAACACACACACGATAAACTTGGAGGCAACCTCGATATTTTTCCTAATTTGTGTTACGGAACTCTCAGTCTCAGGTTACAATCCACCATGGTGACCAGACCACGTCGTGCATTGCTTATACGTACAGAAACCAAGAACTAGGACCGACTAGGACTCAAATTGTTAACCTACACGGACGCAGCTTCCTAGCACCACACGGGAACTAACCAGAGTCTACTAACCTGCTACAGTGCTACTGCTAATTAGCTTTTGACTTCAACTCGGACTTTTAGCCAGAATCTCACACGGACATGCATGTGGATGGATTACTGACCCAAGTACGTGACCGCAAATCAGTTATTTGCTGGAAACTGACTTAAGTCGCCTCTAATGGCTTTAGCAAGATCAGATTACTTCCAATGCTGATTAATCTGGGATCCTTCTGTTTATATGCAATATGTCTAGTCTTGGACACCAATACACCATGCATCCTACTAGAATTAAGCGTGGAACCTACTGATTTTTGCATCCTTCTCTAGAAAAAACAAAGTCATTCGACCAGACAGTTTCCAAACACGATATTAGAAGAGGACTTTCGTAACAAAAAGTATGCATGACTGTGATTTGCTGAAACCGATACGGGTCAGTGTAAATTTTTATAAAAAAAGGTGAACAAAAAAATAACTAGCGATATACAAACGATAATTCGATCATCAGTGTGTCAGGAAGCGGATTTTTCTTTGGCCAAAAGGTACTTCAAACTTGGAACGAGTATGAAGAGATTAACGAGACTTCTTTCTCTTTTGAGTTTTTCTGGCGGACCTGCCGCAAGCTACAAATGAGAAGAAAACCATTTTTTTTAACTGGAATGAGAAGAAAACCTTACTGAGGGAAGTGAAGGTTGGTATGGCATATAAGGAAAGCGATGTGCGTGCACGTGGTGGTTGGTGGAGTAGTTCTCTAGGGCGTACAAGTAGAAGTTGATTTTGAAGATTAATAGGACTATCCTAATGCTTTAAACCGGATAATTCAATTTTAGAGTAAAAAACGAAGGCTAATCTGATAAAACTAGTCATTATTGAATTACAAAATTAAGTTGGCGAGCATTTCTAACTCTGAATTTTACCACAGATAGGATGACGGTGCTACTATTCAATAAATATTTATACCATCTCGACAATGCTTACGTTTTAGTCTAAATAAGACCTCTATTTTCTTAGCTAGTTCACTAGGGCTTAAATTTTCTCAAGTCTCGCTTGATAAATACTCATATGTGTATGAGAGTATTTACCTGACTATTTTTGTTTTGGATCAGAGTTTGCCCTGCTTCCGATTCAAATTCACGGTTCCATTAAATCCGCATTTGAATCCGCAGCTGGTTATTATCCAATCCGCTCTGAACTGGGAGAAAAATATGGTAAAGTATATTGTACGAGGAAATTCCGATCTGATTCGTTTACACCCCTACTTATACGTAATAATATTGATGAATAATAATGACCATACTAGGTTGACGGTAAGTATTTTTTTAGGATGGGCACTTTGGGAAATAACTAAACCTATTTGTCAAACTAGGCCGGAGCTTCTTTTGGTGACTGGCTGGGTTGGATCGTCATCTTGGACACCATCCGACTAGAATCAAATATGGTTCCTACCAGATGGCAGCGTGATCCCGCCATCATTTTGCCACATTTGTTTGACAATATTTATATCCAAACAAAATATTAAACGGGAGAACTAAACGTTATGATTGATATTTCCCAAAACTGAAACTCGATTGTGTGTCAAGAAAAAAGTAAAAGCTAACCCTAACAGAAAAAGGTCAATTCAAGCTTAGCACAATAATTTGTGGTCAAGTCCATGCGCACTTGTAGACTAGTCATTAAAGGAAGGTCAATTCCACCACTGTTTTTTTTAGATCAAACGGCTGCATTTTTTTTAAACCTCGGCACGTCAGATGACAACAAATCCACAATACATCCCGGGGAAGCAGTTAACCAGGTTACACACATTTCATTTGAATGCAGCATTCCTTAGCTAATCGATGCGCAACTACATTGCATGAGCGACGCACATGAGTGACCAACAAATCAGCAAAACAACCGAGCGGCAACTTGACGTCTCCGTCCAACAGCCCACTAACCGAGCGATCCAATTACGGTCTTCCCTACTTCTTCCACCACTATTTCTGATACCTCGCACTCCCATGTTACATTTTACTAGTAAGTATGCATATATCATTTAAAATATATTTTTATTTTATTTATTTATTTAGTATGCCTGATGGTTGGTGATATTTTCCCCTTTTTCAAAAATTTGTCACAGAGAGTAAATGATATAAACCTTAGAAGGAAGGTAAATGTATCAAAAAATTGGCTTTTGAAAAACTAATACACTAATAAGAAGGAATAAAGGAATACAAACCTTAGATCACTACCATTATTTTTTAATACATACAAAATAGAAGTATAACTTATTGCAAAACTGCCACAACTTTTTTATGGACAACTCAATATGAGTATGTATATATATTTGTGATTACATGTCAAGAAAGGTGGTTCGTGCATCTGGGCAGCTAGACTGTGTACATTTTATTTTGCTGCCTTTAATTTTTATTTCAAAATAACATTATCGATAGCTATATAAAGAATTATACTTCAATTTTTTATTTTATGTAACCCACTTATTGGCACGTTTATATTTTATAGGAATGTCAAATATTTTCTTGTATTCGTGAAAATGCACAGTATGCTCTTTATTGCTCATATCCGATAATGTAAATTTGGGAAAACTGATTTCAACAACAATAATGCCACATTTATGGGCAAACATTATACGGAATTTAGTAATGGGATTACGTGTCAATCACTCATTTGCTGCTAGCGATTTTTGTGCAACACGCGAGGAGTTTCTTCCAATAAATTAGCTCCACGATATGTCCGTAAGTGTTTTCCGTAACAACGTCTCCGTATGTGTAGCATTATTGTTTCAACAATGGTTTCATTATGATCTTTGATATTTTTGTTCCATTATTTTGGGTTCTCAAGTTTATTTAAATTATGTGATTTAAATCTTTTGTAGATTTATTTAGATTCATATTTTAGTGTCCTTTGCGCCCACAAGATTTTACACCGATTCCTTTATCTATTTTTCAACTTCTTCCTCGTCTCAATTCACAGTTCAGAATTGAGTTTTACTTAAAACATAATTTGACTTCTGATCTTTTCATGGTTTACCACATGCTTTCTATTGGCATTATTCATTTATTGTAATGCATCTATGTACACCTTTTTTTAGCTCGGTATGGTTAAATTTTCCAAAAGAAATTCATATATATTACTTGTGTTTTATCCAGCATTTTCGCTCAGTTCTGACCGAACTTGTGGCCGCAGTTGGGATGCGAATGGTGGCTTGATGACCTGCTAGACAAAGGCGATTGAAGCACACATCGGTGTGTTGTGCTTGTGCACGAGAGTACAGACCAGCTCCATTAAAAAAATACAGGAGGATACGGAGTTAATGGAAGGACCAAGCAGCTTCTAGAATATGCCTTGGAGCCTGGAGGAGCGGGAAAGCCGTACTGACGAATCCAACTGATTTTAGCCGTCCGATATGATATAGCATGGGGATGATGTATGGTGGATGGCAACACATGCCTTTAAATCAACGGTCAAGAGCGATTCTTCATTCCCTAGCGCACCATAATATGATGTATGGTGTATGGGGATGATGTAGCGATTTTTTTTCAGAATTTTTTGACGTTTTAAAATTATTATTTTCTGGTGACGTTTCCATGTCTCAAATTAAATTTTCGCTGTAAGAGCATCTCCAACAGCTTAGCTATAATTTGGATAAACAAAGTTGGTATAGATAAGGGAGAGAGGAGGTTTGGGTAAGGAGAAATTTTTTTACTTTTCCACCTTACATAAAAGTGGTTACCCAAAACATACTATGCCGGTAGGACCCACATGTAAGTGGGTTAGTCTTTTTTCCTCCTTTTATTTCCCTCTCACATTTCTTCCCCAACCTCCCACTCGTTCCTCCACCCACTGCCCCATTGCCGATCCCCAGCAACTTTCTTCTCCCTCCGCATGTGCGCCGAGTCGTGGCAGGTCATCTGGGCGCCGGCAGGCCTCACCGAGCTGGGCGGATCGATCTGGTGAAGATGAGCTCCGCCGTCGGCAGGCTTCGGACGAGGCGGGGCACATCAGCTATCCGCGAACGAATCGAGCGCGTTAGTTTGGAGATGCTCTGGCTGTGAAAATACATCGATGAAGAGCCGAGGAAAATCGTTCCATGCACACACTGACACACGTGACGTTGTCTCACAATGCAACTGTTTACCTAGGAGCCCATCGGGCCATCACAACAAAAAATGAGTAACTCCTATTTACGGGGTTTTATAAGCATATATGGATTCCCCCGGTGCCAAAAAAAAAGAACTATGTTGATGGATCATAAAACGGAAGCCGAAACCTGGCGTCAAAACGCACCGGATTCCTGAGCATGCAGGACAACCTATGGTCCGGTGCCACAGGCTGACATTGTGTCAAACAGCCATCGGTGTCGACGCAGACCAAATGTGCATGAATATTTCTATAGCAGATAGAACATGATGTACATAGAGCATAGATTTATTTCAATTACGACGACGCACTGACACAGTTGCGATAGCACATTCAGTAGCATGACAACTTCGGTTCAGAATAATAACGGACAGCTGAAGCCACAGGCCAACCACAGACAGGTTCAAGACTCACACATAAGACTAAGAGACAGCTTAATAGCTCACTTAAGTATAGGAGACGCTTAATAGCGTATAGCTATGATTATTACTAGTAATACTAAATAGGATAGTCTTCTGATAGAAATCAGAAATGCAGCCTTCCAATCACGCCGAGAAGAATTAACTTATGCCTCACCATGCTTCATCAACATGATCATGGTGATCATACGTTCTCAAGTCTTCTCTTCATCCCCTAATAAATTCAGAAAATCAAATCAAACAACAGAAAAGGGAAAACAATATTTTTTTTACAAGTGATGAAAAGCTGGAACAAATTGCTACAAACCTTAAGTTTTCCTCGATGAGCTTGTGGATGCCTCGGCCTCCAGCCGCGGCACGTTTCGGTTAAAGGCCAGCACAGGCTCCTCCCGGACCGGATTCACTGGGGTTTCAATTGATTGCTATTCAAAGTCTTCGTCATACTCCTCATCAGACGCGTCCTCGTAAGCATTCACCTCAACCTGGTAGCGAAGGATCCCTCCTATCCCACCAAAGCCCCTGCAGAATTGGGATCCTTCCTGCGACTTGTTCGTGACAAACTCTAGCGTGCAGCCAAACTTCTGGTAGTTTTCAGCAAACCACTCCAGTAGCAACATCTTCTCAACCACCTCCAGCTCTGCTGATGTTGCCTTATCTTTGAAGTTGCCCTGATCTGCCTCCTGCGCCTTGTTAAAGTGCTTCACGATAGTTTCCCCATTGGCGGAATTCTTCAAGACATATCGGTTAATATCCAGATTTTCCCACACAATCAGTGTCTCAACTGCACCCATTTCAAGGGCAGACATGGTGTCCTCCACCCCAACAACAAACTTCCCTGTGTCTTGGCTTATCTCCTCAAAGTACTTCCCGATCAACTTCTTTTCCTGGATGAACTTGACATTAGAAAGCACCTCAGCAGATATCTCAATGGCCTGGTTGAAGCCATTCTCTCCGCCATAAGATACATCTACCACCTTGAGTATCTTGGCTGCCAAGCGCTGATCGAACATGTCAGATTGACCCAATTCAGTCTTGAAGTCGGCAGAACCAGCTAGAATGAGCCCAGAAACATTTGGCTGGCTAGTAGCAGGGTTGATGAAGAACTGTGTAGCAAGCTCAGCTGTCTTGCGCACGTAGTTGTGGCGTTTCTCCATGCGCAGGCGGGCAAAGCGAAGTGCTGACTGCCCACCTCGTCCATGCTTCTTTGGGAGATCAACAGTGAACTTGTGGAGAACCTCCCTGGTATTGCCACTCAATGTTCCAAAAAGTGTCCCATTGCCGTCCATGATAATGAAGCCAAACTTATCATCTGACTCGAGCAGCTCATTCAATGCCTCAGTGTGGAACTTGTTGTCACAGAGATACAAGGAAGCATTAATTGGTCTGAATGGCTCAAAGTCAAAGGTGACTTTCTTTTCTTTGCCCTCATCGGTCACAATGGTTCCCGTATAAAGCACCAATCCATTGGGGGGCACTCGATTGTACAGCTTCAACCTTTGCTGAGCAGAGGTAATTGCAGCCAAGACAGACTGCCTGTTGACCCTGCTCTTGATGTTTGAGGCAGTTCCATATTCATCACCCAGCATCTTGTTGACCCGAGAGACCTGATCACGAGGCGGCATGATTAGAGATATCATGCTTGTGCCATTCCCACGGGCAGCATCAAGTGCTTTAATCAGCTTCTTGACTTTCCAGATCTCAATGTTCTTGTCATTATTATGACCCTCCGCCATCTTGGTTGTGTTTCCACCTCTGCCTTCACCTACAAGTTAGAACATTAAATCAATATTATTCAAAGAGCAGAAGTGGGATTAAATCAAGCCACCGTTTAAATAGGAAATTCTTAAAGAGGATAATAGACATGAGGTCATGACAGAAAAGGAAAATCCAAATGCTGAACTAGTTCATCGACAAATAATGGCAGTGCTACATGTAGTGTATAAGTAGATTGTACTAGCCCTTTCCATCAGTTCGGACTTTTGGTTCAAGTGGCTAGTGCATGAACCTTAACATGGAATCAGAGCCCCAGGTCTCGAGTTCAAATCCTGGCTTTCACAATTTATTCTAAATTCTCCGCAGCCTCGCAGCCGCCGCCGCCGCCCGCCTCGGTCTCCTGCCGACGCGCCCGGCCGCCGCCGCTGCCTCTTCCTCGCCTCTGGCGAGCTCCTGCCGCGCCCGGCCTCCCGCTGCCTCTTTGCCTCTCTACACGTGTTGACTTGTCTTCTCGTCTCCCGTCACACGTGAGAGGGGGTGTTGAAGTGTATAAGTAGATTGTACTAGCCCTTTCCATCAGTTCGGACTTTTGGTTCAAGTGGCTAGTGCATGAACCTTAACACTACAATGTGAAACAAATAGGAAAGTCACGATTATAGACATGCAGTCTAAACAGGAACGTGAAGTCCAAATACTGAACTATTTAATGGACACATGATGGCAGATATGATTTTTCACAATGTCAAAACAATATTTATCATGATGTACACATATATAAGTAATAACCTATAATAAAAGAGAAGTGTGGCAAAACTAATAAACATTAACAAGCTTCAGTCCAAGATACCGTTACAAAGAAACTGAATACAGAATATTTTCAACAAACAGAACATGTAAATTGTGTTTATGCGATCACTGCTTGTCAGCATATGTAAGTTAACAGGGTAAGAGTACTAAAAAAAATCCAGTATCTCTGTTGGAAGGTAAAATTTTATATTTTTAAGAGCAGACCCTGACATATTTTAAGGCAAAACAACCACAGCCCAAAAGAAGAAAGTAAATTCTGGCATCGCTACATGGATTCAAGCATGTACGTATAAATTCAGAACCGTTACTTAAACAGTGTAGCAGAGCTTATGATCATAATGTACGCATATATATGTAACCTGCATAATAAAAGAGAAGCGTGGCAAAACTGATAAACATTAACAAGCTTCATGCCAAGGAACGGTTACAACGAAACTGAATACGAGATATTGTCAACAGACCAGGCTAATATCACCATACAAGATGAGAGTTCAAGAATACTTAAAAAACGAAGCATCCAGTTTTTACTGTTGAAGGCAAAATAATCTTATTTAAAGAGTAGATCCTGGGACAGACAACCACAACCTAAATCTGGCAATGTGCACTTCAGTTAACGCATGTAAGTACAAATGCAGGACCAGTTCAACAGTGCAGAAGAGTTACTGATCCTGAGATCCTAGGATACAGCCCTCAAATGAAAAAACTAGAGTAGCAGCCGCTAAATACTAGCACAGACGCGCCAGAAAATTAGGAAATAATTTAGACCGAGCTAACTTGAGAGGTGGGTGATACTAGCTTTAGATTGATTATTACACCCAAATTTCTCTCCCCAAATTCTGAAGATTAAGTGAAACCATCTCGTAAACAAATTGGACACTGAATCCGTCATCTTTCACGCCTCTAATCTAGAAACTACTGCTGGCAAGTCGCGAATAGTGTAGCCATCCCCGCGAAATCTACTCGATCAGAGCAAAACATCCATCTATTTCTGTATCATCAGACTAATTTACAATCGAATTCCACCACTAAAGGGGAGTAACCTGTGGCTCCCCGACGGAACTGCACCGGCTCGGATCAGATCAAACACGACGAACAAATAATTTCTAAAAGAGAAGGCACTACTATGAACACCGACAGAAGACGCGAACGCTCGCAATAATCGACAGGACATGCAGATCATAATCGAATCGAAGCTAGAGCAGAACAGGAAAGCAGCGAGAATCGCGTGGGCGGGGCGACGGCGTTACCTCTTCGCGAGGCCGCGCAGGGCGGCGGCAGGAGGCGGGGGGAGGCGGGGCGCTAGGGTTCCGTTCAGGGCGAGAAATCTCGGGCGGTGGCGTTCCTGGGACAGAGAATATCGGGCGCCGCTTTATATGTGAGCAGAACACCGGGTGGGTGGGTGGCTGGCTCCGAACGAACTCTGCGGCGATCAACTCCTGGAACGCACCGGCGGGCGTGGTAGCCGCACGATCGGGATCGGACGGCGCACGGTTTCCTTGAACAGTGTGGAACGCACCAATATTTTTTACCGTATTTTTTCCTTCTTTGTTTTATGGAAACTGATGACATTGACGCGTGCGTCCGACGCGTGGAAGACCAGACAGACAGCTTGCTTGACCGGCAAGGACTTTGTTTTTCTTCCTTGACAAAGTAATGAAAGCACAAATTCTTCCGCTGCCGTGGCTGCCAAGTTGCAGGGCATCTTTGTGTGGATTGTTTTTTTCTTCTGAATCGTGTATTACATAAAGAACATTCTACGACATGCTTCTGCAGAATATTTGTGTGAATCGTGGGCTTTTTTTTATTCTATATAAGAATTGGATGTTGACATCACAATACACTTAAGCAAGGAACAACAAAGTTTATGATTAACCATGTTTTTTTTCTCATGGCAAAACTTTACTAAGCTCTAGTCCAAATTAATTGACACAACTTAGGAGTACACATGTACTAATATCTTTTTGACCCAAAATTTACTCTTTTTTTAGGAGAAACGCGCCATATTGACCTTGGACATATAAGAGTTCCGAATCGAATCTCTTTAGAAAGAGGATCTTTTGTCTCATGGTAGCCTGCTCCAGTCCCCTTACGAAACTTTTGTTATTGGGTTAGCCATACACTTCACATGTTTCTAGCCTATAAATTACCCTACCCAGCGCTATTGTCGCTCACATTCACCATCTGCCTCGCCGTGCCTCACCACCTCCTCTCTCATCGCAGCTCACCGTAGAACTCTAAGCAACCACCATGGAGCCGGCCGGGCACGAGGCCAACGGCTTTGGCCGCCGCTACCTCCACGTGGGAGGCGCGCGCCTTGTACGAGGCTGGGTACATGGTGCAGACGGACTTCCGCCTACCCGGCACGTGGAGACTCATCGCCGGCGGGATCCCAATCCCGCCAGTGCCGCACGACGCGGCACAAATCGCGACGATCCACCGGACTACTACGGCGAGCTCATGCCGGAGCAGCAATCAGACCCGATAGGGACCCTGACGACAACGTCCAGTGGAGGAACTTCTTCCGGCAGTGTCGCGACTTTGAGCTGGTGCAATACGAGGGCAACGGCCCACTGATACGTCCAAAACGTATCTACTTTCCCGAACACTTTTGCTATTGTTTTTCCTCTAATTTGTGTGTTTTGAATACAACTAACGCGGACTGACGCTGTTTTCAGCAGAATTGCTCTGGTGTCTCGTTTTTGTGCAGAAATTCAACTTCCAGTAAAAATTCGGGAAAAATCATGAAAAATCCTATTTCACCAGAAGACCCACGGAGCCAGAAGACAGGAGGGAGAAGGGGCTCGAGGGGCCGTCACACAGTGGTGGCGCGGCCCAGCCCTAGCCGCGCCACCCCTGCGTGAGGGGGCCCCAGCACCCCTCTCGACCTCCCCTCTCGCGTACATATACCCCCTGACGACATAATATCGGGGAGAGGGCGTTTTTCCCAGATAGACTTCCGCTGCGCCGCCACCATCAGAAACCGCGATTCGGAACCAGAAACTCCGTTCTGGCACCCTGCCGGGACGGGGATTCGGAGGAGATCTTCATCACCATCACCACCGACGCTCCTCCATCGACCATCCATGATTCCCCCATCCATGTGTGAGTAATTCCCCCACTGTAGGTGAGGGGATGGTAGGGATTGGATGAGATTGTTCATGTAATTTGATATGAGATTGATAGGGCATAGTGCCTAGTATCTTTATTTAGTGCCCATGACATTGTTGCAACTTGTTGTGCTTAATGCTTGTCACTTTGGGCCCGAGTGCCATGATTTCAGATCTGAACATGTTATTATTTCTATGATGATACTTGTTGTTTATGGTCTTACCTATAAGTTGTATACACATATTGTTGTCCGGAACCCGAGGCCCCAAAGTGACAGAAATTGGGATAACCGGAGGGGATGGCTATGATGTGAGGATCACATGTGTTCACCGAGTGCTAATGCTTTGCTCCGGTACTCTATTAAAAGGAGTACCTTAATTACCAGTAGTTTCCCTTGAGGCCCTACTGCAACAGGCTGGTGGGACAAAAGATGTCGTGCAAGTTTCTCCTTGTGAGCACGTACGACTATATACGGAACACATACCTATGATTATTTGTACTAGGATGCTTTATCTTTATTTATCTGCAATGCCCATGTCTCATTGATTTCATGAATTATCTTATCCATGCAACGCCCGTAATCCATCCCTATGCCTACAGTATTTGTTCCTACTGTTTACAACTGTTACTATTACCACTGCTATTTTACTACTGCTGTTACTATTTCACTACTGTCACCACTATAAAACTGTTGCTACTGATAAACCACTGCGAGCGAGACTGTTTCCAGGTGCAGCTGAATTGACAACTCATCTATTAAGGCTTACATATATTCTTTGGCTCCCCTTGTGTCGAATCAATAAATTTGGGTAATACTTCCCTCGAAGACTGTTGCGATCCCCTATACTTGTGGGTCATCAAGACTATTTTCTGGCGCCGTTGCCGGGGAGCATAGCTTTATTTGTAAGTTCACTTGGTATTCATATTGTTCGCTGCAATCCTTTCATCATGGGTAAACTTCGTGATGGAAAAGTTCCTATATTGCCATCCACTACAAGAAGAGGTACGACTCTCAACACCTCTGTTGCTCTTGATTCACCATCTGTTATGAGTAAGTTGCTTACACCACCACACCCACATGCTACTGCTACTACTTCTGCTGAGATTGAAAATGCCACTGATAATTTAGATGATGCTTCTACTGTGCTTGATGAGAGTGGTTCACTAGGTTCCTTTTTAGATGCTACTATTGCTAGAGCTAAGTTGGGAAACACCACTGTTACACCTGTTAGTTCACCTGAGTCTAGGGAATGTCCTAGTGATGATTATGATGATGATGCTTACATTGAGCTTAATGATGATTTTATTGCAGAAGCACGTGCTGCTCGTAATGCAGGTAATGTTAAAGAACTTCTTGCCAGACGTTCTGTTAGATATAATTTGTCTCCTGATCCTAAGTTTGCTGCTTCTCCCATAAATATTAGAGACAAGGATTATGATTTCTCTTTGGATTTATCTTACATATCTATTGTTGAGAAAACTCCTTTTTGTGGTACTAAAGATGAGAGTGCTATGGAGCACATGAATGAGCTTTCTACTTTGAGTAATTTGTTTTCTGATGATATTAAGCTCCGCACTTATTTTGTTGCTAAGATTTTTTCTTTTTCATTGAAAGATGCTGCTAAAATTTGGTTTAATAGCTTGTCTCCTGGATCTCTTACTAGTCCTATTTCTTTGGTTAATGCTTTCTTTCAGAAATATTTTCCCGCTAGTGCTCAACATGCTGCTGTGCAGAAAATCTTTGATTTTGAACAGGGAAAATGAGAGATATTGCCTGAATCTTGGACAAGGTTTTGTTCTTTAATTAGAGCTTTACCTAAAGAACCATTGCCTAAAAATGAACTCCTTGATATATTTTATAATGGACTAACGGATGAATCTAAGTCATATTTGGATAGTTGTGCTGGTTGTGTTTTCAGGGAAAGAACTCCGGCTGAAGCAGAAGAATTAATGGCTAAAATAAGTCGGAATCATGATGATTGGACCTTAGTTGAGCCAACACCAGCACCAACCCCTGCGCCATCTACAGAGCCTACGCCGAAGAAGAGAGTGATGATTGAATTAAATGATGAAGTTATGAAGGAAGCTAAGAAATCTCTTAAGGAGAAAGGTATTAAGGCCGAAGATGTGAAGAATTTACCTCCTATTGAAGAATTATGTAAGCCAATCCCTCGCTCATCTACTATTGAGGTACACTCTCTCCAGCGCTTTGATGAAAGAGATATTCCTTATACTAAACCTCCTGATCAATGCTTAGATGAATTTGATAACTTTATTGTTAAGCAAGAAAATTTTAATAGAATGGTGCATAATCATTTGTTGGAAAATTCTAGAGCTATTAACAAGTTGCAGGATATTGTGGAGAGAACCGCCAATGATGTGAAGATACTTGCTAAACATTTTCAAATGGTTCAAACACAAATTGATCAGCTTACCAAGGTGCAAAAAGACTTGCTAGTTAACGCTGCAAGAGAGAAGCAAGCATGTGAAATACGCACAAGAAGTGGTGCTGCTACTCAAGACCCATTATATCCTGAAGGACATCCTAAGAGGGTCGAGCAAGATTCTCAACGAACTGCAAGTGATGATATTCCTTCTAAGAATAAGAAGAAGAAGCATAAAACAACTGCAGAATCCTCTGATGCAGGTAAAGATCCTAATAGTGTTTCTATTTCTGATGCTGAAACTGAACCAGGAGAAGCTTCCGATAAAGAAGAAGATAAAGAAGAAGTTGAAGAGGAACCGGAGAAGATTGTTAAGAATGCAAAGTACACCAAAGAAGATTTCATTGCCAACAAGCATGGTAAAGAGAGAGAACCTTGGGTACAGAAACCAATGCCTTTTCCTAGTAAGAAACACAAGTCCAAGGAAGAAGAACACTACAACAGGTTTTGTGAATGGATGAGACCTTTATTTTTGCAAATTCCTTTGACTGATGCTATTAGAATGCCCCCTTATGCAAAGTATATGAAAGATATTGTCACTAACAAAAGGAAAATTCCCAGTGATAAAATTTCCACTTTACTTGCTAACTATTCTTTTGATGGTAAAGTTCCAGAAAAGCTTGGAGATCCAGGTATACCAACTATTCCTTGCTCCATTAAAAATAATTATGTTAGAACTGCTTTATGTGATTTGGGAGCTGGAGTTAGTGTCATGCCTTTTTCTCTTTATAAGAGACTTGATCTAGAAAAATTGGTATCAACTGATATATCTTTGCAGATGGCTGATAAGTCTACTACTATTCCTATTGGTATATGTGAGAATGTTCCTGTTCAAGTTGCTAACAGTTTTTTAATATTGACTGATTTTGTTGTGTTGGAAATGCCTGAAGATGATAATATGTCTATTATTCTTGGGAGACCTTTTCTAAATACTGCAGGTGCTGTTATCAATTGCAATCAAGGAAAAGTCACTTTCAATGTCAATGACAAAGAGTATACGGTTTATTTTCCCAAGAAAATTGATAGGAAGAATGCTCTAAATTCAATCAAGCATGTTGAGACCATCAAAGTTGGTCAGATTATTTGTTCAGAGCGAAAGCCCAAGGAAGAATATCAAGTTGTTATGGTTGGGGCTATACCTATCAAAGTTGAGGTAACATAAGCATTAAGTGAAGTACAAAGTTTTGCCTCATATAAAGTTAGTTTGGTAACAAGACTTGATCAACCTTGTTAGCAAAGTGATTTTATATGAACGAAATTTCGCTTTCACCGCATCCACTCCACCTCACTTGTATTTACTTTCATCAAATTTTGTTCCTTCAGTTAAGTTGTATGATTAAGAGTATCTCAGAGCTGCTGCATGCTTAGTTTTGATTTGCTTGAAATCTTTTCATCCTCATTTTTCTAAGTTTTATCGATATGCCAATTTCTGAAAAATCCTCGAAAATAAAGTTTCTCGAAAAATTCCAGAAAATTCTTTATAAATTTTTATGTCAAAAATGGGCCAGAGAGACACCTGGGAGGCACCAGGTGGGGCAGCCACGCCACCTCACACACAGGTGGCGCGGCCCAGCCCTGGCCGCGCCACCCAGGTGTGAGGGGGCCCCACCAGGCACCTCACTCATCTCTTCTTCCCCTGCTCTTTCTCTCTCCCGAAAAACACCGCCCCATTTGCTCAAGCCCGAGTTCTTGCTATTCTTCACCTGGATTTTTTCGATCTCCTTGCTCAGCCCAACATTTATGCTGAAATTTGGATCATTTGCTCTCCGGTATGTGACTCCTCCACTTGTCCAAGTAGATTTTCTTTTGGTGAAGTATATCTTGAGTATTTTAGCATTGTAGGTGACAGTATAAATGAGTATGCATGCTTGTTCTATTGCTTAGAAAGGTTATTTTGATGCATGATAGCTCTCTAGTAACTCACTACAGTAGTTTCCTACACTTGCTTGTCTTTAAATCACTTTTTATGAGTTTGTTGAAAAATTTCAGAGAAGGGAGATGGCCAACTTCACATATGGAGAAGTGTTTGAAAGTGATGCTCCAAGGTCATCAAGGCCCTCAAGATCCACTGCTCAATATAGGATATCTTATAATGAGGATCTTATGTCACCAAACCTTGAAGGGGACGATGGAGATGCACATCCATCCACCTTCCCTTGTTTTAACTTTTTGAGTGATGCAGGGATTCTTGATGATTTCTTGCTCCTTATTAACAGGGTTGGGTTGACCGATTACGTGGCAGATGAAAGAGACCAATATGCTTTGCTTACAAAGATTTTCGTTGAAAGTTTTAAATTTATTAATGCTCATTACAATCCTTCCGTTGCATTTAAGATTTATGATAAGTCTATCACCATGCCTTTGGGGAGGTTTTGTTCTATTTTAGGTATTCCCATGTTTGGAACGGCCAAGAAGATACAAAATCACCCCGCTGACTTGTTGGAGCTTTACCGAGGGGTGACCAATGATGATGACCGCAACGCACAGCGTGGCAAGATAAGAAATATTCAGCTCCCAGCTATTAGATATTTTACTTACTATCTTGCAACTAGTGTACTTGGTAGAGAAAACACTAGCAATATCTCCAACTGTCATTTAGCTTTTCTAGCTACCGCTCTTGATGTTGGTAGGAAGTATAACCTTGGTGCTGTTATTGCTCGTCGCCTAGCTGCTAGGGGACCTATTTATGGAGGTATTATTGCCGCGCGCATTGTTGCTGAGCTAGGACTTTCTATTGCTCCTAATTATGTATTGTTGGCTCCACAGAGGCTTGATCTTGCTGCTATGAAACTCCATCACTTTGTTACTGCTAACTCATGTGCAGGGAAATTAGTTTACAGGATGTTATTCATTGATGGAGAGGAAAGGGAAATTCCCTTGCCTCAGCCTAACTTGTTCAGCGTTCATATGAGGCCATGGTCGCGCACGAAGGTGGAGTTGGACGATCAGCTTAGGCTGCTTGGTTTCAATATCCAACACGGCGTGGTTGTCCAGGAGGAAGAGGAGGAGCCGCCCTATCACTTCACCACGTACCACTCCGGGGCATCCTCGAACTCATATCAGGACGATGGTGCTTCTTCGTCACACTACGGAGGCGCCACCTCATGGCCGAGTTGGCCGAGTTGGGATTGATCTCCACTTAGGCCAAAAGCCTAAGCTTGGGGGGAGGTATGCCGACGATTCACTCATCTACATATCCTATTTTGTCGGACCTTTGTATATTCATGTTTCGTTTTCTCTAGTGTTCTCGTTCTTATTTCCACTTTTCCAAAACACAAAAAGACCAAAAATATTTCTGTTGTTTCTTTTTGTTTGGTTCTTTAGTTTTTTTACCTTTGGTTTGCTTTACTTGCTATTTTCGGTTTGCTATTTGAAAAATCCAAAAATATTTTGCTTTGTTTGCTATTTCCTTCTGCTTTTGTTTCAGAAATCGAAAACCCCAAAAATATTTGTTGTTCTTCTTCGGTTTTGTAAAGTTTGTTGCAGAGTTCAGTCTCCCGTTACTCCATTAGAGCTTGGTATTAACTTTATATTATTCAAGCCACACAAGTGAAGAGCAATAATGACGACATATGACAATCCGAGATGTGGTAAGAGGCTGATATGAACTCTATTTGTTTTCATTTTTGTACATATACTCATCTATGTGGACATGCTTAGTCGGTTCATGTAAGGTATATGTTATCTAATGGATGCTTTGTAGTTCTTGCTCTCATATGATTAGTTTCAATTTACTATTAGCCTGTAGCATGTCATGTAGACGCTTGCATGCATTGTTTTATTCATAATATGGCATGCTATTGTGGTATCCACCTCTGAAAGCTTCATTTGAATCGACTTGGCACATGCTCAAGCATGCATATGACTGAACAAAAAGTCAATTAAGCCTCGATGATCTAAATTGCCTCAGAGTTCTTGTATCATTTTTATGCCTATATTAATTTTGTTTTGTCGCAAGCATGATTATGACAGTTTTTGCTCTCTCGATTGTCGCTTCCCAGTTTTTTGCTAGCCTTCACTTGTACTGAGTATGAGCTCTACTCGTGCATCCAATTACCAAAAACCAAGTCTTCCAAAGAGTCCACTATAAATTCCTATGCATGGTATTTGTAAGCCATTCCAAGTAAATTTTCATGTGCTACCTTTCAAAACTTTCAACTACTTCTCATTTTGTGCCACTGTTTTTAGCTAATGGGGACGTAGTGGTCGGAATTGCTATCTTCCATATTAAATTGAGTACCCCTCGACTAGGCAGCTTCATCTGCTCGTCATTAATTTTGCAAGGGAGCTGGTCAGACCATTATAATCTTAATCCTAAAAGAAAGAAAAAAAGGCACTCCTCCAAAGGAATGTGAAAGTTGGTGGGCACCCGATGGAATCGGTTAGCCATGGTTTGAGAAAGAAAAAAAGGTGGGGAGGAGTGCCAAAGCTTTATAAAAGAGCACCAATGTGCCAAATTTCAAAGAACTCGGAATCGCTCTCACTTGTTTATTATGGAAGATAGCAAGTCCCCATTGCCAGTCGTTGACATAGAACAACCACCTCTCAAAATAAACTTTTATCTCTGTTTTACAAATGAAAAGCTCTAGCACATGTTAAATCACTGCTTCCCTCTGCGAAGGGCCATTCGTTTAATTTTATGTTGAGTCACCATCTTCTAACTTTAAGCACTTCTTGAGAGCATAGCTGTTATTCTTAGTGTAATGTGCTTGTCCCAGAACACGGTTAATTGTGGTATAACTTTGATGCTTGTATCTTTGATATTTCTACTTCTAGTCTTCCCTTGGACTTCAGAGGTGCCTCAGCATTTATGTTTTGCTCTACAAATAAAGGCAAGCAGGATACCACTCTTTCATATCATTTATGCATATTACAATCTTGTAGCTTCTCATGCACATGTTACTTGTTATTAGTGCATTCGCACTCTTTCATAGCTTGCTTGACTATAAGGTGACATTAGTTGCATATTTCTTATTATGAATTGCCTGAGTACTTGATCACATAGTTAGTATGTATACATCATATGAGCAAATGTGTTCGTGAAAGTTTCTTTTATCGCTCTCAGTTGTTAACTGGATTGCTTGAGGACAAGCAAATAGCTAAGCTTGGGGGGAGTTGATACGTCCAAAACGTATCTACTTTCCCGAACACTTTTGCTATTGTTTTTCCTCTAATTTGTGTGTTTCGAATACAACTAACGCGGACTGACGCTGTTTTCAGCAGAATTGCTCTGGTGTCTCGTTTTTGTGCAGAAATTCAACTTCCAGTAAAAATTCGGGAAAAATCATGAAAAATCCTATTTCACCAGAAGACCCATGGAGCCAGAAGACAGGAGGGAGAAGGGGCTCGAGGGGCCGTCACACAGTGGTGGCGCGGCCCAGCCCTGGCCGCGCCACCCCTGCGTGAGGGGGCCCCAGCACCCCTCTCGACCTCCCCTCTCGCGTACATATACCCCCTGACGACATAATATCGGGGAGAGGGCGTTTTTCCCAGATAGACTTCCGCTGCGCCGTCACCATCAGAAACCGCGATTCGGAACCAGAAACTCCGTTCTGGCACCCTGCCGGGACGGGGATTCGGAGGAGATCTTCATCACCATCACCACCGACGCTCCTCCATCGACCATCCATGATTCCCCCATCCATGTGTGAGTAATTCCCCCGCTGTAGGTGAGAGGATGGTAGGGATTGGATGAGATTGTTCATGTAATTTGATATGAGATTGATAGGGCATAGTGCCTAGTATCTTTATTTAGTGCCTATGACATTGTTGCAACTTGTTGTGCTTAATGCTTGTCACTTTGAGCCCGAGTGCCATGATTTCAGATCTGAACATGTTATTATTTCTATGATGATACTTGTTGTTTATGGTCTTACCTACAAGTTGTATACACATATTGTTGTCCGGAACCCGAGGCCCCAAAGTGACAGAAATTGGGATAACCGGAGGGGATGGCTATGATGTGAGGATCACATGTGTTCACGGAGTGCTAATGCTTTGCTCCGGTACTCTATTAAAAGGAGTACCTTAATTACCAGTAGTTTTCCTTGAGGCCCTGCTGCAACAGGCTGGTGGGACAAAAGATGTCGTGCAAGTTTCTCCTTGTGAGCACGTACGACTATATACGGAACACATGCCTATGATTGTTTGTACTAGGATGCTTTATCTTTATTTATCTGCAATGCCCATGTCTCATTGATTTCATGAATTATCTTATCCATGCAACGCCCGTAATCCATCCCTATGCCTACAGTATTTGTTCCTACTGTTTACAACTGTTACTATTACCACTGCTATTTTACTACTGCTGTTACTGTTTCACTACTGTCACCACTATAAAACTGTTGCTACTGATAAACCACTGCGAGCGAGACTGTTTCCAGGTGCAGCTGAATTGATAACTCATCTGTTAAGGCTTACATATATTCTTTGGCTCCCCTTGTGTCGAATCAATAAATTTGGGTAATACTTCCCTCGAAGACTGTTGCGATCCCCTATACTTGTGGGTCATCACCCACCACCGGTCAACAAGAGCGCCACCGGCCGGAAGATCGGGTGGGCCGCCATAGGTCATACCCTCGCTGTGCATCCTCGACCACATCGCCGCGGGCAACAAACTGCAGCCTACCTACCCACGGGTGTCGCTGCGTTGGACGCCACGCCGGATGGAAAGCGTGGCGTCCTCCTCATCGCGCTCTTCCTTGTCCACGACGAGGACACCGCACGCTACTAGCGGCATTGTCATCTGCAAGCCGCGTGCCCTCTCCGACGACGTGCAACACTCGCCTCCTCCGATCGAAGAAGGTGGCGGGCTCATCCGGCACGTCCAGCGTCCGAGTGAAGAACGAGGAGGCCGATGTGCCACCGCCACCCTGTGTCCAGGTAAAGAAGGAGGAGGACAGCGTGTCACTGCCATTGTTGAACAAGAAGCGGCATGGCCGGGAATGGCTGGCGCCGCCGGATTACGCCGTACACCAGGTCTAGTTCCAGGCGCCGGACGATCCGAAGGAGTTCCCTAGAGGGTGGCGGAGCGCGCCTCCTTCAACGAGATCCAGGCGGGGACCTAGGAGTTCACCCGTGCTTGGTCCCGAAGAAGGCCAAGCCTGAGCGCACGCCGCCTCGTCCTCTCCGTCAACCTCGAGGACGACGATGACGACGGCCAGGGCTGCAGCAGCTGGCCGCCCAAGCCCGAGCCACCGTCCGACGAGGACGACAACGCAGACTACGACGTCTTCTGCCAGCGCCTCGGCATGCAGTAGTTTTAGGTTTATTTGTGTTTTTAGTTAAATTTCATCATATTGTAAAGATCTATCAAATTTCAATGAATCCGCTCGCTTTAGCTAAATTTTCACCAAATCCGAAATTTAGGATGGGGACACGGCTGGGAACGCGTTGTTCTCATACAAAAAACCGCGCCTGAGCCCCCCATAAGGCACAAAAAAAAGACTTGCGGTAAGGGGAGGGAGTGGAGATGCTCTAAATGTTTTATTGATTTTTACACATGTGTAGCAGCAAAGTTTTACTAATAAAACTGAAACAAAAAAATTAAGGTTTCACATACTTTCGATCAGAACATACTGGGAATTGATAGATATGACATTGACATATTTTTTTAAATGTTCCAAACTAGGATCATATGAAAGTGATATCACGAGCAGCCAGTACCAGTGGCGGATCTAAAGGGTGGCCAGGGTGGTGCCTGGACCATCTTGGAAATTCTATATAGTCCATATATTATAAAAAATATTAAAAATAAATATAATTAAAATATTATATTATTGGACCGCCCTGATATGTTGTGCCAGATCACAGTCTTCAAAGCTAATATTGCAATCACATATTCTTTGAAGTATCATTAAAAAAACTGATTGGAGAGTTACACACTTCTTTCAATAGTCATTTTTTTAGTAGATTTGTGAACCGAGGCATAGCCCGGATGGTTGGGAGGTGGTGATACCTACCCTACCCGCGAGGTCTTGAGTTCGAGTGCTAGCGCTTGCTCCCTCGTTGTACATATTAAATTCTTCTATTAAAATTACTTGGTGGGCTGTCTAACCCCCAAGTCATATTTTTTTCTTCATTTTTTAGTAGATTTCTCTAAATAGTCAGATACCAACTTCACCTCAGAAAAAAAATACGCTTCCCTTTTTCGAATCACGCTACTGCACAACACTTTTTTCTTTAGAAACTCGCTACTGCACAACACTTGAGCTCAATCCACGAACTCACCGGCCCACGTGTACACCGGTCCAGACGTGTACGAGCCCATGTCTCGAACCGCGAAGAAACTGACCAACCCGAAGCACCAGACCCAGTACCCGGCGGAACCGACCCGCAGCCGCGCCCGATGTCGCTGGTCGCCTACGACGCCTCCTCCGACGAGGAAGACGCCGGCGAGCCTGCCGCCGCCGGACCTGCCCCTCCTCCCCACCTCTCCTCCGCCATCGGGCCGCAGCCGAGACCTCCGTCCCCCTCGCCGCCCCTGCGCGCCGCTCCTCAGCATCCTGCCCCCACCCAGTAAGCCCCGTGCTGTTTCTGATCTCTCTAGGGTTTCGATTGCTGGGACGGGGATTGGTGGGCAAACTTTGGAATTGACCATTGTTTACTGGATTTCCTCTTTGCGCATACTAGATTTAGGCTTACTGATGTCACATGTGGCCAACTAGGTAGGATTTACCTCAAAGAGCTTGGGCTACTGAAAACCAAATCACCATACCATAGTAGGAAATAATGCGTAACTGCAAGTCATGGCTATTACTAGTTTCTAGGTGGAAACCATATGTTACTGAAGGTTAACCTCAAAACTAGAACCAGCACGCTCATGCTGGGTTCACTTGTTTCTTGTGGGGTGCCCATCATGTAGGTTCAGAAACCAGAGGAGTGCCATGTGTTCTTCTACTTTACCGTGTATCATGTCACAGCGAACTGCAACTCATGTGCTGATATCTCATACCAAAAGTGGCTACCGTGGGGTGCTTGCTGTTACGACGAATTGAGGATCCCCTAGCTGTTAGTCCCTTTTTGCACCGATGCTAAAGATCTCGTTGCAGCAGGGGAACTTGGATACTGAGTATGCCCTGTTGGTCTGTTAAATGGGAAACAATCACATGGGGTTATAAACCTTCCTAAATTCCATCAGCCGAACTGAAAATTATATAGTTTTGCTGGATGTGGAGAAGCCTTGAATTGACTGTGCTAATAAGTGTGAGCTATAAATTTACTCGTGGCGTGCTTTCCTCGCAATTAAGGGCTATGCTTTCAACTGAAGAGAATTAAATCTGCCAAGCAATGATTCACTTGAGCAAATGCCTTTTGGGCTCCTCTGTTGTCGTGCTGCCTGAACGTAGGTTGGCAGAAGTCATGGTTTGACAAACTGCTGTTGCTTGTTCAGAATTGTCCATCTGAGAATCATGTGCAGGGATATACGCTTGTACTTGATTGTCAAAAAGTTTCACCCACCCTATGGCCATTTCATGCGGTGAAGGAGGGATTTGTACTTTTGTAGCATGTCCATGTTTAGTCTATTTATTTACATGTATTTTTATGTCCTTGCTGTATCCCATATTAATTGACTTGCGTATCTCTCCTTGTCCTCTGTTTCTAAGTTCTTAACTTGATTTTCTGTTTTTGTTTGGTTCAGGACTGTAGCGTCATCTAATTTGAGTAATGTCTCCCTGCCCACAGCATCATTTGAGCTACCAGATGTTGCAGATCTTTTTGCTTCCCCCTCTCTCCCTCCTGGAGGTTCTGCTTCTATGGTGGGGAGTTCATCAAGAAAAAGAGAATCAAATGGATCTGCAATTCCTCCACGCAGTAAATTTCCAAGGGCCCAGTCAGCACAGCCTCGTGGTGCCAGGAATGCTGCTGCGAGCACATTAGTTCCACCACAGCTTAGTGGAAGGTTAGTCCTATTTTCAGCTACTTCAAAAGATATGACAAACAATCCCCGTTGAGTTGCTTTCCTTGAAAGATCTTTATTCAATCAAGTGATTTGAATGAACTAGGTGAATTGGCAAGTGTTTTGCCAATTACGCCGAGAAAAAAACTTCCAAGTGTTTTGCATGCCAGTATTTGATGCCACTAAATAATGTTTGTCCTTTTGGTTTTGACAGGAGTAACGTTGTTACGGAAGATATGGGCAAACTGTTTGTGGCAAGACGTACGGATTAGCATTTACTACCACTAAATTGACAAATCCGGGTGACACATCTATTGGCACCCTTGGTCAAGGGCTTGTCCAAACTCAGGAGACAGGACGGACATACTCTCGATTGTGACATTTGCTTGGTGCCTGTTTCTTTGATGTTCACCTCTGTTTCGCTGCTACCCGAGCACATGCTGTGTTGTTAAAAGCATGTTACTCTTTTAGGACAACTGGTTGTCGTTCTACTCTGCAAGCTGAACCGTGATGTGCTCAATATCTTTTGCTTAATAGTGGGTGGGTGGATTGGCAAGAGCATGTGGCCTTCCTTGGAAAATATAGGCATTGTGATTCATCTTTGTTGAATGGTATAGATGCCAATATCCTTTGAAGTTTGAATAGTATTTTGAAGACAGTAATGCACCCGACATTATAGAACAGTCTACCCTGAACGCAGGGCACACTTACACCTTCAGTCGAAATCAAAATCTAGAATTTAGGGCAGGTGAAGAGCATGGTGCTGATGAGCTCCTCCTGGATTGAACCCTGTGGAAGTATTTAAAAGAAGACAAGAGGGTTGTCGGTGGCCGCAGCCATCTTGGCCCCTCTATGGTTCACTTCCACAAAGGACTTCGTAGACTCTTGACATGACAAACTTCTTGTCTGCCGTCCTTGGAGATGCATTCCCGTATCTCCGAGAAGTTGGTGATGGTGGTGTTGAACGGCATACACTGCCTAACAACCTGTAGCATTCCGTTCACCTCGATCTTGTACAACAGTGAACTTCAGCACCTTGGAACGCGCCCAGATAACCTTGCCTCTGAGATCCATTGTGTCTTCTCAAGCAACATGCTTTTTTAGTTCCACGATCTCTCGTGATGTATCATATTCCCATGCGTTCTCATATCTTTCATGATATTCTATCACCCTCTATTTGATATATTTCTGTCAGTGGCACCTATTA
This sequence comes from Dactylis glomerata, assembly GCA_007115705.1. Taxonomy (NCBI): domain Eukaryota; kingdom Viridiplantae; phylum Streptophyta; class Magnoliopsida; order Poales; family Poaceae; genus Dactylis; species Dactylis glomerata. Next base: position 1,561,147 of record QXEO01000128.1, on the reverse strand, counting down.
GACATAGTAATAGGTTAATGCCACCAAATTGGCATGAATGAGACGAATAGAGCTATTCTGCTGAATATGATGTGGTATCCATGGGGACATTGGTCATCCTTAGGCAGCTCTGGTTTGGAGGTCAGCTTCTGCAGCAGCAGCTCTTGAGGCCGTGGCGCTTGATCGGGAGTTACATGATGCACGCCATGCAGTTGTACTCGTCGCGTCCACATGCACAGAGGAGTTTGAGGACCTTTCAGTTGGGGATGTGGTGGAGTTCGCTCCTTGACATGAATGGCACGCAGACTTGCCCGTAAGCAGGCAGGCAGATAGTCTGGGCTGCGTGAACATGGCGTCGAACTTGCTCTCTTATAGGATGGTTTCAAAAATTCGTTCCAGCATATTGTTCCTGGTGTCTCATATTCCCATGTATTCTTGTATCTTTCATGATATTTATCTCTCTCTCTGATATATTTTTGTGCTCGACACCTATTTGACATACTAAGCTAATGTTGCCATATTATGGTAGAGTGAGAAGATAGAGAGGGCTATTATGTTGAAGATGATGTGGTATATATAAGAGGGGAACACTCATGTATGTAAGGTTGGTGTGGTATACATCTAAAAATGAGAGCTTGGTGTGGTATATATAGATAACGAAAACATTAAAGTGGAGGTTAGCGGTGTAGCACACTTGACTTTATTGAAGGTTGATAGATATAACATTCACGGAATCATCGTCGATGGTGATTAGGCGCTAACATAATGAGGGAAACAAAAGAGCATGAATCAGTGTTTGAAGGATTTAATCTTGATATAAAACCAAACAAAGGTTGCAGAACATGAGTTAATTGTGTCATGATATGGCGTTAAATATGTGGTTCAGTTAGCACTAATTGTACTAAAGGCAAGTAAAATGTAATTAAAAACCTCAATAATGAAAAAAAATACTTGCTATCATGTAGAACTTCATCATATTTTAAAACATTGATCATAATTTTTTAGGTTCTTCTAAGCAGTTGTACACCTACACCCTCACTTTTTTCTAGACATATTTGGTATACTAAATATTGAAATCAAAATTTGACACAATTTAGTACAAAAGTTACATAGATATGTGAAGCTTATAAGTTGTGCTATTGATAAACAAAAATTATATAGTTTGTGAATTTAATATTCAGATATAGTTGATTTTTTTCGAAACGGAGCATAGCCCCCCGCCACTGATGATGCACACAACGATTTATTATGAAGTTTGAATATTCAATTCTACTGTTTGTTATTTTTGTGTAGGCCACATAAGTTTTTCCACATATTTGTTATACTAAGTTTTTTTCTATGACATTTTATAATCTTGTATACTACTACACTAGCCTTTTTTTGTATAATGTTTTGTTGCAGCTTAGTATAAAAAGAATAAAAAGTTAGTGGGGGTGTATGTATCATGCTGCTCATTCACAACTTATGAGGCTTTTTTTCTCGCTCCTCCTCTTTACTTAATCCGGTGCCTTTTCTTCCTTGGCCTGACCTCATAGCTCTCCTCTTCGTCATCTCGATCCCCCCTACGGTGGCATGATTGCGGATGATGTTGTTGCCACCTGGTTCCGGACAAGTATCGTTATGCTCCCTTTTCTGATAGTTTGTTTGGTGCCTGATTATTTGGTGTTTATATCCATGTTCTAAATCTTCAGGGCTATGGAGAGAATGTATAGATTTTCTTTGAAAATTGCAGATGTGAATATGTGACTCATCTGTGCCCATGGTATCAGACACCTATATCATGGTAAGGTTCAATTCACCATGTAATTAAATTCTTCAAACATATCACAAAGACAAAGACATGTATGTATGATGAGTACCCAGAAATTGCAAAAGTGAAACACATGTATCATGTATGTCAACAAAAACAATAGGGTTGGCACGTAGGCCTTGAGCCAGCATCAAAATTTAGAGAGACGGGTTTGACTACTTGGCCAGCGAAAACCACCACGCCGGTGAGCTCCTCCTTGATCAAGTACATGAAGGGGTGGTCGGCGACGAAGTTTACGACGGGCTCGCTGACCACACACAGACTTGAAGCACTAGTAGCAGGCATACAACTGAACGCGGTCGCCGCGGCCGCCTCCGTCCCTTTTTCGTTTACTTCCACGAAGGACTGGTGGTAGACATGGGACACGACGAACCCCTTGCCCGCGTCCGCCGCCGTGTTCGACGATTCCAGCATCTCCGAGAAGTCAGCGGCTGCGTGGTCGAACGGCAGGTGCAGGCCGAGGCCCTGGAGCAACCCCGTCGCCTCTGCCTTGTACGATATGGTGAATTTTGGCACCCAGAAGTCGCCCACGGGGACCGCGGTCATCAGATCTCTGGAGACCTCCTCGAGAAGCTCCGGGCTGAAGGCCAGCTTCTGTAGCATGCTCTGTAGGCCGTGCAGCTGGTTTGGGAGGTAGATGTACATGGCGAACTGCCGCCGCCGCACGCGTAGGGGAGTTTGAGGACCTTCCAGTCGGGGCGGCAAGCGATGTACTGGCGCTCCCTGCTGCTGGACATGAAGGGCACGAGGACTTGCCTATCGGCGTGCAGGTGGAAGATTCTTGTCTGCGTGAGCTGGGCGTCGAACTTCCTCGCCCAGACGCCCTTGAAGTAGAGCGCGCTACCGAGGATGGACCGCGTGGCGGTGCTGACGGAGCCAGGGGGTAGGAAGTCCTTGATCATGCCCGCCGTCGCCGCCTCGAACCACTGGTTGATCGAGCTCCTCGACACCTCCGGCTGGATAGGAAAAAGATCGACCAGCAGATCTAATGTGAGAAATTGAGATGCATATACAGACTACAGAGAGGTAAACAGTAAACTAGAACAGTCCGACCGGCGCGGCGGGGCTCACCGTAGTCGTGAAGGACGCCGCGTGCGCTTGGGCGCGGTAGTGCTCGGCGACAACGCCGGCGTAGTCGCCCTTGAGGCGGGCCGCCGCGTCGTCCACCCAGACGCTGTTGGCGAACCGCAGCTTCGGCCCGCCGTCGTCGCCGTCAGCGTCGGCGAGCACGCGCAGGGCGACGTGCGACGCGAGCAGGGCGTGGGCGCGGCCGCCTGCGGGGCCGAGGAAGGTGACGATCTCGTCGAGTGTGGCACCCCGGGCGCCCGCGCCGAGGAGCACCAGCGCTGCGTGGATGGAGAGCGGGGAGATGACGAGGTTGCTGGCGCCCGCGCCGGGCCTGCACGCGTCGGCTCGCGCGAGGTGGTGCAGGGTGCGCATCGCGAAGGCGGCCTCGCCCCTGGCTGCCTCGGCAATCTCCGCTGTCTCCATGGCCGGGCGGCGCGAGCGGGTCTGTTTCGTGGGGGTGCCGGTCGCGGCGTGGGGGTTTTGGATTTTGTAGGGAGATGTGGTTTTATGCCGGTGCGTGCTTTCTACGCAGGGTGGCGCCGTGTTGCGTTCATGGACTAGTACGCTTCGGATTCAGTTTTGATTTTTGGCTATGTTTCGGTCGTTGTACCATACTCTAGTTTCTTTTGGCCCATGTCAAGTTGGCCACCAGAGCCGTGACTTGTCCATTGCACATGGACTTCCAAATAATCAAGGGATCAATGGGCATCTTTCCTTCACTCTTTGGTTTGCATAGAAATACGAACAAAAAAGTGCGACTTAGATGAGACATGGCATGTTAAATCCTACGGTTAATTGAAAACACTGAAATTTATAACACACATTGGTTGATTGAATTGTACGAAAATTACGGGATTTTTTCGAAAAGATTATGTGTATACTATACTCGACATAGAAGCAAAGGAAAATTTCAGTAAATTTAGCCATTTCCGCTGTTAGGAAAAACAGTGTGACCGACTAGAGGTTGTTCCTTCCTGCAAAAATGTGAAATATATTGGGGAAACCCTGAACTATCATGATGGGAAAATATTTTCGACCATGCTCACTCACACATGTAGACTATGACAGATTTGCTCCACCGCTGTTCCCAATGTCTCATATTCCAATGTATCTTCATGATCTCTTTTTTTTACCTTGTCTTTGATCTATTTCTTTGACTACCACCTGTTTGAGGAGACAAGGCTAATGCCACCGACACATTGATAGTGCTAATCAATTTTACTGATCTCTCTGACTCTGGCTTTCATGTGATTCTCCGTCTCTGACTTCACCAGAAGTATTTGTACATGGTACTGCTAATCAATTTACTGGTCTCTCTCAATTACATGAAGGTTCCTGGGCAAAGCCGGGGCAGCTGCTCAGGGCTGCCGGAAGGTCGCTCCGCCACTAGGTAGGTTGTCAAAGCCTTGCTCCACAACTTCTCTCGATGTCTCGCATTCCAATGTGTGCTCATTTCTTTCATGACCTCTTGTGTTCGCATATCTTTCATGATCTCTTTTTAAGTATGTCTTTATCTATTTCTATGACTACCACCCATGTGACGAGTTAAGCTAATGCTACCAACACATTGAGATAGAGTGAGTTGGCGGAGCTATATTGTTTAAAGTGGTATGTATATAAGAGGGGAACATTATTCATGTATGTCGGATTTGTATGGTATAGATAAAAACATTAAAGTGGAGGTTGGTGGTGTTGTAGTCTTGACTTTATGAATACTTTTAACGTGGAAGACAAGAAATTAACTGGATTTGCCACTTATTAGATGACTGAAAATATGATAAAAGTGTTGACATGATATAGGTACCCTAAAATCATCACCACTCATAATTATTCATTTCTCCGAATTGGTATTAAAGCGTCTCACTCAAGAGTCAATACAAAAAAAGAACATGCATCAATATTTGAATAATTTAATTCTGATGTCAAACAAAGAAAATTTGCAAACATGAGTTAATTATAACATTTCGTGTACCGGCATGTGTGTAGCTTAATTAGTACCGGTTCTAATAAAGACAAGTAAAATAGAATAGAAAATCACAATAACAGAAAATACATGCATATACAGATCACCGTACAATTTAATGTCAAATTTAAAACATCACCTAGAAATTTTAGATACCATGCACATATTGAAGCTCACCTTATTGCACCAACATAATCTTTCCCTCCCTACGATTGAGAGTAAATTAAAAGGCACTACTATATTTGGGGCTGATTTTACAGGTCAGTACCAGTTTTGATAAGTTTTTTAAAAATCTACCATTTTTGAAGCGTGATGTTATAAATTGAAGTCTAAACATTTTGAGAGCAGAGCTAATTGATGGGTCCATCTATAAGAACTGAGTTGGCAGCACATGTGTAGGAGAAGGTAACATGGACATATAGCCCACTTTTCAGCTTATTAGAAAAATAAAAAATAAATAAAAAGAGGATCTCGTCTAAGAATAAGATATTTTTTACACATGAAAAAGATCTTTAAAAAAATATAAAGAGTACTACTGCGGTGCGATGCACCTAAAAAAAAGAAAGAAAAAAGTAGCGGCGCGATGTTTTGGCTTCCCCAGCACACTTCCTTAGCGAGCGCGGGCTTTCTTCCCTCCTCGTTTCCCAACCCATCTCCGCCGCCGACGCCGCGCCGTACCGTAGCGCCGCCGCCAACGCCCCGCCCGGCCCCATCCCGCCGCCCTACCCCCCTCTCGTGTCCCTCCAATCACGAGCGCCACCGCCATCGCCGTTTCCTCCCCGTCATCCCACCGACCCCGAGTTCCTGCTGCTGTCTCCACCCCGTCACAGTCGCCGGCCCGGCCGTCGGGTTCCGAGGTACGAGCCCGTTTTTCATCCAGCAGTTACTTGAATCCCACAGGCCTTCACTGGTTCTGGGCGCGCACCATCTAGATCCGCCGCCCCATGGGTAACCCCTCCGTGAAATAAGTAGACATGATCAGTTACACAACGTACTGTATCATCAGGTGTCGATCCTGATGATTCCGTGCTGAAATTTGATGCGTAGGTTAGATCGATCCGCGTAATCTTCACGTGCTCGCTGCCGTGCTCGAGAAATCTCATGTAATTACCGACTTGTAGGATGGTGAAGGTGTGATGGTTCTGATCACCGCCAGACTGAAATTTGAGACCAGATACTTGTCTGATTCAGTCTTTGCGCTTCGAATGCGTAACCAACTTTGTAGGGAAGAGCTTTTGCTATGTTTTGTAGAGGAAATGACGCACATGAAACTGATCTCCATACCGGTTGCCATTTCACAATATTTATACACTTTTAATCATGGGATGCATATCTGATAAGGATCTTAGTGGCAGCCAAAACGATTCTGAAATCCACACTTTAGATATAAAGTGTGATATCCATGCTACTGACTTGTGTGATGGTGAAGGTGTGATGCATCTTATCACTGTCAGACCGGAATTTATGTCTAAATAGATTGTAGTTTCATTTAGTTCCTTGCACTTCGGATGTCTAATCTGCTTCACAGAGAAGAAAAGTTGCTGTATTTTATTGGAAATGGCGCACATGGTACGGATTCCCACACCAGTTTTCATTTCATGATATAGATTTGAAAAGAACCTTCGTGGCAGGGAAAACGATCTGAAATAAGTATGGTATACATTTTCTACTCTGTGAACACTCTCTGATCTGAATGTGACATTTTTATTCCTTGATATGGCTATCAACCGTTGCCCAGCCTTACTCAAAATTCTGTTTATTGTGAAACTCTCTTTGCTGTTGCTTTCATTGTCTTCATTCTCCATATCCACGGACAAATCAGCACAACTCATTTGTATTCCTCGTGATCTTCTCTGTATGTGCATGCCAGCGTGTCTATATAAATTGGCATCCTAAATATGTTATCACCATCCATTCAATTTTGCTGTACCATTTTCATTTGGTGTGTCTGTATTAGTTTGATACTTTGGTATCCTAAACATTTTATTACCACTCCAATCAGCTCATTCTGAGAAATGTAGTGTAATAATGTGAAATAAGTAGTAAGTGATCAATAAGAGAACATAATGTATTAGGTATTGATCCTGATAATTCCATTGATAATAAAATTTAATGCATGGGTAAGAGTGATCCACATAATTGTCAGGTCCTTACTGCCGTCGTCGAGAGATCTCATATTTCGTGTAGGGCGGTGATGGTGTGATGTTTCTTATCACTGTCAGACTGAAATTTAAGGCTAGATGGTAGTTTGATTTAGTCTTTATGCTTCGGATCTCTAGTCTACTTTATACTGAATGACTGTGGCTGTATTTTCGAGCAAATGGCCCACATGGTCATGCCGATTTCCATTTGACGATATGAATAGGCTTATAGTCACTTGATGCATATTTTAAATGATCTTAGTGGCAGACGAAATGATCTGAAATCCACATTTTAGATATAAAGTATGATATGCATTTTATTTGTGTGAACACTATCTGATCTGAAATCTGATGTTTTTAGTCCATGACAGTGGCTATCAGCCACTGGTCGGCCTTACTCAAATTAATTCTGTTTATTGTGAGACTCGGTTTGCTGTTGCCTGCATTGTCTTCATTCTCCATATCAAAGGACAAGTTAGCACGGATCATTTATGTTCTACGTTACAATCCCTGCCGTGCATGCAGGCATGTCTATATAAATTGGCATCCTAGATATGTTATTTCCATTCATTTCGTTCTGCTGTAGTATTCACATTTGGGAGTCTCTGTATTAATTGGGTACTTTGGCATCCTAAACATTTTATTACCATTCCAATCAAATTGAATCTGAGAAATATAGTGTTGGTAGCAAGGTCTAACACTTCCATACTTGATAAATTCATAGCAGGTGCTTGCTTATATATGTCAACCATAACAGCATAAGAATAATGGCTGCTGCAAAAGAACGTGCAAGGTTAGAGTACCTAAATTCGCAAGAGCCAGGAGATGCATCACAGGCTAGTGCTATTGATATTGTGGATAGGCTGATAGTAGAAGATGATACAGATGCTTTTCAGACAATAGCAGTTGAGCCGGTAAGTGCGAAGTCTGCTTCCACATTACGCTCAACAGTAGCTCAGTGCTTGGCAAAAAGGGCTGATCACAGTTTCCCACTTGAGAAGGCAGGTATTTTTGAGTGGTTTGATACCCCCAACCATGATGCTCACGTAGCCAGTAACATTTCCAGGGAAAATCCAATAGTTCATGTCAAAAGTAGAATTTCATATTTTGATTCCCAGAGATGTGGCGGCAATGGATCTGGTACTAGGGCTGGGGCAATGCTAGAATATATTGATGAGGACTCGGGCATGAACTGTCTGAACAAATCAGAACCAGCTGGTGTTACCGATGATTTCTATGAAGCATATGATATTGGGCCTAATACTCAAATGGCAGCTGAAGCGATGGAAGCATTGTTCAATGCATCAACGGTCAGTTACAGTGCCATGGAGCATGAACACCCAGAAAATTCTCCGTGGAAAGAAAACAAACTGGATTCATTATGTTCAGTAAAGTCACCAGTTCAGAACCAAATGCTAGCCTGCTTACCTCAGAGCTCAGAGGGAATGACATCACAGCTTATGCGCCTCAAGGTAGATGACATGGAAAGGCCAAATGGTGAAAGTTCAATCCCTTTGATGATTCATCCCAGTAAGTCAAAAACCAGGAAGAATACAAAACATATGACAGGAAAAGCGAAAACAAGGATCGAGAGTACGGATGTAATAGGAGCCATCAATTATGAGGTGTCAGAAGTAATCATGGGATCTGGTGCAGATGGCTCAAAGATTCCTTGTTTACTAGGTAAAGATACTGTAATCCATCCAAAAAGAAAGAGAACAGACATGTTTTCCTCAGGAAGCACGAAAGTTGAGCTCAGTAGAGTTACCAGATCAACTGCACAGAGAGCCAAAACTGCAGGCGTTGCAGAGTTACCAGCAGCAAAACCAACAAGAAAATCTTATCATGATACCATAAAAGGCATGAAAATGATCCACAAGTCTTCCTTTGGTAATCTGAAAGCATCAGCTGCTAACTCTGCTGATGTTTCTGTGCAAATTACAGCAACTCGTAGCAAGGTCAGAGGAATTCAGAAAGAAACTTCTGATTTCAATCAGCTTGAAGGAACTTTTAGTACTGGAATGGAAAAACAATCCACATCTCAACAGAAAGACCATGACTCTAGTTCGAACAATAGAGCACCACTGAGAGGACTAAATAGCACAGAGTCCCAATCTAGGACACATAAATCAAAGAAGGCACTGAAGAGAGGCCTCCTAAAATCACCAGGTTCCAGAGAGCTTGCTAGTCTTTATAGGAGTGAAGTATCTCCAATTTTGCCATCAAGCAGGCGAAGAAAGAGAAACATGTCTTCAGTCCGTGTTCTGTTCAGCCAAAGCATGGACGGCGAAACCATCAAAGATCAGACGAAGGTAGTTCATTTCATCATCTGCACATACTGTACACAAGTAACTAAAGATATCTTTGATGTTTCTCACTTTTTGACTTTTTTGACATTGGCAGATATTGATACACTTTGGATTACCAGTGGTAACAACTATTTCAGAGGCTACACATTTTGTTGCTGAAAAGTTTGCTCGTACAAGAAACATGCTAGAAGCTATAGCCATGGGTATACCTGTAGTCACACCATCATGGCTTGAATGCTGTGATGAAGCAAGGTGCTTCATTGATGAGAAAAAATACATACTGAGAGATTTAAAGAAGGAGAAGGAGCTACACTTCAGCATGCCTGTCTCCCTAAGCCGAGCCTGCAAAATCCCATTGTTAGAGGTTAATGTATAATTATTAGCAGTGAATATTATAATCAAAATGGGAAAATAAATAGTAGCAGAAGAAGATTATATAATTTTGATCACTGTTTAACATTTGTAGTATATAGTCTTGGAAAAATTACTGCCATGTTCATGATATCTTTATATTTACTGACTTCCTCAAAATAATTTCAGGGTAGAAGAGTACTAATCACGCCAAATGCTAAGCCCAGCAAGGAGCTTTTGAAGATTTTAGTAGTGGCAGCTGGTGGGAAGGTATGCAATTGGCTATCCTCCCCTATCTAAGATAGCATCCAATTTTGTGGTAGCAATCTGTGTTGTGCTGTCCTCAGCAGTATATAGTATATGTCCTTTGTTGCATTCATTTCTTACGTGTCAACTTCTCAACAATTTCCAATGCGAGGTTTAATGTGACGGTATAAAATGTGAGTTTTAATGTTCTGAATATATATAACTTACTTTTGGATATGATAAACTGTCCAAGTGTCTAATTGCTTATCAGTTAATGGTAATGTTGATAAATGAAATTTTCATGTTCCTATGTAAAGTGCACCCGAAATTGGGAGACCTTGTGATCGCAATGCAAACTGAACATAAATCTGTTTGGTACAAAAGTATGCAAGGGAGCGAAGCAGCCGTAGACCTCCATACAACATTTCCGCTTTTTTTAAACTTGCTTTTCTGCTAATTATATTTTGCTGGTTTGTCAGCCCTTGGAGAGGATCACAGTGTCTATGATGAAGAAGAAGCATTTTGATGGAGTCCTCGTAATCTCTTGTGAACAAGACCACCACATCTGTTTACCATTTGTTAATAATGGTATTTACCAGTAAACTTGGGCCACATCTCCTGTCTCTAAAGTTCTTTCTTCTGTGTGTTTCCCATCCCTCGAATTTACAGATAAAATCTGTATTTTTTTTGCCATTGTTGCAGGTTTGGAAATATTTGACTCTGAGCTTTTACTGAATGGAATCGTTGTCCAGAAGCTAGAGTTTGAAAGGTAATCTGTCCCTAGTATATTTTTGTTATATGAACATTGTAACTCGCAGTGCCAACTGAACATCTGCCTGTGCTTTGCAGGTTTCGCCTTTTCCGTGATAAAATGTGAAGTTTCTGCGAGAACCGGGTAGCTAACTTGCAAGACAAGGAACACTCTATCTTGTAAATATGTCCGTATGTTGCCTATGTTGCCGTAGTTACCCATGTGTAATTTTGCAAGTATGTACCATTGCAGCAATACTCAAGGCGTTTGCATGATTTGCCATGCTCTGACGATATGGTGTTATTTTAGTTTAGCTGGTGTCTTGTGATGTTTGTATCATGTGGTGAACATTTTGGTGACGAGGCAGCAAAGGTGACCGTGTTATTAGTTTATTGTGTAGGTAAGACAGATACACACAATCCATACCAGACTCGCCTATGCCGTTCAGGAGATATACTCATATCTTATACTCCTATATGTTTTCGTTTGGTGAAGAGAACATGAATGGTCTGACTCAGTCGAAGTGCTTGTGTGGATGTTAAGACGAGCTATTACTTTTTTTATTACTCTAGAAGATATGGTCATAAATGAGGGTTGAGATGTAGTATAGCTTATTTGCCTTTATAACCTTACCAATATGTTGTCTCTCTTAAAAAAGAGGCACTCAATTGCCATTTCAATTCTCCACTTTAAATCTCAACCCCTGTCTACATTGACTCTGTTATTAGGATGGAGTTAAAAAATCTAGGGAGAACAATTTCTATGACGGCAAGTAGTTGGATGTGTCCATACAGTTCAGAATGAGAATGCGAGGCATCGAGGAACACATCCCCTGTGGATATCAACTTTCCTGCTGATCGGGTTAGTACATTGCCTGGCATGAAAGGTCTGAGGGGACAATGCTGTGTTTGTTGTGGAGGAAGCCGGCGACCTACCTTGTGTATTTTGCACAAGATGTAGGCAAACTGAAGGCTGAGATAGTAGTCGCGGACGAGCTCGTGCTGCCTTGGAGACTTGTTGCATGGTAGGAGTACCTAGGAGTTTGTAAGGTGTGGGTTTGCTCTCTTCTGTCCCCAGTGTATTTTTGTTTAATGAACAGTGTGACTCGCAGTGCCAACTGAACATTCGCCTTTTCCGTGATAAAATGTAAAGTTTATGCGAGAACCAGGTAGCTAACTTGCAAGACAAGGAACATTCCGTATGTCGCAGTAGTTACCCCATTGGTTATTTTGCAAGTATGTATAATTGCAGCAATAGTCAAGCCGTTCGCATGATTTGCCACGCTCTGACGATACGTTTGTACAGTTTGCCTGATAATGAATTAATGATATTAGTGTAGCTGGGGTCTTGTGATGTTTTTATCATGTGGCGATCATTTTGGTGATGAGACAGAAAAAGTGACTTTCTTATTACAAGTAACACAGATACACATAATACACACCAGACTGGCACACTCGCGACACCACACCACACGCAAAAGCAACCAAGCACTGCGAATTCTAATCATGTGGTCTGCTACGCTTAGATGACACACGATGTGAAGTTTGCTTGGTAATGCTTTTCATGTAGCTGGGGTCTTGTACTCTTGTCAGGATTTTAGTACTTGATGAAAAATTGGGTGATGAAGTAGCTAAAGAGACAGATTTCTCTCCTTTTACCATAGTTTGTCTTGCAAGTTTCACAGATACACAGAGTCCACACAATGTAGTCATGAATCCGCACTCAATTTGTGAGCAACCATGCACTAAGGTATCCACCAGCTGATTTCTATACCTCACCTATGCCATTTAGGAGATGGAGCACATCAATGTTCTGACCAAGTGCATGTATGGGGGTGTTAAGACGTGAGATATAAATTTACCACTCCCGCTTTTTGGGTTCTGTATAAAAAAGGAGTAATGCTACACCTACGGAGAGATACTTACGGAAAAGGGATTACGGACTGACGTGGGCAACCAACGCGGATATCGTACGTGCTACGCGGACGGGCCGGGGTATATTCATGTACGCGCGCCGAACTCACCCTGCTTGACCCATGACGGACGTTGAGCTGACTGTTGAGCAGCCAGCTCTCCAGCATGGAGCGAACGGTGCCGGCCGCCGCCACCGGCCGGCTTGCTCGTCTAGGGGGCGTCGGCGCCGGCCGCCGCCGCCGCGTTGACCATGTTGCCGACGCTGGAGACTTCACGACCTCCCAGGCGCACCGGGGATCGGGGCTGCTGCTCCGGCGTCTCGGTCGTGGACCAGGGTCGCCTCCGGCACTTTGCTGCTGCTCCCAGGACACATCCAGCCCTCCAGCTGACTAAGAAACTTGCCTCGTACTTTTCATGGCCAGATCACCGCCTCCTTATTTTTGTCGCATCAACGGCAGAATCTGGCCGCGCCGCCGCCTGGACAAGAACTCAACACAACGTTGCCTGTGTCCAGCAGCTCGCCGACGCGCCTGCGACGAAGAGTTCGCCCGGCCGCTTCTGACGAGAACCATTCCCTCCATCGATTGCGGAGATGGGATTGGGGATTACGCCTCGCCTAAGATTTCTTTTCTTTCCTTAATTTTCGAGGGAGGAGGCAGTTTCTATTCCACGTTGTCTCCACGTCGGGTGAGTAGTCAGCGCGTATGCTCTTCCGTAACCTCTTCCGTCCGTAGGTGTAGCATTATCGATAAAAAAGGACGCAGTCCTCTCCTCCTTAAATCTCAGTCACATGCTTTACCATGACAAAGTTGAGAACCAAGAGAGAAAAAGGGGGACAGAGAACCCAGAGAGAACAATTGGCAACTAGCTAGCCGTAGTTAGGAGCGGGAGGCATCGAGGAAGACATGTCCAGAAGATTTCAACAGATTAGTTGCTTCACTCTGTACATTGCATGGCAATCAGGCTGCTATAGGGAAAGGCCCTGATACGTTTTTTGAGCACCATGTAATGCTCGTCGGCCTGCCCACCTGCCCACCGGACTAACCAGAGCTCGCCGCCCATTCCAGCGACGAAGGCCAGGAGTAACTCAAGAACGACGTGAAATCGTGGGTGCCGAGGAGCGATGTGGAGGCGGCGGCGACGCAATCTTTGCTTGATTATCCAGCCTTCGATCGACCACAAGTGCCTTGTGTTCGTGCTGGCGGACCACCACCATGCTGCCGAGTATCGACTGGGAACATGGTGCATCCGCTGACATCGTCGCTTGATTTTTTTTATATCTTAGGTTGATTGACTGTGATGATTTGACATCGTCGCCTGCTGGCTCGTGGGCACGATTAGCGCACGGGGCGGCTGGGACGTTGGGCGGTCCGCACAAGAAATATGTACTCTGTTTTAGATTTACACACAAGATCGATGTGGACTTTTACCTCTATATAAACCAAAATGTCACAAGGCTAGAGAAGACCACAGCCTAGATACGTATACATGCATGCCAGGAAATCCGAACTAATATACCAACATACTCGCAAGAAGCAGCAGCATGAGCACTGTGTCGATCAGCAAGGCCCCGCCGGTGCTCGTCCAGCCATCAGAACCGGTGACGGCGAACGGTGACATCAATCTATCGTCCTACGACAAGTTTCTTGTTTCCAGGCCAGCCACAGCGTTCCTCGTGTTTGAGCGTCCAATCCACGAGCCCGTCGAGACCATAAAAGGGGACTGTCGCAAGCACTGGTCCACTTCTACCCTATCGCCGGCCGGCTGGCCGCCGGAGCCACGGCCGGCGAAGTCGTCATCAAATGTACCAGCGAGGGAGTCTCATTCGTCGCCGCGTCTGCCCGCTGCGCCATCAGGGACGTCCAGAATCTATCCGATCCTTCGCTGAAAGAGGAGCTCGGCGTGTTCTACGACGGTTTGTGCCGATACTCTGATCCATTGGTGTTGATGCAGGTGACCATCTTCTCCTGCGGCGGGTTCGTCCTGTGCGTAACCTGGAACCACTCCGTCGCCGATGGTGTGGGGATGGGCCAGTTCGTGCAGGCTGTGGGCGAGCTCGCTCGCGGTCTGCCGTCCCCGTCCGTCGTCCCGGTCAGACAGCCCGATTCGCTCATCTTAGGCCCGCCTCCAGCTTTCACAAAGTTCATGCAGCTTCTGGGCGACCTTCAACCTACTCAAATGATCCTGCTTGACATCACTATCCAATCAAGCTTGATACAGCGCATCAAAGATAAATACTCGTCGATGAACTCCGGCCAGCCGTGCTCCGTGTTCGAGGCGGTGGCCGCGGTTCTCTGGCGGTGCCGGACCCGTGCAATCGCGTCCTCTGACCCGGAGGCGCTCACCGTGCTCTTCTTCCCTACGAACGCGCGCAGGTAGGCGGGGGTAGAAGAGGGCTATTACGGCAACTGTCTCGTGTGGCGGCTGGTCACGGCGACGACCCGCGCGGTGGCGGACGGCGACGTGATGGACCTCGTCAAGACGATCCATGGCGCTAAGGATCGGGTGCCCGACCAGTCAGACTTGGACGAGCTGCTGCAGTTGAAGGATTGGTACGACCTTCTTCGCATAACGTCATGGCGAAACATCGGGTTGGAGGCACCTGACTTTGGCGCGGGGAGGCCGGCGAGGGTGATGCCGCACTGGCAGCCGCAGAGAGACGTGCCCAAATGTACGGCGTGTATCCCGTGCATGGACGAGTACAACGTCTTGTCCACCTGCGTGAAGGAGGAGCACGCCGGTGCCTTCCTCCACGAATTAGCAGATATGCATCTCAATTACATTTAGTATGCTTTAGTTAATCCTTAGTCCATCTGTCCATCCTGAGTTTTGATGCTGAATTTAATTCTTTGATCTATAGTATGTTTTACCCTACTTCCATGTGCTTTTTGCATGAGTATTGAGTTGGAATATTGTGCCCTAGAGCAAGTAAGAAAGTGTATTCCCATTGCATTCATGAATAGTGCAATCTACATATAATACTCTGGTTTTCTTTGTGATCTAATACTGTATGAGTTGGTTAACAGATATGTGGTCCACTTGTCAAATCCAATTGGCATCATGTCTACGTGACGAAATAGATAACTTATGTAGGCTAAGTTCAGCGTCTATATATGTACATCGCTAGTATGGCCCATCAATCCCTGGCAGTTAAAATGCCTCTTCGCACACCATTTTGCAAACTCTAAGACACGGGGTTGGCGGGATACATAGCACAATGGAACAGAAATCGTGTGCGATGAGAGAAAATTTGTGCACGTTCTCACAATAGAACCATGTGCGATGAGAGAAAATTTCTAGACGTTTTCACAATACCACCAACATCAAGGCCACGTGTGTAGCAGTCGGGTCATTATCGCCGTCTCCTATCTTGTCAGCCAGGCATAGTGAAGGAGATCCCACTGGATTGACGGTGCCGCTCAAATTAGCGGTCCCGCGAGATATTAACAAGGTGATCAGACTTGGGCAACATATCGTAAGAAGGGAAGGGAATGACTCGATCATCGATGTGCGCAAGTGATCTTGGCCTTGGATCTGCGAGCACCGGCAGCGGCCGCGTCGAGTGCCGGTAGCTAGTGGTCGAGGGGGTCAGTCGCGCATCAAAGTAGCTCATCACCAAGGGATTTTGGTCGAGGGAGCCGGACAGCCGGTGGGCAGAAGAAGTCAGCGTCAAGATTGTGTTCAATGGCGTCGCTCGAGGGTGTCGGTCTCGCGTGGAAGATCTCGCCCTTGAGGATGCCAGCCGAGAGCAAACGAGCTGATCATCCCGGGTGTCAGTGTGGCGGAAGAGGGCTAGTATTGATCGAGGGAGCATGTGGATCAGTGGATGAGCTCATCGGCCACAGCGTCCTATGAAGCGAGAGAGATTGAGCAGATTAAGAGAGAGATTTATAAATTGTGATAGAGAGTTCATTTTTATATTGTGCGAGAGATCTTGCTAAGTTGGGACAAAGTGAGAGAGGGATCGACAAGGGTGGGGTAGTGGTTTCCATGGATCTTTGAGAGTGAGAGGGGGACTGGGGTGGTATTTCTAGTCAAGACAATGAGTGGGGATAGGTTCGAAGGAGCCCTAGAGGCAAATAATAAAGTGTGCTTTTATTAGTATATCTCATTTTATTCATAATATATTACGTGTCACTACTAGGAGAACCCCTATCGGTGGAGCACCATTTTGGGGCTTACGCACCTGGCATGCGCCATGCATATCAAACCACCGATAACTTTTATCTGTGGCGCACGTCTATGTGCGCCACAGATAGGTGTTATACCTGTGACGCATCCTATTGCGTGCGCCACGCATAGTGTTTGTGGCGCACCACCCTTCGGTGCACCACGGATAGGGTGCGCCACGGACATTAAAAATGGTGCGCCACAGATATATTTTCCATTTTATTTTTTTCGAAAATACAGCAGAAATACACAGTATACAGCAAAAAATATATAGTATATAGCAGAAATGCAAAGGTATACACATCAGTAACACAGGAATTCACCGAAATACATCAATATGAAGTCAAGTGTCGAAATACATCAATATGAAGTCAAGTGTCGAATCATTAGACAAGTTAAGTACAACTTTGATCATTACATATTATATATGGAGTTACATATCACCTAGACTACTATATGAACGAATAGATCACACCGGCGACGACGATGAGCAAGATCGGGACCATGATCAAGAACTTCATCCGGTTCTTCTTCCACATGTGTCTCCTCCACTTGGAGACCGCGAGCTCTCTTGTTTTGTACCCTTTGTAGCAGTTGCCGCTGAAGTTGGTCACCTATGGCTGGCAGTCCTCCTACTCCTCGTAGACTCCTGGAAACCGACCACTGTACATCACGTACCACTTCGCCATCTCTCTATAGACATGTAGTATATATGTTATGCAATGAAAGGAATTGGACGAAACAAAAGCCAAACATCCAGAAATTCACCGAAGCTTCCAGAGAACCGAAGAGGTGACGGAGTGGAGCCACGAGGGGCCCACACAATAGGGCGGCGCGGCCCAGGGCTAGGCCGTGCCTCCTATATGTGTGGCCGCCTCGGTCCACTTCTAACGATGCCCCTTCGCCTATAAAGACCCCCCGATGGGAAAAACCTAAATACCCGATCACTTTTTCAGAATACATCGCGATCCGCCGCCGCCATCGACCCGAGATCGGGAGGGTCCAGAAGCTCTTCCCGACACCCTGCCGGAGAGGGGAACCGCCACCGGAGGTCTTCTTCATCGTCATGCTTGCCTCCGGCGTGATGAGTGAGTAGTCTACCTTGGACCATGGGTCCATAGCAGTAGCTAGTTGGTTGTCTTCTCCACCATGTGCTTCATGTTTAGATCTCGTGAGCTACCTTACATGATCGAGATCACTGTTATGTAATTCTACATGTTGTGTTTATTGGGATCCGATGAATATTGGTGTTATGATTGAGTTGAAGTGCTGAATATTATCTTATGTTATCTCTATGTTGTTTATGATCTTGCATGCTCTCCGTTGTTAGTAGCTATCTTGGCCGAGTAGATACTAGTGACTCCAAGAGGGGGTATTTATGCTTGATAGTTGGGTTCATGCCTCCATTTAATCTGGGGGAGTGACAGAAACCTCTAAGGTTGTAGATGTGCTGTTGCCACTAGGGAGAAAACAACATTCATATGCTCAAGGGCATATGCTTTGTTTACATTACACACTTTGCTTAATGCAGTTATCTGTTGTTCGCAACTTAATACTTGTGGAGTGGCGGGGGGTGTAACGGCGTAGTACAAAGAAGAGTAAAAAAAAATTAATGTTAAGATTCATCTTCGACATCATTGACCCCTTGTAATGATTGTAGGTCGGATCGTCACCTCCTGTCCTGACATCGTCACCTCTTCTCGATCTTCTTCACCGATCTCTACTACTTCCTCTACCGCCGAGGGTGAGCTAGAACTCCGTCCCCTCTCTCGTATTTTTTTATGTTAGTAGATTCCATTTCCACGTCCAGTCGCGTAACCTAGGTGTCACTTCCCGTCCGCGAGCATTACGCAGATAAATATGCATTAGAGGTCGGCATATTATGAAGCGTAACGCTTGCGGCATTTACGGGACAGTCGCCGGATCCGTAGGTTGACTACGTTTTCCGTATTCTACCTCAGTCCGAGTCAGGATTTCGGTAGCGCCTCCCCGTTGTTCTCCGGATGCACATCCTCTCGGCATTTTGCCAAGACGTGTATCGGGAGAGCAGCGGAGAGGTGCTGCCGAAATTCTGCCTCGGACCGAGGTAGAACATGGAGAACGTACTCAATCTACGGATCCGGGGGCTGCTAGGAGCCCACCTAGTAGAGCTATAGGTTGATGCATGCGTTTTGTCCGGTAGAAAAAAAAATGATGCTTTTAATTTCATGCTATTATTTGATATGAAATGCTATGTTTCTGGTTCGGTTCGCAATAAAGCAGAGGATGGCTGACAATGGATGGATGTACAGTGGCCGTGTTAGTGCGACTAATAAAACAGATGAGTGGATATGTAAGACTCAAATATTAGTGAAAGAGTTAGCGCGTGCTACAAAGGGGCGGGTTCGGGCACTTTGCCCTTGCAGTCGTTGCTTGAAGCATCACCGTTAAGGAAAAGATGACATGTATAAACACCTTCTGCAATATGGGTATATGTCTCACTACGTCACGCATATCGACTTTGATGAGCATGAGCGTGACAGAGGGGACGTCATGTGGCAGCGGCTCAATGGCAATGAGTACGATGGGGTCAGAGACCTTCTAGATGATCTCATCCATGGCGACATGCCAGATTCGCCAGAACTGGAGGAACTGCCAGAATCGGAGGAACCAGAGCCAACTGCGAAGGCCTTCTATGATATGTTGGCCGCGGCTAAGAAGCCTCTGTACGACGGTGCGTCGATTTCTCAGCTCGATGCCATCTCTCAGTGTCTAGCCGACAAGACCTAGTACTCCACCACCCGTAACGGCTTCGAAGCTAGTCTGAGAACAACTGGTAACATGTTGCCGAAAGGGCATTGTCTGCCTCAAAGCCTGCACGAGACAAGGAGACTCATGAAAGATCTCAACATGGGTTATCAAAAGATAGAGTGTTGTCCAAAAGGTTGCCTTCTATTTTGGAAACAGTTTGCGGAGGACAATTATTGTACTATTTGTAAGGCCTCCAGGTATGAAGAGGTAAAGGGAAAGGATGGTCAGGTAAGACAGTCAAAGATCCCGAAGTCGATTCTTCGGTATCTCCCATTCATAAAAAGAATCCAGCGGCTTTACATGAGCGAGGAGACCGCCAAACAGATGACATGGCACAAGAAGGGGACGAGAATCGATAAGGGGAAGATGGGACATCCATCTGATGGTAAGGCATGGAAGAACTTTGATGAAAAATACCCCGATAAGGCAGCTGATGCTCAGAATGTCAGAATTGCGATAGCAACAGATGGCTTCAATCCATATGGAATGTCGACTGCTAATTACAGCTGCTGGCCCGTGTTTGTTATTCCGCTGAATCTCCCTCCCGGAGTCCTAATGACGAGGAAGACCATGTTTTTGTCGCTGATCATTCCAGGGCCCGACTACCCGGGTAAGAAATTGAGTGTCTACATGCAGCCGATTGTGGATGATTTGAACCACTCTTGGCACCACGGGACGTTGACATACGACCGAGCATCAAAGACAAACTTCTACATGAAAGTTTGGTTGCAGTATACCATGCATGACATGCCCGGGTACGCCTTAACATGCGGATGGTGTACAGCTGGTAAGTGGCCATGCCCAGTGTGCAGGCACCGGCTTGATTTCCTTTGGCTAAACTCAGGTGGCAAGTATGTTGCGTTTGACACGAATCGACAGTTCCTCAAAAGGAGGCATCCGTTCAGAGAAGACATAAAGAACTTTAAGAAGGGCAAAGTTGTGCATGAAGTAAAAGAGGTGCCAAAGTTCGATGGTGCAGCTGTTGATGCCGAGCTACGTGCTCTCGTGCCTACGGAGCCGGGAAATGTCCATCAATTTGAGGGATATGGTGTAACGCACAACTGGACTCACGTGGCAGCCTTCACGAAGCTCGAGTATTACAAGGACCTCGAACTTCCCCATAACATCGATGTGATGCACACCGAAAAGAATGTCGGGGAGTCCCTCTTTCACACAGTCCTGAACATTCCCTCAAGGTGCTTAATACAAAGGTCAAGCATTCCCTCACCACGAGCTTCACGCGCCTCAAGGCGGTCCTCACCCCTGACAGCGCCCCTATCCCGCCTCGTGACCAGCCTCGTCGACCCAGATATGATGTAAGTTTTCCTCATTTCCATCCTCTTTGCGACTTTCGGTCCTGCATGGCTAAGTGCTGATGATATTCATTGTTTGTGAAATGGTAGGCTGCTTTCGAGGCGGCCTTCGATGCGGCTCATGAGCAATATCAGGAGGCCTTTCGGCTGCACCAGGAGGCGACTACGGCCTACATGGCGTATCTACATGTAAGTCTGAACCTTTCTTTTTGAAAAAGATGACAAGTCCCACTTCCCCTAGTTTGAAAAAGATGACAAGTCCCACATCTAAACTATCTTGCAGGCGTCGATGATGGCTATGCGATCTGGAGCGAGTTTCGATGTAGGGGAGCAGCCTCCCATACCGGGGCCGACGCCATTGATGCCATCGAGGGAGAGTTTCGCTAGGACCTACTACGCATCGACGACGGTAAGTTCTTTTGCCAAACCAATGGTTGCCTCTTTCCTTTGCCTCGCAAGTTGCTAACATCTAGGGAACATGTAGGGAACAGCATCTTCTGCTGCCTCGCGGGGTGGGCGTCAGATGGCACCGGTCCATCCCGATGGTCCTTCTCCTGGCCGTTCTCGTGGTACTACTCCTACTGGTACTTCTCCTGGCGGTTCTTCTGCAGCTTCTACTGGGCATAATTTTGCAGAACATCGGCAACCTACTTTCACTAGGGGAGATCTCGGGTTCACCCCGACCCCGTCTCCACAGTAGTAGGGATTTCCGCCTTGAGATACTATGTGTGTCGCTACTTGCATGTCGATACTTGCGTGTTGCTACTTGTGTGTTGCTACTTGTCTGTCGTGTCGCTACTTGATCATCTATGTATGCCATCTATGAATTTATATATTTATGTGTATGGCACTTGCAATAGATTTCTGTGTATGGCATATATGTTTTTATATATATTTATATGCATTTGCTGCTCTGGAACCTGCAATTCTGGAAATAAAAAAAAATTCTGGGCCACCATACGCCGAGGGCAATGCCGTCGGCGTAGAGGGTGCCATATGCCCATGGTAAAGGCTATGCCGAGGGGGAGGCCGTCGGCGTATAGCCCCCCTACGCCGAGGGTTTAGCCGTCGGCGTACTGATGGCGAGGAACGCCCTACGAAGCCGCCATGTGTCCCTATACGCCGAGGGTTTTGCCGTCGGCGTAGCAACGACGCCGTTTACCCCTGCCGTCCGTCCACAGAGCGATGCCGACGGTCTATACGCCGAGGGCCAACGGCCTGCCGTCGACATTTAAGCTATACGCCGAGGGTCGTCTATACGCCGACGGTCACAGGGCCTCCGCCGAGGGAGGTCTACGCCGAGGCGATACGCCAACGGCTGCCCTCGGCGTATAATACGCCGACGGCATACGGCTAGACGCCGAGGGCTGGAGGCCGTCGGCATACTGCCGGATTCCTGTAGTGAATACAAAGACTTGGCCAAGAGCAAGTCATGGATGCTCAGCCGTGTGCCATCCTACACGTCCATGACTTGCTTCCCGTGCACCACGCTAGGGAAGACTAGAGTCAAGTCAAGTCAACTGTAAAGCTAATTAGAACTAATGACCAACGGGTTTGATTAGGTTCAAACTATGAACAAGATTAACAGAAGTACTTGATCTCACATCTCTAGTTTCGAGCGGAGTTGAATACTAGCAGCTGTCTCCCTCACCTCACGGGCCGTTACCACCGCCGGCCGGCTGCGGCTGGGCACTCCCAAGTCCCTGGTCTCACCCTTCGCCACCGGTTGCCGTCGCTGTTGTTTGCAACCGACAGATGTAGGCCGTAGGAGTTCCACCAGGAGTATCTGTTAAGCCTAAATTAATCAGTGAGGCCTATTAACCACGCGGTGCATAACCATGCGAGTCACTGCCCCTCTCTACAATTATATAAGCACACACCAGCAGCCGGCTGCAGCCTGCCTCGCTAAGAAGAACCAGAACCTCCTCCGCCCTCTCAAGCTAGACAAAAAGAAAGAAGGGAAAACTCACACCATGGACAACAATAGCGTCTCCGACGGCGGCAGCACCCAGGGAAAGCCCATCAAGTGCAAAGGTTCTTCGCCTATACCTCTAATCACTCCCCATCATCTTCTTCAGTTCATTTACCCTCTCCTTACCGTGGATGTTTGAACAGCGGCGGTGGCGTGGGGTCCCAGCGAGCCGCTGGTGATGGAGGAGGTGGAGGTGGCGCCGCCGGAGCGCATGGAGGTGCGCATCAAGGTCCTCTTCACCTCCATCTGCCACACCGACCTCAGCTTCTGGAAAGGAGAGGTGACTATTTTACTAAGTTGTACAGTATGTTCCATGATCAAGACTGATTCATTCCGATTTCTTCATCTGACCATACTGGTGACTATGCAGAACGAGCTCCAGCGCAGGTTCCCTCGCATCTTGGGTCACGAGGCCGCCGGGTACGTTACGTAGCTCTAGTTATGATTCCAGCTACCTATTTGACTCCAGTTTTGTCCTCAAGGGCCTACAGGGTTGACATATATAGTTTGCACGGTTGAATTTTGTTTGTACGAAGTGTAGTACAAACTTATCTTTCACAAAAGTGTCGCGAATCGGTTACTTCGTAGCACATGTTTTAATTAGCGTCCTTTATGAAGTGACACCTTTTATTGCTGTACAGAGAGGTCAATTCTCAAAGGATTTCTCTGTTTGCCTAAACGAAGCTAGCCTTGCTATGTACTACTCCCTCCGTTTGGAAATATAAGATGTTTTAGATTTGTGAAGTGAGTGTATTTAGACATCTTTTAGTATATAGATTCAAACGAATGTATACACTAAAAAATGTTTAGATACACTCACTTCAAAAATCTAAAACATCTTATATTTCTAAACGGAGGGAGTACAACAGATATTCAGACAGGAAACTTTTCTCCAGCAATGGGAATTAATCGGATATATCTTTGCCAATTAGTGTGGAAATAAATATTTTTTTCGATCGGAAATAAGTATCGGTGACTTGATACAAATTTTATACTAAGTTAATACAAAATCATCAATATTTATTTCTGATCGAAGGGAGTAAAAACAATAGATGCATATTTTTTCATGTGTTTTTTTGAGACATATTTTTACATGTGTTAGCGGGGCTATGTTACCAATTTCGGAAAAGAAATTTTAAACGTGCTTTTTTGTTCAACTGGTCGACAAGAAGTATCTTTTCGGAAGGTATGATATGTCCATCCAGGAGATAGAATTATATGCATTTTATATATGCATGGAGAAAATAAAAATAAAGTTAGTTGGATGTTGGCACATGGACACGTCGATCAACGACCGACCGCTTCTTGCTGGCCTTGGATCTTGCAATGCCATCCCCAAGGCATGGCTCCGTCATGCCAGCTTTTCCCATACGCACACCCTTTGGCTGGCTTCTAGCTTGTCGTACTTGTCTGCACACATTGACGTTTAGTAGAAAGCATCAATCTTGATGGGAGAAGTCAAGGGTCAAATGACTGTTCGACACACACATAATCACTTCTCACAGCCAGCCTTGGCATGTACTCCCTCCGTTTCAAAATATAAGATGTTTTAGGTTTGTGAAGTAATTGTATTTAGATATTTTTTTAGTGTATAGGTCCACTCAAATATACACACTAAAAATTATCTAAATACATTTGCTTCACAAACCTAAAACATCTTATATTTTAAAACAGAGGGAGTACATCAGTTATTCCGACTGATTTACTCCCTGCTCCGTTCGGGGGTCGCCTCCCCCGGCAAGCTGTGCCAAGGCCGAGCCCTCTCTCATGGAGCTGTGGCGTCGGGTTGTGGCACGTCGGCAGGCGGCCCTTGCCCCTGCTCCGTCCCTGGACGACATCGACGTTGGGCAGGGCTCTGCGCCCCTGCCTTCCTTCTCCCTCAACGCTTCGCCAACCCTCCTCTGGGACAGGATTTTATCCCGCCGCCTCGCAGCCCAGTTTCCAGAGGCTGGACTTGACGCTGACCAGGTGAGCCCCGGTCCTGCTCCAAATCATACTTCTCCCATCCGGTCTCATCTCGTCCCTCCTAATCCCCCTCTTTTGATTCAGTGGTACGACACGCTCGGGGTCCCTGCTACTCCACTTATCCCCGACGAGGACGCTGCTGACGCTTTCTCCGACACTGCCCCGCCGGCGGCCCTGGTTGCGACTTCCCAGGCCTTTGCTGCCTCTGGGGAGGAGCATGAGGACGAGGCTAGGAAGCAGCGGGTTCGCCGCAAGCGTGCGGTGGACTCGGCCTTCAAGGCTCGGCGCAGCTCCAGGTTGGCGTCCAAGGAGCCTGCCCACTTCGTCAACATGCTGTCCAAGGCAAAGGCCGTCAAGGCTTCCCGTTTCGACATCTCCGGTGGTTCCCCACGTCTCCAGGCCGCTGCCCTCGCCGCCGGTTTCGACGCCGACATCCCCGACCCCATCCCTCTGCCACGCCTTCGGGCGCTTGCTGCCGCTTGCGGCATCGACCCTGATGCTGTGGATGACGGCGCTGAGGTGCCCCCTGGTCCGGAATGAAGCCCAGGCCCTCTGTTGCTAGGGCTCCCTCCTCTGCGCACCTCCGTGTCGTGGACGATGAAGCCTGCTTCGACGCCCCGTGCTACCTTAGTTTGAGCAGCTGGAACAGCTCCTTTGGAGTTTCGCCCCCTTGTTTTATTTATTTATCCCCAAAACTTCATGTAATGGCTTTGCCTATCCACGTAATCCATGCTGGCTCTCTTTTGCTTTCGTTACCTGGTGTCCGCTGTGTTGCCCATGAATAATCTTGTCTTCCTCGTCGCGTCCTGGAATGTCCGAGGTCTGGGCGACGACGATAAATGCGATTCGGTCTCCGCTGACCTCTTGGCGGCCCGGCCCAACTTGGTTGCTCTCCAAGAATCTAAACTCGGCCCAATTGCGCCTGCTAAAGCGGCCCGTTTTCTTCCTGCCTCCCTGCGATCTCTCGTGTCGGTCGACGCTGTCGGTGCTTCGGGCGGTCTGGTGACCGCCTGGGACCAGAACATCTTCAATCTCTCCAACTCCTCCTCGTCTAGGAATATTCTTACTGTTGATCTCTCCTTCCACGCAGACGGTTCTGTTCTGCGCTTTACTAACGTTTATGCCCCTTGCGATCGGACTGATAAGATTGTCTTCCTCCAAGACCTTGCCTTCCATGAACCCGATGACAACACTCCTTGGATATTTTCCGGCGATTTTAATCTCACTCGCGAACCTGAGGATCGAAACAACGCTAACTTCTCTGTGTCTGATGCCGGCCTCTTCAACGATTGCATTAACGAACTGGCCTTAATTGAGCTTCCCTTGCGTGACAGGATGTATACCTGGTCTAATCGCAGAGAAGTTCCCACGCTCATTCGCCTTGATCGGGTCCTCATCAACCATGCCTGGAATCTGAAATTCCCCTCCTCCACTCTTGCCTCGATCGCTCGAGATACTTCGGATCATGTGCCTCTTCTCGCTTCCATCTCTACCTCCATCCCTCGGCGCGTCTTCTTCCGTTATGA
Organism: Dactylis glomerata; assembly: GCA_007115705.1. Classification (NCBI taxonomy): domain Eukaryota; kingdom Viridiplantae; phylum Streptophyta; class Magnoliopsida; order Poales; family Poaceae; genus Dactylis; species Dactylis glomerata. The sequence continues at coordinate 1,534,880 of QXEO01000128.1, read as the reverse complement.
GCCTTCTTGGGCCCTTCACGCTCGGTTCCGTTCCTCCATCCATCGTGCCTGGACCTCCACCTCCCGCAGTGACCCTACCTCCCAGCTTGTTGCCCGTCTCCGGTCCTGCCGATCCCACTGTAAAAAGTGGTCTCGCTCTCGACCTCACCACATCCAGCAGGAAAACGACTGTCGTCTCCTCATCACCCTTCTTGACCTACTTGAAGAGACCTGGCCCCTTTCGCGTGCAGAACTTTGCCTCCGTTCTCTGGCTATGGACGCCCTCCATCTTTCGATTAAGGAACGTTCCGTTTACTGGAGAATGCGGGCAAAGGTTAAGTTTGCCTTGGAGGGAGACGAGAACACGAAGTTTTTCCATGCCTCCGCTACCTGTCGTCTTCGCCGCAATACAATCCCTTCTCTCGTCGTCGATGGCGTTTCCTACTCCTCTCATGGCGAAAAAGCTAGCGTCCTCAGAAACTTCTACTCTGGGCTTCTCGGCACGGTCTCCCCTTGCTTCTGGAGTACTAATATCGACGTCTTTTACCCACACCTCTGCCCCCTGCCTGGGGACCTCAGCGCCCCCTTCTCTCCTGATGAGATTCGCCGTGCTTTCGCCCTCATGAACAAACAATCTAGCCCTGGACCGGATGGCTTCGGTCCTGCTTTTTTCTCATCCTTTTGGGACCTTGTCTCCCCGGATGTCTTTGCAGTGTTCTCCTCGTTTTACCACGGTACCCTGGATCTCACCAGCATTAACCGCGCCTTTCTCGTTCTTCTCCCAAAAACTGATTCTGCTGACCACCCTTCCCAATTTCGCCCGATCTCTCTCCAAAACTGCATCATGAAGGCCATCACTAAGGTCCTCACCTCCCGCCTTCAGGCCGCTATCCACTCACTCGTTGACGCTGACCAAACTGGGTTCCTCTCCGGCAGGCGTATCTCGGAAAACATCGTCTACGCTGCGGACCTTGTTCGCTGCTGCCACCTCAAAAAGGCACCTACAGTCGTTTTTAAGATTGACTTCAAAAAAGCCTTCGACTCTATCAACTGGGACAGCCTCCTTCGCATCCTCAATGCGAGAGGGTTCGACGATCGCTAGTGTGGCTGGATGGCCTCCATCCTACAGACTGGCCTTACGACGGTGCTCCTCAATGGAGTGCCTGGGGAATGGATCCGCTGTCGAAATGGTCTCCGTCAGGGGGACCCCCTTTCCCCTTACTTTTTTTATCATTGTTGCGGATGTGCTCCAGCGCATGATCCAGAAGGCTTGGTCTGACGGGATTATGTCTCACCCTCTCGCGCCCGACCTCCCGTGCCCCATCCTCCAGTACGCTGACGACACCTTAATTCTTTGCCGTGCTGACCTGGCCGCGGTCAGCCATCTCAAGAAGGTCCTTGAGGAGTTCGCCTCCTCCACTGGCCTTGCGATCAATTTTCATAAATCTTGCTTTATTCCTATGCATGTCTCCGCCGACGATGCTCTTTCTATGGCCACCATTCTGGGGTGCCCTCTCTCGTCCTTCCTGCAACCCTACCTAGGTCTCCCTCTCTCTCCCACAAAGCTTCCAGCTTCGGCCTATGCACCGCTACTCCTTTCCTTCGATCACCGGCTTTCTGGTTGGCGCGCCCTTCTCCTCTCGTCCGGAGGCCGGTTAGTTTTGTGCAATGCCGTTCTTAACAACCTCGCTACTTATTTCATGTGCTCGTACTTGTTGCCCCGTGGTGTTATTGAGAGTATGGATAAAAGGCGTCGCGCTTTCTTTTGGACGGGCAAGGATTCTTGCTCGGATGCTCGCTGTCTAATTGCTTGGGATAAGGTTTTGCTGTCTAAGCAGGAAGGTGGCTTTGGTGTTCGGGATCTCCATCGACAGAACAGGTGCCTGCTGCTCAACTTCGTCCACAAACTTCACCAACCCGACAATCTTCCGTGGAAAGACTGGTTCTTCCGCCACTCCGGCCGTGACCTTGGTGACGCTACCTCCTCCCCGTCGTTCCTGGAGAAAATTGTCTCCACTTGCCTCCCGCTCTACAGATCGATTACTCGTTGCTCAGTGGTTAGTGGCTCATCCACCTCCTTTTGGCATGACTCGTGGCTGCCTGGCGCGTGCCTGGCTGCCCGGTTCCCGGCTCTCCTCTCCCACTGCTTGCGGTCCAATGCGACTGTGGCTTCTGTGGTGGGCTCGGGCCTGGCTCTGCAGCCCCGGCTAACCTCGACGGCCGCTGCGGAGCTCGTCACTGTTCACGCCATCATCGACTCTACGGTGCTTCGGGAGGGCTGGGATCGACGCTTCATCAACACCCCGTCGAGCCCGGCCTTCTCCTCGCGCGAGGCCTACAAGGCCCTCTCCCCAGCTCACCCGATCGACGCGTCGGCCGAGATCGCTTGGGCATCCCGTCTGCCTGCCAAGGTGAAGATTTTCAGCTACCTTGCTGACATTGACAGGCTGAGCACTCGCAACAACCTTCACCTCAAGAACTGCGCTCCGTCGGCTTCTTGCGCTGCCTGCCCGCTGGTGGAGACCGGGCGGCACCTGTTCTTCGACTGCAGTGTCGCTACCGCGGTCTGGGCGAGGCTTGGCGTCGTCGTCCCAGGTGGGCTCTTCTCCATCTGGTGCCTTTGCCCGCCGGCCAGCTGCAACTTCCCCGAGCATGTTTGGCGTGCTGGTGTTGCTACTGTCCTCTGGTCTCTCTGGAAGGCGCGAAACAACCTGGTGTTCAATGGCATCCCCTCGGTTCCCCGTGATATCCTCGCCAAGTGCTGCGAGGAGATCACCATCTGGAGATGGCGGTTCACTGCCACAGACCGTCCCGCGTTAGACTCTCTCCGGTCCTTTTTCAGAGATAAAATGATGTAAACATTCAGTCCTTTCTCCTCTCCCAACCCCCCTCTCTTCCTTGTTGTAATGAACTGGCTGCCAAGCCTCTGTGTTGAGTAATGGTAATAAGCGGTGGGGAGTGATCCCCCCCGTCATTCTCTAAAAAAAAAAATCCGACTGATTTAGCATCAATTCATGCCGATATTGAAATCACACTGTATGAAAATGAAAAAGGAATTATGCATCCGTATATTTTGCATTCTTTTCTTCTGTACAAGTGGTCAACAAGAGATATCCTTTTAGGAAGGTAAATGTATCCATCCATGGCCAACAGATGGGTCACGGGAGATAGCATTTGATCCAATATTATACATGGTTAAATATACACATCTATTGTTCGTTGGCACGTGGACACGGCTATCGCAACCCCCACCTTGGTGCCTCCATCACGCCAGCATATAGCCACGTCTCTGGCTTTGTCGTACCTGTCAGCTGATGCCATGCCGACGTTGACTATTTGCCTTCAAGAGGAACCATTTTGATGGGCTATTTATCCATTGCAAGGAACTCTCATAGATTGTTTTCTAGAGCAACATAACTTGTAAAGAAAATAATAATTAAATTTAGACATGGTTGGGATGCTTATAAACCTAGATGATATCTTATGACATGTCAATATAGTTTGTTTAATTCCATCTATATACATTGAAATCGTGTCGTCGCTGAGTCATGCTAATATCAATTACCAATTTAATATTTAATATTGATGTCCGTCACTTATGTTTGTACAGAGTGGTAGAGAGCGTCGGCGAAGGAGTGGAGGACCTTGTGCCCGGAGATCACGTTGTTCCCATCTTCAACGGAGAATGTGGGGCTTGTGCTTACTGCAGCTCCACCGTGACCAACCTCTGTAAGTCCGCCCGAGTGAACGCGTTCAAGAGCACCATGACCCTCGACAACGGCACGAGGTTCTCCGTCGTAGATCGGTCCACCGGCACAAGCCAGCCGGTCTACCATTTCCTCAACACCTCAACCTTCGCTGAGTACACCGTGCTTGACTCTGCTTGCGCCGTCAAGATCAACCCCGACGCCCCGCTCGAGAAGATGTGCCTTCTTAGCTGCGGCATCTCAACCGGTAATTTAATCTTATCAGCTCGACTTATTTGCCTAGTTGATCCTGTTTTTTCAACGCATTGCGTGTTCCTATGATTATGATATATAGTGGGTGTGGTCCTCGATCTGATCAATTGGTTCAATGTTGATTAATTATTCGATCAATCAGTCTGAATTAACTAACTTGGCACGTACGAACAAACCGACGGTATGCAAGTAGGCATGGCATGGGCTTATCAGCTACGTAGGTGCTTCTTTGGTTTTAAAATCTGAAAGACAGCATGGCCAGTAGCAGAGTGTTCAGCGCGTCGCTGTCCCTCCTCACCCCAGTGGCCCGTACTGCCGAAGGATCTTCCAAGAAGAAAACTTGCAGTTAGCTGTCACGTTAAGTTGTTGTTGTCATACATCGGTTTCAAGGGTGTCTGGTATGCTATGCCCCGTATAGCCTTGTGAAGATTCCTCAGAAATTTTCTCAGAGAAAATCAACAAGTTACATCACACCGATATAGTTTCCCTATATAGTCATTCTACAGATATCTGTATTTATTTTTATTATTATTGATCTAATGGTGGTCATGTGATTTTTTTCAACAGGAGTTGGAGCCGCATGGAACACTGCAAACGTTTCCAAGGGATCCACCGTGGCAATATTCGGACTTGGTGCTGTTGGTCTTGCGGTCAGTCAATTGATTATCATCTTTTTTGTCTAAATTCACAGCAAAATAAGAACTACAATTTTAATTCTGTAATATAATTTTTTAACTTTAGGTTGCTGAAGGCGCAAGGATAAGAGGGGCAGCTAAGATCATCGGTGTGGACATCAACCCTGAAAAGTTCACCAAAGGTGCGTAATTTTTTTTGACGTAACAAAGGTGCGTAATCATCCACGTAATTTGCTCATTAATTAGCCGGTTCCTATGTCCATTTCCAATCATAAACCAAAGCAAATACTTCCTCCTTCTCAGTTTATTAAGTCTCGGCGCGTGCTACTGTGGTTTGCCCTAGTTTTGCTAGCTGATGTATGGTTTTCAGGCCTGGTTTTCCTCATAAACCGAGTCAATTTCCTTCTATTGATCAATGAAATGCAGCGCTGCCTGCCATTTCGTCAAAAAAGTTTATTAAGTCTATACGTCTATCTAGATGTTATGAGATGTTAACTGAGTAGTATCATCTCATAACTTGTACGAATTCATGAGTAATAAAGCATTCACTTAATACAGCCTACCTCTAGCTTAAAGCCCATAGCTTCCATTTAATTTCTGTTTCTCAGAAAGAGAAAATGGCATATGTCGGAAAAATAGCAACACATGAACCTTCCTAGCACGGTAGCACCTACTACTATATGGCTGTCACTTTCTTCATAGTCCTGATCGAGTTACATGTACGTGTGCAGGACAAGAGATGGGCGTCACCGATTTCGTCAACTCCAAGGCGTGCGGCAAGCCCGTCCACGAGGTTATCAGGGAGATGACGGATGGTGGTGTTGACTTCAGCTTCGAGTGCACCGGCATCGTCGATGTTCTACGAGAGTCCTTCGTTTCTACACATGACGTATGTATTTCGCCATACTCTGTGTTGCACTTTCTATTTCATAAAGAAATTTATACCATTAACTTTTAGAGAAGACTATTATGCATACCATAAAAGAGTCGGCTTGTGTATTTTTTAAATTATCGACGACCAGAAAGTGGGTTCCTCATGTCATCACTTGGCTAGTTTAAAATTAATTAGACTCATCAATCAATGAAATAATGTAAATCCAGGGATGGGGATTGACCGTGGTGCTGGGGATTCATCCGACACCCAGGATGATGCCACTGCATCCCATGGAGCTCTTTGATGGCCGTCGGATCGTGGGTTGTACCTTTGGTGACTTTAAGGGAAAGACACAACTTCCACTCCTTGTCGACCAGTGCATGAAGGGGGTAACTACACTTTTTTTCCATTATTTCAGCACACAGAAAACGCCAATATATATTTTATTTTTTGTTGAACGAAACTCACTTTTTATAGGAGGTTAAGATTAACTTTGATGGCTTCATAACCCACGAGATGCCATTTTCGGAGATCAGAGAGGCTTTTCGGCTGCTGGAGGAAGGCAAGTCTTTGAGGTGTGTTCTCCGTTTATAGGCAGGCCGCGAGGAATTGAACAATAAAGACGTCGTGGTGGAATTTGTTGTGCTTGTTATTGCTATGTGTTGTACATCTTGTATAAAATTGTACTGAAGGTTAAATTTCACTGAATAATAAGCCACCTATTTTTTTCAAAGGAAGAACTACACTTGAGTGGGAACGCTCATATTGCTCGTTCTTAACGGGGAGTTTGGAAGCAACGCTAACACCACAGAAACGTCCAATATTGTAGCTTCTGCCATTTCTTCATTTCTTTGGTTTCGTAGATTTTTGTGGCTTCCTATTTCACATTTATTTTGAAAATAGGACACGGAAACTTCTAAGACTTGAAAAAAATCCAGTCATTGACTCTGCAAGATATTTGTACTCCCTCCATACCGGATTATTGGGCAAATATATATTTTAAGACAAACTTTAACCATTAATTTTAGTCAAGAAAATATGAGATATTTGATATAAAAATTATACCATTGGAAAGTTCTTTTGAATATGAATCCAATGGTATAATTTTTATATAATATATCTATATTTTCTTGACTAAAATTAAAGGTCAAAGTTTATCTCAAAGTGCATAATTGCCCTATAATCCGGCATGGAGAGAGTATGTTATAGCAATTTAATGCATTGGCATAAATTCACGAACAGTATTAGGTGGAAATATAGTAATTGTTCTTGTTGAAGCGTGAGCTCCCACTAAACCATATACTAGTAATCCACAAATTGATGTTTATACTCCACTCATGGGCTTTAGAGCTCCATCAGCGCATTCCAACCCAAGTCATGACTTTTTTTTCTTAATATTGATGTTTAATTGCTCGTAGAGTGTTCGACTTGGTTCTCCTTGGGACATCATATCTATCCTCTCTTTTCACGATAGCATAAAGAACGATGGCAACAAAAGTTAGACACACTCAACATGCATGCATGGCCGGGAATTAGAGGCATCGAGGGGCTTGTCCTCATGTAGGTCTTGCGAGTACCATTGCTCCAGCTACATTGCATGACTTATAAAGGCAACTAGAAGGCTGGTCGGGTTGAATTTTATAGGGTCCTTGAGTTTATAATATCCAACTGCCACCAGAATCCTTACATGCAGATAATGTGATATTAGTTACTTGCAATCAGCATGTGTATATTTATCTAACAAATTGTTTCCATGATATTTGCGGTGGGGGGGGGGTATGGATATATTAGACACAAATAGGTTCTCTTGTTTATATGTTAATGACTTTGTGCCATGTCCTCCAAAACCTCAGTTTTACAAGAACGGAAAAGGCATAACCTGGATTTTCATAAATATGCAATGTGTTCACGAACCTACCAATGACATCTTCACGGCCTTATAATACATACAACCTTCCTACTATTGTCTTGGGCAAGTAGCCTTCTTATTTGCCCTCTTTGCTCGTAGCTCTCTGTAGAGAAGCACTCGAGCCAACCAGAATGAACTTAAGATTATTTGCAGAGAAATAGAGGATATCACATATTAAGTTAGAGTTCCAGCCTGTTTGATGTACCCACGCAAGAATATCAAGTTTGATGTGTGTAGAGCAATGAGAATGGGAGGCATGAGGAAACACACCCTATGTAGGAGCTCACATTGGACTTGCTCCACTTCCTGTAGTGTGTAAGCAAACTAGGAAAAAGGCGCAAGGAAAGGTGGTCATTCTTTGTTAAGAAAAAAGAGGACGCCCACTAGCTTCGTTAGGAAGTAACGAACATGCATGATTGCCAAGGTGGCAAGGACTCCAAGTGACGAGGGTTAACTCGACAAATGTCCTAAATGAAGGACTTAGGATTGGGGGAATAGGGCGTCGGATGAACTCGAAGGTAAAGGTTAGTCGAAATAAGTATATCGAAAGTAAACGTGGGTGTTCAACCTGGCTTGCTTTCAATCTGCCCTACACCGTCCCCTCCTGGCCCCTATATATAGGTGGCCAGGTCTCGAGGATCGGGTAGGGTCCGATACAGATTACAATATCGATATACGGTAAGAACTCGTATTCGACTACCATTACAATTGGGCCTAGCTCATCGGGCCTCAGGGGTACTCAACTAACGGGCTCTATTAACTATACCCTTGTTAGTAGCCCCTGAGATTCTACCAGAATTGTAGATTCGGGTTGAATCTCTAATCTTCAAATTTTCGACTTGATCAATTCTTCAATTTCTTCATATCTTCAAATCTTCGACTTGGCCTTTCGACTTACTTTCATGATAATTTTTCGCAAGGGGTTTTGATAAATAAGCCTGACAACTCTGACGGATCAAGAGGTCAGTTAACTGCCGGAACAGATACTTGTCACCTACTTCAAATTCAATCCCCTTGGACTTGAATTCGGGATACCGGTCAAATCCATTCTTTTGCCGCATTTAGGACTTACAAAGAATGAATCCCAGTGATTCTCAGGGTACCCAGCGCGTCCACCAGGATTTTCTTCGCGTCGTAGACACCGATACATACCAGCAGAGCACATCCATGTGCGTATACCAGGCCACACGGGACGGATCCCGGGGTCTTACCTTCGTGACTTGTCATGGCATTCGAGTTGCGTTGCGATAACGTAACTCGAGAATCTCATGTCGCAGTCAAATTTTGACTGAAAATATTTGGGTTTTAACAACCATAAAACTCGCTCCCGATGGGAATAACACTCCTGTACTTTTCAAACTCTAATGCTTTGCCAAGAAATATCATCGGGTGCGCGCTCAGCGCTCCCGATGGGAGTAGCCCCCGAGGCTATAGTCGAAAAAGACTTTTTCGAGTATAGGCTCAAAATATAGTGTAGTCCATCATATTTCAACTCGAGATACTTTAATGATATCCTGTCATCGAATACGCGTCCACCACTCCAGTTAAAAGTTGCATTCAATATTCTTGAAAGTAGTAGCCCCCAAGACTATAATCGAAAATCCTTCGCATATAATCTTGTCTATAAATTTCGCACTTGTCGGCGCCATCCTTCTTCTTTCTTATATCATCTTCTTTATGACGTCAATGAGTACGTCACTCTGTACGAGTGCGGACCGTTTTATGGGCAGCACTGTAATTTTCGCAATTTTTTGACCGTTAGTGGGCTGCCGTTTCCGCTCCTTGCGCCACGTCTGAGCCCACGATCCTTCTCCCAGAAGGTATATAAGGGGCATAGTGGGGGATTTTACTATTTACCAGCTCATTCCCTTTGCCGCCTCCATTGCTGATCTCTTCTTCCTCCTCCCCTCGTGTACAGCCCCCAAGCGCATCGCGTTTAGATACGCGTGAAACACCTGGCCACCAAGAACACCATGGCCAAGACCTCTTCTGCCACCAGCTGGGTGCGCTCCGCCATCACGAAGAAGGATGTGGAGAAAGCCAGGGCGGACGGCCTCATCTCTGCCCAGGATTCCATCAAGTTTCTGATACATCTCCAACGTATCTATAATTTTTGATGCTCCATGCTTGTTTTTGCACCATTTGCCTTGTGTTTTGTTACACTTCGTGGCGTTTTTATGCGATTTCCGGAACTAACCTATTGACAAGATGCCACAGTGTCAGTTCCCTATTTTCTGCTATTTTTGTGTTTCAGAAAAGCTACACAGGAAATATTCTCGGAATTGGACGAAACAAAAGCCAGAAGTCTTATTTTCCCCGGAAGCTTCCCGAAGACCGAAAGAGAGTCGGAGGGGGGCCAGAGGCCGCCCTCACACATAGGTGGCGCGGCCCAGGCCCTGGCCGCGCCACCCTGGTGTGAGGAGCCCCTGGCTGCCCCCTGACGATGCCCCTTCGCCTATAAGAAGTCTCGGGACGAAAAACCCTAGGGGAGTCGGCGAAATTTCCAGAACAGTTCCGTAGCGCCGCCGCCATCAAAGACAAATTTTGGGGGATAGAAGTCTCTGTTCCGGCACCCTGCCGGGACGGGGAAGTGCCCCCGGAGCCATCTCCATCGGTCTCCATCGCCGTCTCCACCGTCTCCATCGATCTTGCTGCCATCTCCATCAACCTTGCTGTCTCCTATAATGAGGAGGGAGTAGTTCATCCCCGGGGCTGAGGGCTCTACCGGTAGCTATGTGGTTCACCTCTCTCTCCCATGATGTGATCTTTATGTGATCGTGAGCTTTGTATCATGTTGAACAAGTAGATGTTATTATTCAGATATTATGTGTACTCTAGTGATGTTATTAAAGTAATCTATTCCTCCTGTCATGGTGTAACGGTGACAGTGCGTGCATCATGGTGGTACTTGGTCTAGGCTACGATTGTGATCTTTTATGGATTATGAGAATAATTATCACTATGATAGTATTGAAGTGATCTATTCCTCCTTTCATGGTGTAATGTTGAAGTGTGTGCACCGTGTTAGTACTTGGTCTAAGTTGCAATAATATCTATCTTGAGTTGTGATTTGATTTGGATATCTCTATGAGTGGTGTTTGTCAAGTACTTGATGAACTTTGAGGCGTGCTTCGTAGCCCTACGCAATGATTAGTGTTATTCAATAGGAGAGTAATTCAGAGTACCATAGTGAAGAGAAGTTGTTTATTTGTTCAATCATGTTATATTTATTGGGAGTGTGTCCACTAGTGAAAGTATGATCCCTAGGCCTAGTTTCCAAGCATTGCACACCGTTTACTTCCTGTTTTGTTACATGTTTGCTTGCAGCGATACTTATTCCATACTACATTTACTACTCATAATCATCACTACTACTTGTATTTCACTATCTGTTCGCCGAACTAGTGCACCTATACATCTGACAAGTGTATTGGGTGTGTTGGGGACACAAGAGACTTTCTGTATCGTAATTGCAGGGTTGTTTGAGAGGGATAGCTTTGACCTCTTCCTCCCTAAGTTCGATAAACCTTGGGTGATCCACTTAAGGGAAACTTGCTGCTGTTCTACAAACCTCTGCACTTGGAGGCCCAACACTGTCTACAAGAACAGAAGCATGTGTAGATATCAGTTTCCAAGCACTGAGCGGATCCCGGAGCCCCCGAGCGGTTATCGGGTAATGTTCCTTGCCTTCCTCCTCCGCGGCCTTTCTCTTACTGCCCACGAGTTTCTCTGTGGGCTTCTCTTTGTCTACGGTGTGCAGCTCCACCAGCTCACACCGAACTCCCTTCTGCACATTGCTTGTTTCGTGACTCTCTGCGAGTCATTCTTGGGCATTGAGCCCCACTTTCTTCTCTGGAGGTCAATCTTTCGGCTTCGCCCCAATGTTGCTCTGGCTAGAAAGCCTGAATTGGGCGGAGCCGTTGTCTCTGTGCGCCCTGAGGCGCAGTACCTTGAATTTTCCTTTGCCGCATGTGTCCAGGGGTGGAGAACTGCTAGCGTGTGATTGACGTGCAAGCAGACAGTCCTTGTGCGTGGTGAATGACCAGCCCGTTGGGAACCCCAAGAGGAAGGTATGATGTGTATAGCAGCTAGTTTTCCCTCAGTTAAGAAACCAAGGTTTAATATCGGTCAGGAGAGGAGAGACGGCGACGGCGGATCGCGATGTGTTCTGGAAATCTGATCGGGTACTTAGGTTTTTCTCGTCGGGGGGTACTTATAGGCGAAGGGGCGTCGTCAGAGGTGGAGCCAGGCTCCCTCACGTGGGCCCGGCGCGGCCAGGGGCCTGGCCGCGCCACCCCCTTGTGTGGGGCCCTGGTGGCCCCCCTCCGACACTTCTTCGGATCTTTGGAAGCTTCCGGGTAAAATAAGACTTCAGGAACTTGTTTCGTCCAATTCCGAGAATATTTCCTGTGTATCACTTCTGAAACACAAAAATAGCAGAAAACAGGAAACTGACACTGTGGCGCTTGTTAATAGGTTAGTTCCGGAAAATGCATAAAAGTGCCACTAAGTGTAACGAAATAATAGGCAAATGGTGTAAAAACAAGCATGGAGCATCAAAAATTATAGATACGTTTGAGACGTATCAAGCATCCCCAAGCTTAACTCCTGCTCGTCCTCGAGTAGGTAAGTGATAACAAAAGAATAATTTTTGAGGTGACATGCACCTACACAATCTTGATCATATGTGTAAGCATTGGTGAGCTGGGATCAATAGAACTTAAAACATGGGCATGAAAGATATAAGAGGGCGACTAGATACAAGTGGTTTTCAGCTTGTCCTTCAAAGAGAGCAAAACATAAATGCATAGGACACCTCAAAGTTTAAGAGGGCGACTAGATACAAATAATTTAAGAACAAGTGAAACCAATCATCATGAGTCAATCAATGAACTTTGGGACAATGCATATCACACTAAGAATGACAACTATGCTCTCTTAATGGTGCATAAAGAAAGAAGGTGGTGACTCAACATAAAAGTAAAAGAAAGGCCCTTCGCAGAGGGAAGCATTGATTGAGCATGTGCTAGAGCTTTTCATTTGTAAAACAGAGAGATAAAAATTGGTTTTGAGAGGTGGTTGTCTTTGTCAACGACTGGCAATGGGGTTCTTACTATCTTCCATACAAAAATGAAGCAAGTTTTTGAGAGAGAGATTGGCACTTTTGTGCTCTTTTTATAAAACTTGGCACTCCTCCCCACCTTTTCCTTTCACATACCATGGCTAACCGATTCCATCGGGTGCCCACCAACATTCACATTCTTTGGAGGAGTGCCTTTTTTTCTTTCTTTTTTTTCTCTTTTTTTTTTCTTTTTGGAATAAGCAATATGGAAGATAGCAAATCCGACCACTACGTCCCCATGAGCTGAAAACAGTGTCACAAAACGAGAAGTGTTTTGAAGGTTTTTGAAAGGTAGCACATGAGAATTTACTTTGGAATGGCTTACAAATACCATGCATAGGAGTTTATAGTGGACACAATGGAAAACTTTGGCTTTTAGGAGTTGGATGCACGAGTAGAGCTCATACTCAGTACAAGGCGAGGGCTAGCAAAAGACTGGGAGCGACCAACTAAGAGAGCAATAATGGCCATAATCATGCAAAGCGACAAAGCGACATTAAAAGAAGCATAAGATGGCATCAAAAGTCAAAAACTAAATGATCATGAAGGCTATTGGCAACTTTGTAAGAGTATAACATGTGTGAGCATGCGCCAAGTCAACCCAAATAAAGCATCAAGGAGAAAACCAAAATAATGCTTCCATACAATAAAAACAACGCATGATTTTTTCAAAGGCTCATTAAGCAATCTCAGTTATTTGAGACAAGTCATGCTACAGCAAAACCACTAAGAATACTATCAAAAAGACATCAAGCATGACATGAAAAAGCCTAAGCCGCAGTCTACACAAGCTCCTTCTTGTACCACTATTTTGCACAAAGCTTTTTCTCTTTTCCAACACCATTTGAAATTTTTTATAAACACCTCTTTTGATGAAAACCAATTAAGATCAGAGGCAAAAATACACCTTGATGAAAAGATATGACAAGATCTGAACGCATATCAAGGCGAAAACGAAAACCAAAAGCAGTAGCGGAAAAAGTAGAACACTCGATAAACGATAAGAGTGAAAAACTGAGCGTTCTTTGCAAATGAAAACGAGTAACTTCTCCAAAAGAAAATTTGTTGGGGTCCAACCATTTATTGCAGCAAACAAACAAACTAAACAACCTAAGAAAACTAAAACAACTGACGCTCCAAGAAAAACACATAGTGCATGAAGCAATAAAAATATAGTGTTTTGAAAGATGACCTGATTTTTGCCGATGAAGAAGGGGTGCCTCGGGGGCATCCCCAAGCTTTGACGTTTATACTTCTTGGATATTTCTTGGGGTGATGCATGGGCATCCCCAAGCTTGAGGTTTTGTCCATTCTTCAACTCATCTCATCATTCTCCAATCCCTACACTTGAAAACTTCCTTCATACAAAACTAAACACAATTCTATTAGCAACATTAGTGTAAGCATAAAATATATTCAACCCTCTTTTAGCTTCAGGTTTCAACTCAAAACCACCACATATATAGCAAATACTACTGTAGCAACTCCCCAAAAAGTTCCATGATCAAAAGAACTCAAAAGAAAGCGATAAAGTGGCAAACACAAATATTGGCAGAAATCTGTCGAAACTGAACAGCTGACAAAGGACGAATTTTTGAGGGATTTTCTGTTGCTCAAATCAAAAAGTGTTCAACTAAGAAAAGTTTGGATATAACCTGGGGCATATTCACAAGAAATCGCAGGTCCAAAAGATAAACAGAGAATTTTCACGAATTTTTACGGTGCAGCACCGAAAACAGTTTCAGGACAGCAACATCCCCAAATCTTTACCTCACTCAAATTAGAGGCTTCTCTTGGCACAAAAACGAAATAAACAAGATAAGGAGCAGTCATTACAGTAGTAATGACTCCCAAGACTCAAATAAAAGAAAAATTACTGAAAAGAAAATATTGGGTTATCTCCCAAGAGTGCTTTTCTTTAACGCCTTTGAGCTAGGCGCAGAAAATTGCGAATCAAGTAATATCAATAGATGAAGCATCAAGCTCATAATTTGCTCTAAGAATAGAGTCAAAAAGCAATTTCTTTCTTTTCCTAGGGAAGTGTTCCATACCTTTCTTTAGCGGGAAATTGATACTTGATAGTGCCTTCCCTCATATCAATGATAGCACCTACAGTTCAAAGAAAGGGTCTTCCCAAAATAATAGGACATGAAGCATGGCATTCAACGTCCATAACAAGAAAATCAACGGGAACAAGGTTATTGTTAACCACAATAAGAACATCATTAATCCTTCCCAAAGGTTTCTTCTTAGCAACATCAGCAATGGGAACATCAAAATAACACTTTTCAAGCGGTGGTAAATCAAGCATGTCATAAATCTTTCTAGGCATGATAGAAATACTAGCACCTAGATCACATAAAGCAAGGCAATCATAACCATTAACATGCATATCAATGATGGGTTCCCAACCATCTTCTAACTTCTTGGGAACAGAGGCTTTTTACTTCAACTTTTCATCCCTAATCTTTATGAGAGCATTGGTAATGTGCTTAGTAAAAGCAATATTTAAAGAACTAGCATTGGGAGTCAAAGCAAGCTTTTGCAAGAACAAAATAACTTCAGATATATTG
The DNA here is from genome assembly GCA_007115705.1 of Dactylis glomerata. Taxonomy (NCBI): domain Eukaryota; kingdom Viridiplantae; phylum Streptophyta; class Magnoliopsida; order Poales; family Poaceae; genus Dactylis; species Dactylis glomerata. The sequence continues at coordinate 1,519,829 of QXEO01000128.1, read as the reverse complement.
CAGCCATCAACATCAAAATCATTAAAAGAAATAGAGCTATCATCTCCCACACTCCGAAAAATTTCAGCACTCTTTTGAGAAAAAGTTTTGGCAGTTTTAGGCTTTTTAACACAAGGAGTGGGAGTTTTCTCTACACCAATCAAAGTAAGAGGATTGTTATCAGTAGGAGTAACATCATTAGAGGTAGTAATAGTACATACCTTCATCTCTCTAGCCATCTCATCTTCTCTTTCCCACCTGGCATGCAATTCCGCTAACAATCTAATATTTTCATCAATTCCAACTTGGATAGCATTAGCGGCAGCAACAATATTGCTCTCTTTCACATTATTAGGAAACACTTTTAATTTTAGAAGTTCAACATCATGAGCAAGGCTATCAACTTTAGAAGCAAGACAATTTTGCCTAACTGTTCCTCAACAGACTTGTTAAAAGCAGTTTGCTTACCGATGAAGTCCTTGAGCATTACCTCAAGCTCGGAGGGCGCGGCCCTAGTGTTATTGTAGGAATTACCATAAGAATTACCATAACCATTACCATTGGTAGAAGGATACGGCCTATAATTGTTACTAGCAAAATTGTTCCTATAAGCATTGTTGTTAAAATTATTGTTTCTAATGAAATTCACATAAACTTGCTCTTCTTGAGCAACCAAAGAGGCCAAAGGAACATTATTAGGATCGACATGAGTCCTATCATTAGCAAGCATAGCCATAATTGTATCAATCTTATCATTCAAGGAAGAGGTTTCCTCAACAGAATTTACCTTCTTACCTTGTGGAGCTCTCTCGGTGTGCCATTCAGAATAATTTACCATCATGTTGTCGAGTAGCTTTGATGCGGCGCCCAATGTAAGGGACATAAAAGTGCCTCCAGCAGCTGAATCAAGTAGGTTCCTTGAAGAAAAATTCAGTCCTGCATAAAAAGTTTGGATAATCATCCAAGTAGTCAGTCCATGAGTGGGGCAATTCTTTATCATAGATTTCATTCTTTCCCAAGCTTGAGCAACATGTTCATTATCAAACTGAGTAAACTTCATAATATTGCTGCGCAGAGATATAATCTTAGCAGGAGGATAGTATCTACCAATAAAAGCATCCTTACACTTAGCCCATGAATCAATACTATTCTTAGTCAAAGACAGCAACCAATCTTTAGCTTTTCCTCTCAAAGAAAAAGGAAATAGCTTGAGCTTAATAATATCACTATCAACATCTTTATATTTCTGCATCTCACATAGCTCAACAAAATTGTTGAGATGAGCTGCAGCATCTTCAGTACTAGCACCATAAAATTGCTCTTTCATAACAAGGTTCAATAAAGCAGGCTTAATCTCATAAAAATTTGCAGCAGGAATAGGTGGTGCAATAGGAGTGCAGATAAAATCACTATCGTTTGTGCTAGTGAAGTCACACAACTTGGTGTTTTCAGGATTGGCCATTTCAGCAAAACGAAAGTAAACAAATAAAAATAGCTACCAAGGATTCTAATTTTTTTGGGTTTTTGATATAAAAACGATGCAGGTAAAAATAAATAAAGTAAAGCAAAACAAATAACAAAGTAAAGAATGTGTGTGCGAAAAACTCCCCTCGCAGAAGTCTTCTCTTCCTCCCCGGCAACGGCGCCAGAAAAAGAGCTGCTAGCATGTGATTGACGTGCAAGCAGACAGTCCTTGTGCGTGGTGAATGACCAGCCCGTTGGGAACCCCAAGAGGAAGGTATGATGTGTATAGCAGCTAGTTTTCCCTCAGTTAAGAAACCAAGGTTTAATATCGGTCAGGAGAGGAGAGACGGCGACGGCGGATCGCGATGTGTTCTGGAAATCTGATCGGGTACTTAGGTTTTTCTCGTCGGGGGGTACTTATAGGCGAAGGGGCGTCATCAGAGGTGGAGCCAGGCTCCCTCACGTGGGTCCGGCGCGGCCAGGGACCTGGCCGCGCCACCCCCTTGTGTGGGGCCCTGGTGGCCCCCCTCCAACACTTCTTCGGATCTCTGGAAGCTTCCGGGTAAAATAAGACTTCAGGAACTTGTTTCGTCCAATTCCGAGAATATTTCCTGTGTATCACTTCTGAAACACAAAAACAGCAGAAAACAGGAAACTGGCACTGTGGCGCTTGTTAATAGGTTAGTTCCGAAAAATGCATAAAAGTGCCACTAAGTGTAACGAAACAATAGGCAAATGGTGTAAAAACAAGCATGGAGCATCAAAAATTATAGATACGTTTGAGACGTATCAAGAACCAAATGGTTCTATATCCAAGATCGCAAAGCCTCTCCTGAAGACCAATATGGTTTAGCCCCTTTCGAAGCCTCCAAGGAAGTGAAGAAATTGGCATCGTGGGATGCGCTTCCCTCGGATGCGGAAATAGCACAAGTTCTTCCTCTTCTGTCTCGCATTCAAGCTTTGAAAGGAGGCCAAGGAGGAGCTTTGTCGGGTATCCAACTCATGGCGTTCTTTGTGCAACGTCGAGTTCAACCCCTGTAGCACCGCCTCTCCAAGCTTTGGAGTTACTCTGGCTTGAAAGATCCTACTCACGTCTCTGAAGATTTGATAGAGAAAAAGATGTCGACAGGCAAGTCAGGAACCTTACCAAACTCACCAAGGATCATGCGGTTGCTGATTTGACCGCTGACTACTTCGACTCCGTGCACCCTCTACCCGAGGTATGTATCTTTTTATTCACTTGTTGTCGAATTTTGTTTGCTTCGACTTGTGTTGTTCTTTGCCTTTGAACTCTGCTGACTTATTTATATGTAGGGTCACCAATTCCTTGTTTCGCGCTCTCCTCTTCCAGAGGCAGGCCCCTTCTGACTGATCTGGCCTCGTCTGTATCTGAAGCCCCCGAGACTGACAAGAATCAGGACGGAGATGATGCCGAAGAATCAGAAGAGCAAACCAGCTCATCGACATCGCCTCCTCCCGTGCTTGCTGAAGATGCTGGTGTCGACAAGAAGAGGAAGCGTGTCGACGAATTCGCTTCTTCGAGGTCCTCAGCGGCTGATAAAGCCTCTATTCTTACAGGAGATATGGAATACTTTGACCTCCTGGCATCGTAAGTGCTTTATCTGAGTTCTTCAATTGCACCACTATTACCTTGTTTCTGTCATGTTATACATAATTTGTTTTCTTTTCGTAGAGACGACGAGGAGCCTCCAAAAGATGCTACAGCTGCTCCTTCGACTTCACCTGTGACTGCTGATGAGCCTGTCGAGCAAGAGGTTGCACCGAGGGTTACCAGGGCTTCTGTCAAGAAGATTCCTGTAACTCGAAACCTCAGACGCTCGAAGAAGGCAAAAGAAACCGACGTTGTTCTTGAGGCCCATGCATCGACGCTTTCTCCCAGTGATGTAAGTAACTTCTGTTGACTTACTCTCTTTGTACTCATTTATGTTCTTACACGCCCCTTTCTCCCAGGCATTGTTGCAAAGATTCATCGCCTTGGGCACTGAATGTGCTGAGTACCTAAAGGTTGTGAAAGCTTCCGAAGGTATACTTTTGGCATCCAGTCATTACTTTTCTTCTGTGCTTATCCTTTGTTGTTTATCTGACTCCCTTTCGTCTTCTTCTGTAGCTGCTCTAGCAACAGCCAATGCTCGAATTGCGTCGCTGGAGGCGGAGCTCAGTGCTTCACAGAAGGCTTATGATGTTGCGGCCGCTACTAAAGCAAACGCTGAGAAGTCGCAGAAATCTGCGCTTGGTAAGGCGAAGAAAGCTGAAAAAGCTTTAGTTGATGCCAACAAGGAGCATGCTCGGCAGAGCGTCTTCGCACAATGTCTACTGCTGCTGAGGGTAAGTGCTTTGCCTTATCTTCTATTTTGACTTCTGTTGCACTGTTGTACTTGTTGACACTTTTTCTTTCCTTTTCTCTTCTATCTTCTTTTATTGTGCAGGATTTACCGGGGTATCTTCATCGTCCCTGCAACCGGACGATGATGCTCGGATGACTACGGTTAACCTACTCGAGGCAAACTGGATATCTATCTAGGAGACTTTTGAGTTAGTTAGTCGCGTTCTGTCATGGCTATTTGTCGGGTTGTGGCCGAAGAAGAAAGCAGAAGTTCCGAAGGACAACTTTGGCAAACTTGCCAAGGCTTTCGATACCACTGAAGACCCCACCCTCCAGTTTAAGGGGCTTTCTCTGAAGCGTGGTGCTGAGGGTGCTATTGCGCTTTCTCTTACCCATGGTGCAGACTTCGACTGGGAGAAGGTGACCACTTCCCATGGCCGCACCCGCGATGAGATGAAGGCTTTCTTCGAGAGGGCGAAGAAGTTGGCGCCTGCGCTGGTGGCGATTATTTCTCCTTCAGCACCCTCCGCGACATCTGCTGCACCACCTCCAGCGGCGGAAGACCCTGTGCCTCCTTCGACTGTTGGCGAGAAATTTATCATGCCTTCTTCTTCCACGGAGCAAAATGCTGAGGTGGCGTAGACTCGGCCTTCTTGTAGTTTTCCATTTATCCTTTTGAATGTAAAAACTTGTAGTCGCGTGCAACCCGAGAATCTTAGTCAAAGGGTTTTGCACTTATGTAAATACATTTCCTTCTTATGAAGTCCTGTGCTTGTCTCTCTGAAATGTTTCTTCTTTCTTTTCTTTTGACTTCCAGTCGATGCATATCAATGATCCTTTGACTGGTGGACCTGCTCCTTCTACTGCCCGCACGTTCGGTTCAACGATTTCGTCGCCTCCTAGCCGATGTAATCAGTGCGCAGAGTACTCTTCAAGGATTTCTGATCTTGAGTCTCGCCTGACTTTGGCTAAACGTTAAGCACAGATGGCTGTGAGCAAAGCTAGTAAAGCTTGTGGTTATCTGAAGCAGATATCTTCTCTTGATGAAAAGGTTTCCAGTTTGACGGCGAAGATTGTCCATAATGAAGAATGCGAATCTTTTAGTCTTGGCATTGTCGAGTCTGCCTGTGAGATGTTGCGATGTAAGTTTTCTTTCGACTTCTCTTTTCCCTGTCTTTTTCACTGCTGTTTTTGTGACATCCTTGCCATCATAGGCACTTGTCTGGATTTCGCTGCTGAAGATCGTCGGGTTACCGAGCGAAATGCAGCTTTGGAGAGAATGTCGGCAGGCTGTGAGACTTTGTGGTCTGATCCTCGGCGTCGGAGTGCCATTGTACTGCCTCAGGACCGTGCCCAACATATTGGCGAGTCAGTTGATGGTTGCTGACGAGCTCTGACAACTATGCACTCTGTCATGCTTCCTCGTAATCCTCTGCCTGTAACTTTCCCGCTTCTTCTTGATACTTTTAGATCCAGCCACCGTATTCATAGATTGATAGAGCTGAACTTGGTGGCAGGTGCCAATTTTGCTCTCGGGTGGATACGCAAGTGGCACCCGAAGCTTAATTATAGCTCTATGTCCCTTAGTTTGGCTCCAGGTGGAGCTAGCCTTTGAGTACATATGGAGAGCACGCTGCAACCTGCTCGAAGGCTCGTAGCTAGGCTGCTGGAAGCGGATGCTGCGTTTTTTCGTGAGTACCACTATTCAGATCCCTTAGGCGTAGATGATTCTGATAACCCATTATTGTAATATTTTTGTATATGTGGAACGCGAGAGTATCTTATTTCGCGACTTTATGTCGAAAATTTGTTCTCAAAGCGTTATTGTATGATTCATGCGTTTGCCGCATTTTCTCTTTGAAAGACTCGTAAACTCGAACATGAGGAACATTTCGTCTTTATTATACTTGTAATGTAAGATACATGGGGTGACCCAAGAGATCCGGTCTGTGACCTGTGTTCTGGATCTAGAGGGCATTGCCCCTGGTATAACTCGTGGCTTTACAGCCTTACTCTTCTACTCTACTTTATTCTTCTTTGATGCTTATGCTGTCATGGCTTTCTCTTCTTCTCATGTGTCTTTGTCTTCTCCTGATGCTCCTACTCGTGGTTTCTTCGTCTCGGGCTCCGCAACGCGTCCTTCGAGTAGCTTGACGCCTTCTGTAGTCGTGCTTTTTGCCTTCTCTGCATAGTTGGCTGTCATGCCAAAGTTTTGCGCCATCTTGTGGAACTCCCTGTCGCAGAGATCTGAAACTTCAAAACTTCCTTTTACTGTAATTATTCCTCTTGGTCCTGGCATTTTAAGTACAAATATGTATAGTGAGGCACTGCCATGAATCGCGAAAACGCGGGTCGTCCGAGGATCGCGTGATATGAGATGGCCAGTCCATGACTTCGAAGTCCAGCTTTCTCTTCTGTAGTTTTGTCGGTTGCCGAAACAAACATTGAGTGCTATTCATCCTAGTGGGTAACTGGCACTTCCTGGCACGATCCCGTGGAAGGAACAATCTGTTGGTTTCAGAAACTCTAATGATATATGCATTGCTCTGAGTGTTTTTGCGTATATCAGGTTAATTCCACTTCTTGCGTCCATGAATATTCTGTCGACATCATACGCGCCGATTTGAGCTTTGAGTACCAAAGGCGTGTTTCCTGGCCGAGGTACTCTTATAGGGTGGTCTTCTCTGTTGAACTCGATTGGTTGTTCTGACCAATGTAGATACTCCATTGTGGCTGGAGGTGAAATGACTGCTAAGTTGACTTGTCGAGTGATACTCTTTTCTTCTTTGTTCGACTTGGGCACATGTTGTATCATTATTGTGATGTGTCCTTTTGATGGAACATACCCTTGATCGTCAATGTGTCCCTGGTTTTGCTGGTCTTGTCCTTGAGGAGCTCCGTTGTTCCCTTGCTGTTTTGCCGGAGGATTGTTGCTTCCTTCAAATCCTTGTCGCCTTGCTTCGGTTTGTTTGTTTAGTGCTGCCTCTTGTAATTTTAAGAATATTGTGCAACCTTTCATTGCGTGCCTTGATACTCGCTTCCCATCGACGAACGCTGAGTGTATATGACAAGGTCCGTTGAGCATATCTTCTGGCGACGGGTTGTACTCTCTGGGTTCTCTCGTGGGAAACTTTTTATAGTCCTCTTTTCTGTAGCTTTGATATCCCGAGCTTCTGCGGTCACTTCCTTGATAGCTATTGTCTTTGTATCCTGCGGCGACTTGGCTATGGGAGCCGTAGTTGTCATAATTTCGGGACCGTCTCCTTTGACTTCCATATCTATTTCTTCTATCGTCCTCTGGGGATCGCGTTCGCTTGTTGTTGCATGCGTCTTCTCTATCTACAAATCTGTTTGCTACGTCCATGAGGTCTGACACTGTTTTTGGCTTGATTCTGCCCATCTCTTCGACTAGGTCTCTTCGCCTTAATCCAATGATGAACGCATCTATTGCTCTTTCATCTGAAACTTCGACTGCTAAATTTTTGATAAGACTCCATCTTTGGATGTATGCCCGCAGTGTTTCATCGCGTTGTTGTACACACGCTTTGACTTCTTCTATTGATGTTGGCTGCTTGTATGTCGACCTGAAGTTGCTTGTAAATTGCTTTGTGAGGTCTTCCCAGCTTCCAATAGTTTCTTTCTCTAGTTTGCTCAACCATGACCTTGCTGCGTCGGTGAGGTGTAGTTGCAAACTTTGCATTGCTATTTCTTTGGTTCCTCCTAATATTTGTACTGCTTATAGATAATCTGAGAGCCATGATTGTGGTTCCTGTGATCCGTCGTACTTTTGCTGATCATGAGGTAACTTGAATCCCTTGGGAACTGGAGTGGTGCGAACCCTGCGGGTAAAGCACGATGCCCTCATCTCTTTTTTGTCGTCTTGATAGTCACGTTTTTCATTTGGGGATCGCGATTTTCAGGTTCCTCCGTGTTGTTTTGGTGATGGCGATCAAGATCGTTGATTACTGCTTCTGCGCCGAGGACTGCTGGGACGACAAGGCGATCTTGGCTTGTGCGTTTCTTTATGGTGGTGTGCTTCTTCTCCTTTTGCTGATATCTTGTGGCCCACCATGTTTAGTCCGTTCAATGCTGCTCTGTGCATATGTTCTCTAGGATCTCCCGGGCTTGGTCGAGTTGTGAGCAGATAAGCTTGGGCTGCCACTAATGCTGCTTTAGGAGTTTTTGGTACGATGTTTCCTTGTTCGTCGACCGATAAGAAGGACGAGTCGAGGTTTTTAGAAATGCTTTGCCTGTCGGAGTACTCGAGGTTATCGTACCTTGAACCATATCGATGATTTTTCCTTATGTTACTATATGATGCGTCGCTTCGCGTTTACGAGCGGCGTTGCTAGCTGCAATGGCTGAGTCTTTTCTTATCTGTATCTCTATTTTCTCCTGTGCTAATTGCTTTGTCTGCTGCCTTAGGGCATAATGATATCCTAAAAGCATGTCTTTGCTGGAATTTGATGGTATTGGCGTGCCGTGTTCTACGGCTTCTCTTATTATCCTCCATTCGTCGACTGATAGTCAAATTTTTTCGTTGGTTGTGAGGGATTCTGCTGTTTGCCCTTCTGCTAGGTGATTTGCTCCTCTGTCGATATTTGCTGGGTTTAGCACTGGATTGTTGTTTTCGTCGAATTCTTCTGAGTTATCTCCCACAATGGCGAGCACGTGGCATTGTTTGCCGATGTTATTATTGAAGCTTGAGAAGATCGAGTCACCATCTTCAGAAAGCTCTAACCCTGTCCTCCATGTGTCTGTTGATTTGTCTGAGATATCGTCGAGGCAGATCATGAGATCGTCGAGTTGGACCCCTGCGTCGAAATTTTCCCTTGCTTTGTTGTCTTCTGCAATCTTCTCTTTTTGCACTTCTTCTAAGCTGACCGGCGAGTTTACCTCACTGGAAGAGCCGTCAGAGTATTCCATCATTGCTACTGTTTCGGGCTCACTTATCGACGGATCTTTTTTCGTTGGATCTGAAAGGCGAGATGAACCCGATGGCCCGATGAGGATGCTCAAACTTCCAATTGTTAATTCCATCTCTTGATATCCGTCGAGTTCTGAACTGCTACTGGCTAAAAGCGAAAAAGCCGTCGAATTCATGATTCCAACGCCCTGGTCCCCACGGTCGGCGCCAATTGACAAGGGTTAACTCGACAAATGTCCTAAATGAAGGACTTAGGATCGGGGGAATAGGGCGTCGGATGAACTCGAAGGTAAATGTTAGTCGAAATAAGTGTATATCAAAAGTAAACGTGGGTGTTCAACCTGGCTTGCTTTCAATCTGCCTTACACCGTCCCCTCCTGGCCCCTATATATAGGTGGCCAGGTCTCGAGGATCGGGTTGGGTCCGATACAGATTACAATATCGACATACGGTAAGAACTCGTATTCGACTACCATTACAATTGGGCCTAGCTCATCGGGCCTCAGGGGTACTCAACTAACGGGCTCTATTAACTATACCCTTGTCACCAAGTAAAAAAACTCAAGAGAGTGGAGTTAGTTTAATTTCCCGAGCAACAGAATTAGCAAGTATGTACTACGTATTATTATAAGTTTGATATGAATATGTATTATTCTTTATCATAACATTATTCACTATGTTACCGATAAGTCATGCATTTGGTGGAAAGCATCGGCCAAGGAGTGGAGGGCCTTATGCCCAAAACCTCAGAGATCACATGGTTCTCACCTTCAACGAGTGTAGGGTGTGCGCCTACAAGAGCATTGATTTGGAGGACGAGCTCCATATAGCATATTTTTCAAATTTCGAAAAATTCAAATTTTGAACTTTAAAATATTCAAAAAATACTAGTGTGTAGTCTATGATTTATAGTACCTGTGTGTGAATTTTTATTAGGAAATTCCTTTATTCTATCATAAAAAATAAAATTCATGATCTTGAAACATGTTCTAATCCAATCCGGGCATATACATAGTCGTGACATACACAACCATAGATCAACCCGCTTACGTAACTAATATTTTTTTGTTAAATCTAAGCTATAAATTAGATCTAGGGATTTCTATTTTCGTGCCCTCGGGTCCTTAGTTGTACTCAGTTTTCCCCAGCTCGTTAGTTTTTCCTCAGTTTTGTCCAAGCCCTTGTCTGAAACCCTAACAAGTGCTGGAACGGCCGATTGCCCGATGGGTCAACAACTTTGACCATTATCTGCTGACTAGTGGGGCCACATAGAGCCCGCAAAGACACGTCAGAGCATCCATCTTTGTTTGACCGTAAGCATCGATGTATCCCTGACCAAAACGCGGACGAGTGGGGCTTCGGTATATCGAATGACAAGTGGGGCCATGACGCTGATACAATGGGCAATACACGGGTAGGATTAGATTTTTAAACGGAGCTCTACAGCGATGGCACGGAGGAGGTGGCCTGCGGGGTGCCGAGATGAGATCGACGTCCACAAAGAACTGCATGAGGCGAGACCAGACGCATTAGATAGATATGAACTAGACGCGTTTAACCATGCAAAGAAGAGAAGAAATGGTCGAGGGCATCGACGATGACCTCAACACTTTGACTGACGGTGTCGGACACGAACGCGAGCAATGTAGAGAAAACTAGTGTCTCTCCTTTCTGGCGTGTATAGATGGGTGCTAGGGGAGTGTAGTGGTGAAGGGAAAGACCTCGCGGTGGTCTGTGGCGTCCAGCATAGCGGGACGACGTGGCCGTGCCCCCAGCAGCGTGCATGTTCGGCATTGCCATCAGCATGTACGTTCGTCATTGGCCTCATCGGTATCTCAGGTGTGTCAGTGATCGAATGAGGGGACGGGATTGAGGGTGCATCCCGACGGTGACCTAGCAGCGGCGGCGAGTATGCATAGCCATTTTGACCATGCCGATATCAGCATCGGCATCGTTTGGAGGCTGTGGTGCTCGAATCATGGTGGAAATTGCGATTCCCTATTATTTTGACATGCATAATATATAGAAAATAGCTAGATCTCTAAATCGATGCATATGAAGCTACATATATATTCTTGGTCATAATCCCCTTATCTAAAGGGGATGGATGCATGGCTTCACGTCGTCGCCGCTTTCATCGTCAGTATCTTCATCGTCTGTGTAGTAGTACTTCCTGCACAATGTTACGTCAAACACTTTCACTGTGAGCACATCATCGCCTTCATATTTGAAGTGCAGGATGTAGCCGAAATCCACACCGTGCGCGATGGCGAAATTCTCCCAGCCCTTGTCGAGGTACATCCGGCATTGTCTGTCAAATAGGACCTCCACGGTCCACAGACAAGGACCACAGTCAGCTGCTCGCAGATACACCTTTGCGGGCTCCTGGCCATCAAGATAGTCCGCAAACTTTTGTGGAAGTGCCTGCAAAGAGATCGAGCGCCGATCGTTTGAAATTAAAGGCTTTTTGGAACATGCACATAATTAATCACATGCATCATATATGTGGGAACGACCTTCTTGGCCAAAGGGTCTTCATAGATGACGATTAAGAACTCCTCTATGATCAATGACAGTGTTGACGGTGGTGGTGGCAATGATGATGATCCACCACCCAGGCCGCCCCTTCCCCTTCCCCTTCCCCTTCCCCTTCCCCTTCCCCTTCCCCTTCCCCTTCCCCTTCCGGCTGGTGTTTGAGACGTGGAAGCCATGGCAATGGATCAAGTGTATGTGAACGAAGAAGAGAGAGGCAGAAACGAAAAAGAGAGAGGCAGAACCTATTGACATGAGGGATGGCCATTGTAGGGGTTTATAAGGGAGTGATGACCGTTGTGGAGTTTACACAATAAATTAAGGAGGAGATGACCGTTGTGGGTGTTTATATCTCAACAAAAAAGTAATGCCTAAAAGAAATGAAAATTCGTGATAGTTTATTATTTTACCGTGAAAAGTAATGCCTAAAGGAAATTCGTGATAGTTTATCATTTCACCGTGAAAAGTAATGCCTAAAAGAAATGGAAATACGTGATAGTTTATCATTTTACCGTGAAAAGTAATGCCTACAAGAAATGAAAATTTGTGATAGTTTATCATTTTACTGTGAAAAGTAATGCCTATAAGAAATTCATGATTACCAAACTTGTTGAATCCGGTGGCAAACTCATTATTTAGCATACATAGAGGGGTAGTAGTTTGCCACCGATAGATGGAGAGAAGGTGGCACGATCCTGCCCGTAATATCATAGGATCGATGGCAGGTGGGCACGATCCGTGTGACAACAGCTCGACCAATCAGGCCAAGTTTGGGCTTCTGTGAGAAGAGAGAGGGTAAAACTGAGTAGTATCAAGGATACAAGGGCAAGTAAACAGTAAACAGGCTAAGGAATTTAAATAAGAGATTTAGAAAAAGAAAAACACATGTTTTGTACAATGAAACCCAGGTTGGCCTACCTCAAACTATTAGCAATTCAAATATACATGAGTGTAAAAATTATGGCCTCATTCAGACAAACTATGTTTTGGGTATAGATGTTTTGAGAAGGGGTTTGAGTGGAAAGTCATGAACCTTCATAGCTACTAGTGATTTGAGAAGTGGCCAATTGTGTTAAAACTTGATTTATATATGATTGTCTACGTGGCAGGTCGCGTAACAAGACTCCATGAGTAGAAGGCATTATGATTTTATTTTTTTGAATTTTTTTGCGCATGAAATGACTCAATTAGATAGCTTAATCTCATTTGTTGACTCTCTGTTGACCAGCCACTTGAGGGTAAAACTGAGTATATTGCACTAGCCAGTATTAGTACTCGAGGGGAAAACTGAGTACAGATATTTTTCCAGTGTAAGACTCGAGGGTAGAACTGAGTACACGTAACGGTGCAGATGTGCAGTCCCACGGACGCATGTCACGGTGCGCAGCGGTTAGCCGCGCGGTGCGCGTGTTGAGACCAAACGTCAACTGCTGAGACGAACCGTCACTTTGCCAGTACAGAGCCCCTCTCTCCCTCCCTCTGCACACAATCTCATTATAATTCATGCACGCAACCACGCCTCTCACGTCCCATCACCTTCTCCAAATCCAAAAAAATCCCAACCGCCCTACACGCGCTCCCCTGCCGGCGATGGAGAAGAAGAATGCGCCCGGCCGTCGCCCCCGAGCCCGTCGCCTCCGAGCCCATCGCCTCCGAGCCCGTCGCATCCGAGCCCGTCACCGCCGAGCCCGTCGCATCCGAGGGTGGCGTCTCCGTGAACTGGGCCTCCCTTAAGGGTGATGGACCACTTCACAAGATCGACGATTGCTTACTGGTGAACGAGGAGTACGTGGACACCTACGCTACTTTGAGGCAAGTTTGTACAAATTGGCGCTCAGATCTACCTGAGCCCGACGTGCACTTGCACGAATGGATCATGGTAGAACACGCCCTTCTACGCGCCGCTGAGTTCTCCTTCCTCAACCTCCGCATATCCCGCTACGTCACCATCGATCTAACGGAAGTTCATGCAAGGTTCAAATTCCTCCATATCTATAGAGTTAATCTATTTTTATTTTCAATCGTAAACATCTTAGTGCTGAATGTTATCTTCATCAACTTCCTTTTAGATACTACTTCGTCGGCTTTTACCGTTGCGTCATCATGCTTGCCCAGAAGAACCAGCCGCACAAGATACGGCTTCTGAACCCACTCACAAAGACATTGAACACTATGTTTGAGGCGCAGATGCCATCTATGATTGTGAAGTCAGTCGCTGTAATGAAGTCCCCGACTATGGTCTTCATTTGCATAGGTTAGCCCAATGAAATTGCTTGGGTCGATGAGAGCTCTCCAACTAAGGATATAGATATAGATGATTGGGGAGAAGGAAGATTTACGATCGAGGACCATTCTCTGCGTTGCGTTACCCCGTTCAATGATGAATTGTATGCAATAGCTGTGAATGTGTTCGGAAGATTAGTGTGCACCAACAATATCCAGTTGGAGTAGCGCGCGAGCACTGTCAACATGAAGACACTATTTTCATTTCCAGAACTTGGAAATGATTATGATTCCAAGTTCTACCTTGTGAAGCCGGATGGTGATCTGCTGCTTATGTTGTTGGGCGGCAGCACTGACGACAACAGGCATTTGGAGGAAGGTCAACCATTGGTGTACCGTGTGGATACTGAGAGCCGCTCTCTCCATGCCGTCAGTAACATTGACAGTCGTGCCCTCTTCGTCAATTATATCCGGTGTATCTCCGTCGACACCAGAGTGCACCCGACAGTTCAACCTGGCTGTATCTACTATGCTGATTTGGGTTATATCAGAGAGTACTCTGATGATAGAAAGGCCTGGGATGAGTGGCCACGACGTGTGGACAGAATATATGTGGATGATGTGGGTTAGATCTAACTATCATAATAATTTGGATGATGTGGATCAATATGGTACCCTTATTTTAGACCTTCGTATCTTGCTTTTAGTATATAATAGGTAGATAGATTTATGTGTTTTGTTGAGCCTAGAATACAAGGTATTTCATATTAAAAATTTGCACGTATGTAATGTACCTAGTTGACTACATCTACACATTTGGTTTAGAATTTTTTGAAACTTTAAAATATTGATTTGAAAAATAAATAAAAAAGAGCTGCGGAAGCCTGGGCTCCAAACCGATTTTTGGTGCACCTACTGCTACTCCGCCAAGACCAACCTTTGTGAAACTATTCAAGAGCACCATGGCTCTTGATTTTTTCGATAAGGAGTATATATTAATATCAAGGAGATACCAATTACACCTAGCGTCTCCAACAACGCAATGCCCTACCGGCATTACGGATGCACACCGTCAAAAAAAAAGAATTACAAAAAAAGGTCTTGCTACAGTGATGAATTCCTTGTAGGAGCAGTACCAATACCGCTGCTCCAAGTCACGGATCACCAAGCAAAAAACCACATCGCCAATCCACAGATTTTGATTTTCATAACATTCTCCGCTAACGAACTTCACCATAAAACGAGAAATCGTATCACATCTACTAGTCCACTACTCCATCCGTTTAGAAATATAAGATGTTTTAGTTTTGTAAAGCTAATGTATTCAGACATCTTTTAGTGTATAGGTTCAAACGAACCTATACACTAAAAGATGTCTAGATACATTCACTTCACAAAACTAAAACATCTTATATTTCCGAACGGAGGGAGTAGATACTAAAAGCACAATGCGGGGGTCTAAAATAGAGATACCACGTTAATCCACATCATTAAAATTAATTTTGACAGTTAGATCTAAAATATATGGCTAGGATTTAAAGATAATAAAGTTTATGTAAAACTATATTTAATACAAAAATAATTGTCTGGTGTGTCACGTATCACAGAAGTTAAATGTAAATAAAAAATTGGAAAAGGTGCCGGCCCACACATGTGCGCTCCTAACAACTTGGCCACGCCAAAAAATATTTGCCAAAGATACAAACCAGAAACCATGTAATCCTTTTGCACTTCCATAACGTGAAGCACTAAAGAGGATAGTCTATTTTAAAAGGAATAAAAAGAGAAGAGACCGAATCAGCTATAAATCTTCCATTGCTAGGACTCTTGAATAATAGTGCATGATTATTTATGGTCCTCTCTATAAAAAATATAAAATAATTGTCTCAATTTTATCTACATACATATATAACTAGATCCCATATTTTGGTATGTGTAAACTTCCTCGGTGCATAAAAGAGAGTATTTTCAACTTTTTTGAAGAATAAAAATGTTTCAAATTTTACCAAATTTACATAAAAATATATTTATTAAACCAAATAGGTATACGATGAAAATATATTTCATCGTGAATCTAATGATACAAATTTGATGGCATAAACGCTTGGTGCCATTTTAATAAAACATGGTCAAACTTAAGAAGTTTACTCTCCAACAAAGTAAGAAGTATACTCTTTTGTGGATGAAGGGAGTAAATATATATCTAGATAAAGTTAAGAAAATTAATTTGAAACAAAGGGAGTAATAAATATTTGAGAAAAATATACGACTAATAACTCCTACAATTTGGTTCGGTCTATGGAAAATAGTCTCTCTACAAATAGCCAACTTTATTAGAAAATATTGCATGCAGTTGCTGCATGGCTGACTAGCTAGATAGAATATGGATAAATATGCTTAAATATAAAGTATATACTGTAATGATTTGTACATATGTATGTTTATATATTTTGACAAAATGTGTGTGGTTGAGTGTGAGTATGAAAAAGTCATCACAAGACATCTAAATTTTTAATTTGAGTACAAACATAAAATGAGATGCAAATATTTCAGACACTCTTGCCGCAAGACATATAAAATCTTCACAAATTTGAAAATTTATAGAAAATCCATGGATACTTTATTTTATATTAGGTTGAGTTTAAACATCTGGTCCATATAGTCACATTTAGCACACTGATTATTCCTATTAATCGAATGTTTTCTATGACTATATTAGGACAATATTTGACGAGGGTTAACTCGACAAATGCCCTAAATGAAGGACTTAGGATCGGGGAGATAGGGCGTCGGATGAACTCGAAGGTAAGGTTAGTCGAAATAGGTGTGTGTCGAAAGTAAACTTGGGTGTTCAACCTGGCTTGCTTTCAATCTGCCCTACACCGTCCCCTCCTGGCCCCTATATATAGGTGGCCAGGTCTCGAGGATCGGGTAGGGTCCGATATAGATTACAATATCGACATACGGTAAGAACTCGTATTCGACTATCATTACAATTGGGCCTAGCTTAACGGGCCTCAGGGGTACTCAACTACGGGCTCTATTAGCTATACCCTTGTCAGTAGCCCCTGAGATTCTACCAGAATTGTAGATTCGGGTTGAATCTCTAATCTTCAAATCTTCGACTTGATCAATTCTTCGACTTCTTCATATCTTCAAATCTTTGATTCGGTCTTTCGACTTATGTTCATGATAATTTGCTCGCAAGGGGTTTTGATGAACAAGTCTGACAACTCTGACGGATCAAGAGGTCAGTTAACTGCCAGAACAGATACTTGTCACCTACTTCAAATTCAATCCCCTTGGACTTGAATTCGGGATACCGGTCAAACACACTCTTTTGCCGCATTTAGGACTTACAAAGAATGAATCCCAGTGATTCTCAGGGTACCCAGTGCGTCCACCAGGATTTTCTTCGCGTCATAGACACGGATACATACCAGCAGAGCGCATCCATGTGCGTATACCAGGCCACACAGGACGGATCCTGGGGTCTTACCTTCGTGACAAGTCACGGCATTCGAGTTGTGTTGCGATAACGCAACTCGAGAATCTCATGTCGCAGTCAAATTTTGACTGAAAATATTCGGGTTTCTACAACCATAAAACTCGCTCCCGATGGGAGTAACACTCCTGCACTTCTTCAACTCTAATGCTTTACCAAGAAATATTGTCGGGTGCGCGCTCAGCGCTCCCGATGGGAGTAGCCCCTAAGGCTATAGTCAAAAAAGACTTTTTCGAGTATAGGCTCAAAATATAGTGTAGTCCATCATACTTCAACTCAAGATACTTCACTTTGAGATACTTCAACTTCGAGATACTTCAACTCGAGATACTTCAACTTCGAGATACTTCAACTTCGAGATACTTCAACTCGAGATACTTTAAGAACATCTTGTCGTCGAATACGCATCCACCACTCCAGTAAAGAGTTCCATTCGATATCTTTGAAGGTAATAGCCCCCAAGTCTATAATCGAAAATCCTTCACATATAATCTTTTCTATAAATTTTGCATTTGTCGGCGCCATCCTTATTCTTTCTTATATCATCTTCTTTATGACGTCAATGAACACGTCACTTTGTACGAGTGCAAACCGTTTTATGGGCAGCATTGTAATTTTCGCGATTTTTGACCGTTAGTGGGCTACCGTTTCCGCTCCTTGCGCCACGTCTCAGCCCACGATCCTTCTCCCAGAAGGTATATAGGGGGCGTGAGTGGTGGGGATTTTACTATTTATCAGCTCGTTCCCTCCGCCGCCTCCATTGCTGATCTCCTTTGCCTCCTCCTTTCGTGCATAGCCCCCAAGCGCACTCCGTATTAGATGCGCGTGAAACACCTGGCCACCAAGAACACCATGGCCAAGACCTCTTCTGCCACCAACTGGGTGCGCTCCGCTATCACAAAGAAGGAGGTGGAGAAAGCCAGGGCGGACGGCCTCATCGCCGCCCAGGATTCCATCAAATTTCCCAGTACTGAGCGGATCCTGAAGCCTCCGAGCGGTTATCGGGTAATGTTCCTTGCTTTCCTCCTCCGCGGTTTTTCTCTTCCTGCCCACGAGTTTCTCCGTGGGCTTCTCTTTGTCTACGGTGTGCAGCTCCACCAGCTCACACCGAACTCCCTTCTGCATATTGCCTGTTTCGTGACTCTCTGCGAGTCATTCTTGGGCATTAAGCCCAACTTCCTTCTCTGGAGATCAATCTTTCGACTCCGCCCCAACGTTGCCCTGTCCAAGAAACCCAAACTGGACGGAGCCGTTGTTTCTGTGCGTCCTGAAGCACAATACCTGGAATTTTCCATGGCCGCCTCTGTCCAAGGGTGGAGGACAAAGTCGTTCTACATCAAGGACCGCAAATCCTCTCTTGAAGATGAGTACGGCCTACCCCCTTTCGATGCTTCCCAGGAAGTGAAGAAATTGGCGTCATGTGACACACTTCCCTCAGATGCGAAAGTAGAACAAATTCTTCCTCTTCTGTCTCGCATCAAGGCTCTGAAAGGAGGCCAAGGAGGTGCTTTGTCGGGTATCCAACTCATGGCGTTTTTCGCGCAACGTCGAGTTCAACCCCTACAGCACCGCCTCACCAAGCTTTGGAATTATGCTGGCTTGGACGATCCTACTCGCGTCTCTGAAGACTTGATAGAGAAAAAGGATGTCGACAAGCGAGTTAGGAGCCTCACCAAGCTCACCAAAGATCATGCGGTCGCTGATTTGACCGCTGACTATTTCGACTCCGTGCACCCTCTGCCCGAGGTATGTTTTTTATGCTCACTTGTTGTCGAATTTTGTTTTCTTCGACTTGAACTAGTGTTTGCCTTTGTACGCTGCTAATTTATTTATGTGCAGGGTCACCTTTTCCTTGTTTCACGTCCTCCTCTTCTAGAGGCAGGGCCCCTTCCGGCTGATCTAGCCTCTCCTGCATCTGAAGCCCCCGAGGCTGATGAAAGTCAGGACGGCGATGATGCCGAAGAATCAGAAGAGGAAACTAGTTCGTCGACATCGCCTCCTCCCGCACTTGCTGAAGATCCTGGTGTCGACAAGAAAAGGAAGCGTGTCGACGAAATCGCTTCATCGAGTTCTGCAGCGGCTGGCAAAGCCCCCGTTCTTGCAGAAGATATGGAGTACTTCGACCTCCTAGCATCGTAAGTGTTGTATTCGAGTTCTTCAATTGCATTGTTCTTGCCTTGTTTCCATGACTTATTTTCTTCATGCAGAGATGACGAAGAGCCGCCAACATATGCTACAGCTACTCCACCAACTTCTCCTGCAGCTGCTGATGAGCCTGTTGAGCCAGATGTTGCTCCGAGGGCTACCAGGGCCTCTGTCAAGAAGGTTCCTCAAGCTCGAAACCCCAAACGCTCGAAGAAGGCCAAAGAGACCGACGTTTCTCTTGAAGCCCATGCATCGACGGTTTCTCCTGATGATGTGAGTAACTTTTCTTTTACTCATTTTCCTTGCATACACTTGTGCTCTTACACGCTCTGTTCTCTTAGGCTTTGTTGAACAGATTCGTCACCTTGGGCACTGAATGTGCTGAGTACCTAAAGGTTGTGAAAGCTTCCGAAGGTACACTTTTGACGTCCAGTCACAACTTTTTCATTGTACTTATTCTTTGCTATTTATCTGACACGCTTGTGTCTTCTTCTGTAGCTGCTCTGGCAATGGCCAACGCTCGAATTGCGTCACTGGAGGCGGAGCTCCGTGCTTCACAGAAAGCTTATGATGCTGCGGCCACTGCTAAAGCAAACGCTGAGAAGTCGCAGAAATCTGCGCTTGGTAAGGCGAAGAAAGCTAAAAAAGCTTTAGCTGATGCCAACAAGGATCATGCCCAGCGAGAGCAAGCCGTGGCAGAGCGTCTTCACACAATGTCTACTGCTGCTGAAAGTAAGTTCTTCACCTTGTCTTCTATTTTTGACTTCTGTTGCACTGTTGTACTTGCTGACATTTTTCTCTTCTTTTTCTCTTCTATCTGCTTTGTGTCGTGCAGGATTTACCGGGGTATCTCCGTCGTCCCTGCAACCGGACGATGATCCTCTGATGACTATGGTTAACCTGCTCGAGGAAAACTGGATATCTATCCAGGAGACTTTTGAGTTAGTTAACCGCGTTCTATCACGACTGTTTGTCGGGTTGTGGCCGAAGAAAAGGGCAGCAGTTCCGAAGGACAACTTGAGTAATCTTGCCAAGTCCTTCGATACAACTGAAGACCCCACCCTCCGGCTGAAAGGGCTTTCTATTAAGTGTGGCGCCGAGGGTGCTATTGCACTTTCTCTTACGCACGGTACGGACTTCGACTGGGAGAGGGTGAGCTCTCCCCATGGCCGCACCCGCGATGAGATGAAGGCTTTTTTCTAGAAGGCGAAGAAGTTGGCGTCTGCATTGGTGGCAATTATTTCTCCTTCGGCATCCTCCGCGGCGTCTGCTGCACCACCTCCAGTGGCGGAAGATCCAGTACCTCCGTCGACTTCTGGCGAGGAAACTGCCATGCCTTCTTCTGCCACGGAGCAAAATGCTGAGGTGGCGTAGACTCGGCTTCTCTGTAGCTTTAGATTTCTCCTTTTGAATGTAAAAAACTTTAGTTGCGTGCAACCCGAGAACCTTAGTCATAGGGTTTTGCACTTATGTAAATATACTTCTTGGGTATGAAGTCTTATGCTATCTCTCTGAAATGTTTCTCCTTTCTTTTCCTTTTTTGGCTTGCAGTCGATGCGCGTCAATGATCCTTTGACTCACGGTCCTACTCCTTCCTCTGCCCGTGTGTTCGGTTCTCAGATTTCATCGACTCCTAGTCGATGCAGTCGATGCGCCGAATACTCTTCTAGGGTTTCCGATCTTGAGGCTCACCTAACTTTAGCCAAGCGTCAAGCACAGATGGCTATTGACAAAGCTAGCAAAGCCAGTGGTTATATGAAGCAAATATCTTCCCTTGAGGAAAAGGTCTCCAGCTTGACGGCGAAGATTGTTCATAATGAAGAGTGCGAATCTTTTATTCTTGGCATTGTCGAGTCTGCCTGCGAGATGTTGCGATGTAAGTTTTCTTTCGACTCCTTCTTTCCCTGTTTGTCCCCTGCTGTTTTTGTGACACCTTTTGCCGCTATAGGCACTTGTTTGGATTTCGCTGCTGAGGATCATCGGGTCGCTGAGCGAAATGCGGCTTTGGAGAAAATGTCGGCTGGCTTCGAGACTTTGTGGTCTGATCCTCGACGCCGGAGCACCATTGTATTGCTTCAGGACCGTGCCCAGCATATTGGCGAGTCCGTTGATGGTTGCCGACGAGCTCTCACAACTATGCACTCTGTTATGCTTCCTCGCAATCCTTTGCCTGCGACTTTCCCACTTCTTCTTGATACTTTCAGATCCAGCCATCGTATTCATAGATTGATAGAGCCGAACCTAGTGGCAGGTGCCAATTTTGCTCTTGGGTGGATACGCAAGTGGCACCCAAGGCTGAATTATAGCTCGATGTCCCTGAGTTTGGCTCTAGGTGGAGCTAGCCTTCGAGTACATATGGAGAACACGCTGCAACCTGCTCGAAGACTTGTAGCTAGGCTTCTGGAAGCGGATGCTGCGTTTTTCCGCGAGTACCACTATTTAGATCCTTTAGGCGTAGATGATTCTGATAACCTGTTATTGTAATATTTTTGTATATGTGGAACGCGAGAGCGTCTTATTTTGTGACTTTGATGTCGAAAAGTTTATTCTCAAAGCGTTATTGTATGAGTCGTGCATTTACCACATTTTTCCCTTTGAAAGACTCGTAAACTCGAATATGAGGAACACTTTGTCTTTATTTATACTTGTAAGATACATGGGGTGACCCAAGAGATCCGGCCTATGACCTGTGTTCTGGATCTAGAGGGCATTGCCCCTGGTATAACTCGTGGCTTTTACAGCCTTTATTCTTCTACTCTATTTCGATTATTCTTTGATGCTTATGCCGTCATGGTTTGCTCTTCTTCTCATGTATCTTTGTCCTTCCCTGACTCTCCTACTCGAGGTTTCTTCATCTCAGGCTCCGCAACGCGTCCTTCAAGTAACTTGATGCCTTCTGTAGTCGTGTTCTTCACCTTCTCTGCATAGTTGGCTATCATGCCAAAGTTTTGCGCCATCTTGTGGAACTCCCTGTCGCAGAGGTCTGAGACTTCAAAACTCCCTTTGACTGTAATTATTCCTCTTGGTCCTGGCATTTTGAGTACCAGGTATGTATAGTGAGGCACTGCCATGAATCGCGAAAACGCGGGTCGTCTGAGGATCGCGTGATATTGAGATGGCCAGTCCATGACTTCAAAGTCTAGCTTTTCTCTTCTGTAGTTTTGTCGGTTGCCGAAGCAAATATTGAGTGCTATTCGACCCAGTGGGTAATTGGCACTTCCTGGCACGATCCCGTGGAAGGAACAATCTGTTGGTTTCAGGAACTCTAGTGATATATGCATTGCTCGGAGCGTTTTTGCGTATATCAAGTTGATTCCACTCCCTGCGTCCATGAATACTCTGTCAACATCATACGCACCGATTTGAGCTTTGAGTACCAAAGGCGCGTTTCCCGGCCGAGGTACTGTTATAGGGTGGTCTTCTCTGTTGAACTCGATTGGTTGTTCTGACCAGTGCAGATACTCCGTTGTGGCTGGAGGTGAGATGACTGCTAAGTTGACTTGTCGAGTTATACTCTTTTCTTCTTTGTTCGACTTGGGCACAAGTTGTATCATTTGTTGTGATGTGTCCTTTTGATAGAACGTACCCTTCGTCGTCGTCGTGTCCCTGGTTTTGCTGGTCTTGTCCTTGAGGAGCTCCGTTGTTTCCTTGCTGTTTTGCCGGAGGATTGTTGCTTCCTTCAAATCCTTGTCGCCTTGCTTCGGTTTGCTTGTTTAGCGCTGCCTCTTGTAGTTTTAAGAATGTTGTACAATCTTTCATTGCGTGTCTTGATACTCGCTTCCCATCGACGAACGCTGAGTGTATATGATAAGGTCCGTTGAGCATATCTTCTGCCAACGGGTTGTACTCTCTGGGTTCTCTTGCGGGAAACTTTTTGTATTCCTCTTTTCCATAGCTTCGATATCCCGAGCTTCTGCGGTCACTTCCTTGATAGCTGTTGTCTTTGTATCCTGCGGCAACTTGGCTATGGGAGCCGTAGTTGTCGTAATTTCGGGACCGTCTCCTTTGACTTCCATATCTATTTCTTCTGTCATCCTCCGGGGATCATGTACGCTTGTTGTTGCACGCGTCTTCTCCATCTGCGAATCTATTTGCCACGTCCATGAGTTCTGACACCGTTTTTGGCTTAATTCTTCCCATCTCTTCGACTAAGTCTCTTCGCCTTAATCCGATGACGAACGCATCAATTGCTCTTTCATCTGAAACTTCGACTGCTGAATTTTTGATAAGACTCCATCTTTGGATGTATGCCCGCAGTGTTTCGTCGCGTTGTTGTACACACGCTTTGACTTCTTCTATTGATGCTGGCCGCTGGTACGTTGACCTAAAGTTGCTTGTAAATTGTTTTGTGGGGTCTTCCCAGCTTCCAATAGTTTCTTTCTCTAGTTTGCTCAACCATGACCTTGCTGCGCCGGTGAGGTGTAGTTGCAAACTTTGCATTGTTGTTTCTTTGGTTCCTCCTAATATTTGCACTGCTTGTAGATAATCTGATAGCCATGATTGTGGTTCTTGTGATCCGTCGTATTTTTGCTGATCATGAGATAACTTGAATCCCTTGGGAACTAGAGTGGTGCGAACCCTGCGGGTAAAGCACGATGCCCCCATCACTTTTTCGTCGTCTTCATAGTCGCGTTTTTTATTTGGGGATCGCGATCTTCGGGTTCCACCGTGCTGTTTTGGTGATGGTGATCAAGATCATTGCTTGCTGCTTCTGCACCGAGGACTGTTGTGATGGCGAGGTGACCTTGCCTTATGCACTTCCTTGTGATGATATGCTTCTTCTCCTTTTGCTGATAGCTTGTGGCCCACCATGTTGAGTCCGTTCAATGCTGCTCTATGCATATGTTCCCTAGGATCTCCTGGACTTGGTCGAGTTGTAAGCAGGTATGCTTGCGCTGCTACTAATGCTGCTTCAGGGGTTTTTGGTAGGATGTTCCCCTGCTCGTCGACCGATAGGAAGGACGGGTCAAGGTTTTTGGAAATACTTTGCCTGTCGGAGTACTCGAGGTTGTCGTACCTTGAGCCGTGTCGACGATTTTTCCTTGCGTTACTATATGATGCGTCGCTGCGTGCTTTACGAGCAGCTTCGCTAGCTGCAATGGCTGAATCTTTTCTTCTTTGTATCTCTATTTTCTCCTTTGCTAATTGCTTTGCCTGCTGCCTTACGGCGTAATGATACCCCAAAAGCATGTCTTTGCTGGAATTTGATGGTATTGGCGTGCCGTGTTCTACGACTTCTCTTATTATCCTTCATTCGTCGACTGATAGTCGAATTTTTTCGCTGGCTGTGAGGGATTCTGCTGTTTGCCCTTCTGCTAGGTGATTTGCTCCTCTGTCGATATTTGCTGGGTTTAGCACTGGGTTGTTATTTTCATCGAATTCTTCTGAGTTGTCTCCCACAATGGCGAGCACCTGGCATTGTTTGCCGATGTTACTATTGAAGCTTGAGAAGATCGAGTCGTCATCTTCAGAAAGCTCTAACCCTGTCTTCCATGTGTCTGTTGATTTGTCTGAGATATCGTCGAGGCAGATTATGAGATCGTCGAGTTGGACTCCTGCGTTGAGGTTTTCCTTTGCTTTGTTGTCTTCTGCGATTTTTCCTTTTTGCGCTTCTTCTATGCTGACCGGCGAGTTTACCTCGCTGGAAGAGCCGTCGGAATACTCCATTATTACTACTGTTTCTGGCTCACTCGCCGACAGATTTTGTTTTGTCGGATCTGACAGGCGAGATGAACCCGATGGCCCGATGAGGATGCTCAAACTTCCAATTGTCAACTCCATCTCTTGATTTTCGTCGACTTCTGTACTGTTGTTGGCTAAAAGCGAAAAAGCCATCGAATTCATGATTCCAATGCCCAGAGTCCCCACGGTCGGCGCCAATTGATGAGGGTTAACTCGACAAATGCCCTAAATGAAGGACTTAGGATCGGGGAGATAGGGTGTCGGATGAACTCGAAGGTAAGGTTAGTCGAAATAGGTGTGTGTCGAAAGTAAACTTGGGTGTTCAACCTGGCTTGCTTTCAATCTGGCCTACACCGTCCCCTCCTGGCCCCTATATATAGGTGGTCAGGTCTCGAGGATCGGGTAGAGTCCGATACAGATTACAATATCGACATACGGTAAGAACTCGTATTCGACTATCATTACAATTGGGCCTAGCTTAACGGGCCTCAGGGGTACTCAACTACGGGCTCTATTAGCTATACCCTTGTCAATATTCTTGCTCTATAATATACTAGTTGAATGCCCGTGCGTTGCTACGGGCTGTTAATTTTGTCTACACCGATACTCGTTTGTCCTTAATTTTTTTGTCACTAATTTGTTTGTGTGTATGTCTTTTCTTTCTTTTGAAGAATTGATAATATCTATTTTATTCCACACATGATCTACAAAAATTAAACCATATGTTGAATATTAAAATATATGTGATTTTATCAAACTTGCATACTCCTTCCGACCACTAATACCTGTCACAGACAGGATGTATCTAGATACTAAAAAGAGTCTGTCCTTAATATATTTCTCACTAATTTATTTCTGTGTATGTCGTTCTTTCTTTTGAAGGATTGAAAATATATGCATAGTAGGAAACATACTTTATAAAAAGGTTATTGACGCTGAACAAAAAAACTGTCAGGCTAGTCGACAAACCATTCGGCCTTCTAGGATCTGTATCAACATTGCATTTTCCAGCATACACATACAGTAGCTAGATTGTGTTAGGATTCTTATAAAAAATAGAGCAAACCATTACGAGAGTCTCTGCTGATCCAATTATTTTCCCACGAGTCCATGACCCCACCCACCAACCGCAACTCCCTCGTTCCCTATCCCCTCCCCAATCTCATCTCTCCGTCACAACTCCACAAGTACCACACTGAGACATCGAGGAAGCACGAGCTCATTGTCAAAGAGGGAAACGCTTGGCGCAAGAATCGGTGCGCTGATACCCTTGCGTTGCAACGGACCAACAAATGATAAATCATTCGCTCGAAAAATAAAATTTACAATATTTGGTGGTAATCCAGTTTCTTTTGTCGGGACGCATTATCGTGACGGTCTTCAGTTTTCTTTGTCATAGCATCACAACGAGATTTATTAGATTTCTTCCGACGATATCGTACCGATTCTCGGTCGACCAACTGTATTTACAAAATGAACGACCGATCCGATTTTTACGTGGGATATGAAGGTGGGCCACAATGTCAAAATTTGTTTCACCGCCCTTATTCCACAAGTGATTGTGTGTTGCAACAGTTGTAATAAATAATTCAATATGTGCTTGCAAAATTCGAAACTAATATGATGTAGTTTCTAGCTCTCTAAATATCTTATATTTCACTTTTGTTTTTTGATTTGTACCATCTTAAACATTTTAAGTTCAGCTATGGATTGAGTTCCTGCAATTCACAACACATCAATTCTGTCAAAATTTAAACAAAAACTCAGCACCTATTTTGTAATAAAAAATTAGAACCATTTTGCTCTCCACAGACTTTAGAGTAAGAATTAATAATTTTTTTTTTGCTAAAAACGAGGGAGAGACCCCAGCCCGACCAAGGCCTAGCTAGGAAATTCAGGCCCAGCCTACTCGTAACCCAGCGCCTCACTCTATCCCGTACCCCGCCGCGAGAGCCTTGTACGTGAGCAGCGCTTGCTCTGTCTCCCTTCGCTTCTTTCTGCAGCCACACGCCCGCCTTCATTTTCTAAACGCCATCAAGTCCACTGCCTCTCCTCCCTCGCATCAGTCATCTTCTCTGCTTGCTCGACCGAGGGTCTTGGCAGGCGCAGCGCCGCTGCTTCTCTTCCTCTCCACTCCAAGCCAAAGCAGCCATACTTCTCCATGGCAACGACCCTCTTCTATCTCGCCTTCTCTCTCGGTTCCTCACCTGCAAGCCGTCGCCGCCGACACGCTTCTCGGGTGGCTTGACGTCGGCGTCGCCTCGACCTCAAGCTCCAATTGGTCTCCACCTGCTTGTGACCCTCTCCCTCGACCTCAAACCGTGATGCACTGGACATCCTCTCGCATCTAGTCTCCATCTTGGCCTGAGCGGACAGAGGACCACACTTCGGCGTCCCTAGAGAAGGTACGGGGCGCAGGAGAATCGAGGCGGCCCGCGGTATCTCTAGTGGACGGGCAAGTAGGATGGAGGCGGGAAACTCGAGGCGGGTGGGATGTGGCTGGCGGCGGGGCAGGATTCGTCGACGGCGCTTGTAGGAAAGCAGGGAATCGATGGTTCGGTCTACATGCCGAGGCGGACGCCGGTTTATTAGCGATCAAAATCAACAAACGACGGACCAGATTTTTTTGACGTACGAAATGTTTTTTTACGTACCACCGTTTCTAACCATCACGTCCTTAAGTAGTTTCTTTCACAGCTTCAAGAATATCTATTTTTCTCCCGTCCATGATTAGCAGACCTGGGGGCAACAACTTTAGAAAGCAAAATGATAATTTTGTTGATCGTGTAAGACCACGTGGTTTCTCGATCCACCTAAATCGCGTTGTCATTGTATAATTAATAATTTTTTCAAGGATACAACCTAGGAGGTGTATCGGTTTCATAGAAGAAGAGGCCAAGACGGCCGGAACAACGCCAAAAAGGCTACCCGATACAACCGCAACGCCACACGGCTTACAACACCAACCCACACCAACAAACAACAAGGACTCGCCTTGTACCAACTTCAGCCAAGAATGGCGAGGAGGCGATACACATGGCTTCTAAGCCGCGTCACAACCAAAGATGAGAGCTTCACGAGACCGATTCGGACTTTGGGAAGGCACAATCCAACGCATTGCCCGCCCATAAGCGCCTAAGAGTCGACGAGTGAGCAGCAGGGCCGAACCCGACCAAAGAAGTCATCGACCACGAAGCACTATGGCGGTCTACATAGCACCACGAACACCCACGCTTTGAGCGGCAGCCGCCAACGACTCCAACACGTGCACCAATGACACCATAAACCACCAAGGCGACGCCCCGACCCAAGGAGGAAACGACACGGCTGCGCCGCCATCGCCCGATCCGAAGACCGGCTGTAGGGTTTCCCCCGGTGCTCGAGGCGGGGAAGAACGAGCAGCGCCAAGACAACGCCTCCAAGGAGGTGACGGCGCCCTCAGGCATCACCATCGTCTGCATCACGCCGGGCTTTCACCCCGCCCTACCGTTGACCCCAACGCCATGGGACACGCCACAAAGAGTCGCCTTTGGACTCACGGCCGACGAGAAGTGAGCCGGAGATGCCGTCGTGGTGCAGGAGGGTTGACCACCGTCCTACCTCGATCCACCGAGACGGGGGTTGGACGGAGGGGACCTAGCCGCCGTCGCCGCCCGTGAGGCAACCGGCGCCGCCACGGTGTCCAGACCTCGCGCTCACCGAACAGCACAACACAAAGCCGTGCCGCCGAGAGCCACGTCTACCACCGCCTTGTCCATCATCGCCGGCACCTCACGGTGCCAGGCAGCTCTGTAGCTAGGCGATGCCACACCACCCACAGCTGCACGGATCTGGATCCGTAGACCCGCCTAGGTTCAAAGCCCAAGCCGGACCCGGATCCAAGTCGTCGCCATAGGGGCATCACCGCTTGAATCACCGCTGTTGTCCTGCTGCCATCCGCCGCCCGTCATGTCGTCGCCCAGAAGAAGCTGAGCGCCACCCTCCCTACTTCCCAGCGGAAGGCCCATGCTCTAGCCCCGTGGAGGGGACTCGTGGCCACCTCCCCCCCCCCCCCCCCCGCGGGAGGACAAGAAGGCCTCACCGCCTGCGCCGACCGGGCTTCGCCCGGCCGCGCCCTCTGGCAGCTGTGAGGGAGGAGGAGGGGGTGGGGAAGGGCCCGACGGCGGGGGGATTTAGGGTTCCTCCCCGTCGCCACGCGATGGCAAGAGGGAGGATGGGGATCGGGGGGGATTTGGTCGGTGCAGTCTGCGTAAAATTAATAATAAATACTTCTATATTGGTGCTTAAGAGTAAAAACTCTAAAATATTTAACAAAATGACTGGAGGCGGGCATAGTACGTGTGGATGCTATGGTATGGAATTTGTTATCATCAAATAGATTAGCTTTAGATATATACTTTTTCCGATCTATATTATCTTTCGCAAATATAGATATATTTAGCACTAAAATATATCTAAATACATCTTATACCGTATATACGAAAGATAATATGAATTGGAGAGAGTACAATTTTCACGGTTCGAATCTTCTAAATGGATTGACTACATGTTTTCTCTCACCTAAATAGAAAAATGCACGCACAAAAGAGACACACACATAAGGCATCAGGTATATTTATCTCACTCACTTAGGCCCTGTTTGGTTGGGCTTTTGCTTTGGCTTTTACCATAAGCCCAACCAAACAACAATTCTAGCGAACGCGCTTATAGAGAAAGCCATCCGAAAACAAGCGTCGCGGGGAAAGCACGCGAAGAGGTGCTTTTCGCTTTGGCTGTGCGGTTGTTCTGTCTCTGCCCCTGTTGAGCGCCGCCGCCGCCGCGTGGTTGACGACGAGCTCCCGCGTCGTCGCTGGCCGCCCCCATCCTCCCCTCGCTGGCCGCCCCCATCCTCCCCTCGCTGGCTACTTCCTCCTCCACCCTCTCCCTCCACAAGAGCTCGACCACGGCGACCAGACAGCGAGGAGCTTGACCACAGCGACTGGCCGCGCTTTGAACTCGACCACAGCTACGACCGTCGAGCTCGTCCCCACCTTGGCTGCATCCCGGTCCCGTCTCCGTCCCAAGCTGGAGGATGGAAAATCTGTCCCGAGTTGGAGATGGGATTCGTTTCTCTGGCGCTTGGTGGACAGGAAAGGACAGAAATTAGATTAAGTTTTCGTTCTGGTTCAGATTGAGATCGGCAGCAAAAAAAGGAAAGGATATTTGCATATCGGTTTGACTAGTTTCCGATCGTGAGGATATCCCCTAGTGGATTATTTGGGTACGTGAGGAAAAGAAGGGAAGTGCACAGAGCAAATGAAATGGAAAAGGCTGGATCAACATAATTGCTTATCAAATTAACTTAATACTCAATCATCTATTCACAACATGATTACTTATTGCTAGATCAACTTCTAACGAGGTCCTTCTCATCAAATAATTTGTAAACAACCTCTCAACTCTTTGGACATTATAGACATTTATTTTCACAGCCACAGTTTAGACAGCTAGTGCCAAATAGCTTTTAGGCTTTCTCACATCACACAGCCCACAGCTGCTTTTTCACAGCACACAGCCGACAGCTGCTTTTAGATAAGCCACAGCCCAACCAAACAGGGCCTTAGTCACTTTCCTCTGCCTTATCTCACATGGCCTCTCACGGGCCACAGCCGTAGTCACCGCCTGCTCCCCCCCCCCATCCGGCCCTCTAAGATCTGCCGGGACGGCAATGATCCCCGAGCTGAGATGAGCCACGCCCACGCTGGAGGATTCCTCCGCCTTCTTCTCCCATGGCTGCTCCTGCTCCCCGGCCACGGCCTGCGCGCTTCATGGTATGCTCACGCTCCCACTTCCTTGCTCTCTCGCTGTTTGGTTTTTTATTTCTGCTCCCGTTGGTTTGGCTCTGGGGAAGGTTGGACGAGGTCAGTGGCTTGTTTGGTTCATACTCTCATAACGGCTTAGCCATCGACCTCAGCCACTCCACCCCCGGCAGCCACCGACGACTTGAGGCCTCCCTCTCCTATTACAGATTTACAGGTGTTTTTCCTTTGATTTTGTTCTATTTTCTTGTGGAACACCCAAGCTTATATTCCCTCCTAACTAAACCCTAGCCTAATTTGCTTTTCTTGGGTATCAGCCAAGTTAGTCCAATGATACATCTTGTTGTAGGAAACATAGTTGTTAGCAAGTTGCACGAATTCATTAGTTTTTAAGTAATTGCCGATCTGATTCGGAAGTGTGTTCATCAGGGAAGCTTAACTAAACCTGAAGATTACTAATTCCACCTAGGAAACCAGTACAATCAGTGTAGGAAAAATGGAATGGACAAGATGTATGTCAATATTGAACTTCTATTGACCATTACAATATCAGGCAGCTGAAACCTGGTAGAATCCTGCAATTTTGTGGCATAGTCTGACTCACACATGACTTTCGTGCAAACCTGAAAGCACACACTATGCACAACCCCCAAAAGCAGACCATCATCCTCCAAACTTTCATCTACACTGATCTTTCCTTGTCCTGAAACTATTCCAGGAAAACACAATCCTTGAACCAACACATAAAAAATCGAATTCGTCCCCAAACACCAGATCTTGTTGAGCTTGTATGCAGCAGCAGTGCCAGTTGTGGGTTTACCAGACTCAGCTGCTAGTTGACGGAGATGGTGTCCAGTGGGGCTTCGTCGAGAGCATATTCGAGAGAACCTATACCTAGACGAAGGAAACCAAGCCTGGATGCGGTGATGAGTTTTAGGGATTACTGGAGATGGCGTGCTGATGGGGCGGAGGGCGAGATGAGAACTGATTCAACGAACTTGACCGGCCACAATTACCACCGCTGTCAGCAGGGCACCCACATAGTCCATTTCTCTCATATCTTTCTAGCAGAGGCCAACGTTTAGGGTGAGTAGGCAAGTACTTGAATATTCTCATAACTTCAGCCTGATTTGCTTGTTTTGAGGTAGACCATGGATCCTGATTAGATACCCCAAGGGCAAGAGCCAATTTATGTTCTGCTCGGTGTTTGTTTTGTAGATTTTCTGTATGGGTGGATGTATGAGTTTGAAGTTGGTGTCAAGTGATTATTTTCTCTCTCTTTGCAATCCATACTTTGAGAGCCTACTGCTGCCTATTGTGAAGAAGCACATCACGAACTTGTAGGTGAAATCTCTTGTAGATTCAGATCAGTACTAATGAGACCTGGCAGTTAAACCTATAATGGTGTATGATTGATATCAAATTTCATAAAACTGAAATAACTATGGTTTATTATCTGCAGACCAGAGCAAAGAAACCAGAGCAAAGTGATGGGTTATCATGTAAATCCCGTACCTTAGGTGGAGCATGACTGCACGAGGAACGTAGTTCCAGTGAAGTGGAGCAGATCAGCGAGACAACGACAATGTCGAGCACGGAAGGAATGCTGGCGAAGTGGGAAAATTGGATCAGCGAGAAGACAGACAATGTGGAGCACGGGCGAGAAGTAGGTAAATCGGACAGCAGGCGGATTGAGCTGGTGTTCCATTGTTGTCTGAGCATAGACAGATTGAGCTGGTGTCCTGTTCCTGGGAGTCAAAGTCCTTTTTATTGAGAGTTCCGATCAAGGTAGTCCAGTCCTTTTTTCTATCGGAGTAGAATTGGTTTTAATAATATGTCTTCGGAGTTTGATTACCCTGCTAATCTATCGGGGCTCGAGATGGACCTTGTAAGTTGTGGGCTGTTGGTCATCTGAAGGCCTGTTGGGTATCTAAAGGCTCAAAGCCTGTGCAACCACGTATTGAGAAAGAAAATCTGAGACAGCATTTTAGTACCACCTCGTCCAGCGTTGGTAAGTTTGTTTTCACGGACGGGAGTTGGTTTTTTTAACGATTGTTTTTTTTAACGGACGAAGGTTTCTTTGATGGTTTTTCTTTCGTGCGGGTGCCAGGGGAGCGGTAGGAACTGGTTTTTTTTTTACGTACCAGGGATTGGAAGGCCGATTTTTTTGACGTACGAAGGAGGGCGGCCGGTTTTTTGATCTACCACGGTTTTTAAACCATCGTGTCCTCAAGCCGTATTATTAGTAGAGATTACAGTCACACAATTGGAGTAAAATGAGAGATATATTACAATTTTTATAGAATAATAAATCATTCAAGGGCTGATGCCCTCGCATATGCGAGGGCCACCGTGCTAGTGATAGTAACAGCCACTAGGGATCTCGATAATGGCTTACGATTCTTCGTGGTAGATCCGCCCGCTCGAGAAGATGTGCCTTCCCAGCTGCGGCATCTCAACCCGTAAACAATCTGATCAACTTCAATTATTTATCCGATTGATCCCATTTTTTAAACACCCACACCCCCCTATATGATTATGATATTGGGTGGTCCTCTAAATTTTGTTCAGCATTGGTTAATTAATCGATCAATCAATCTGAATTAACTAAGTTGACACATACGAACAAACCGACGGTATGCAAGTAGTCATGGCATGGGCTTATCACCTCTGAAACAGAACACTGGAGACCTGTTCTACTGCGTCGCTGTCCTTACTCGCGCCACTGCCAAAGGATCCTCCAAGAGAAAAGATTGTAGTTAGCTGTCACGTATCTAATGTTGTTGGCATAC
The DNA here is from genome assembly GCA_007115705.1 of Dactylis glomerata. Lineage (NCBI taxonomy): Eukaryota > Viridiplantae > Streptophyta > Magnoliopsida > Poales > Poaceae > Dactylis > Dactylis glomerata. Next base: position 1,486,438 of record QXEO01000128.1, on the reverse strand, counting down.
GTACATCGGTGTCGAAATTGGCTGCCAAGCCCCGTAACCAAATACACATCACACGGAGTAAATTCTAGTTTTTACCCCCTAGTTTGACAATTTTGACGGTAATTACCCTATTTAACAAGTTTTTATCTGAATTACCCCATTTAGTAAAAATTGTGCCAACTTTTACCCGTTTTAAGTTTTTTCACGGGTTCGATAGATGGGTCTCAGCCACCAGATACAAGTTGCGTGCTATGTAGACTATTTTCATTATGAGGAGCTTGTCATCTGTTGCGATACTAGAGCTGCAGTTAGCATCATCTGACATACGCTCGATCTAGCAACGTAGTGTTCATCGTGTACTTTCCGGCGTAAGACTCATTGAAGAACTGGCAAGGCTGGTTCGGTATTCGGCAAGATGCGCACAGGCAAGCTGCGATGATTTATTCATTAGTACACAATCGTATGGGAAATTATATTTGCTATTGCAGTTGAATTTTCTCTCTATTGTTCTGAAGTGTACTAAATATTACAGGAGGCAACACGAGTATTTAACGGCTGAGCTAGCTGACTAATAACCAGACTAGAAAATTGAAACTAAGTAGACACGTGCTTAATTATATCCAACATCGGCCATGGCAACCTGCTTAGCAGTTTTCAAGTTAGAGGCTCATTTTATGAATTGCTAGGTATCAGTAGTGTTGAGAAATGAAAACAGTCTATGTGCCATGCCATCGGTATCTAGAGTCAAGACCTACCTATCGAATTGCTTAAAAAAATTAGACGGGGTAAAAACTGACACAGTTTATACTAAATGGGGTAATTTGGATGAAAACTTGCTAAATGGGGTAATTGCTGTCAAAATTATCGAATTAGGGGGTAAAAACTGGAATTTACTCTTATTTTTACAGATTTAATTAACAGTGGTCATCAATATAACAAGGTTACCACTCAAAAATATACATAACAAGGTTTGGTTGTCATGTAATTTTACTTTTATAAAAGGAATTGGAGCCGCATGGAACACTGCAAACGTGTCCAAGGGATCCACCATGGTAATATCAAGACTTGGTGCCCCGGTTAGTAATATTTTTGCCGGCACAACTGAAGTTGCCAGTAACTAGTGATTAAATTTTGGAAAATGGTTCTAGAAAAGTAACCATTTTTTTTTACTTTAGGTTGCTGAAGGCGCAGGGATAAGAGGAGCAGCTAAGATCATCGGTGTGTACATCAACCCTGAAAAGTTCACCAAAGGTGCTTATTCATCCACGTAATTTGCTCATTAATCAATGTGCTTTCCGGTATTAATTAGCTGGTTTGCCGCTTTCATAAAACAGAGTCATTTTTTATCCTGTAACTATGAATGATTATTTTGTAATAATCCCATTCTTTTTTATGCAATCCATAGGTACTAGAATAATCCATGAGGTTAATTATTAGAGCAACCCTAGGAGATCTCGAATATCCCCGTCCGGATATTAACCGTCACTTTCTAGTTTTAGGCTAAAAAAACGCGGCTAGCTTTTCCGGCACCCCTAATATATAGGCTTTTGGTTGATGGCGGGACAGAACTTTCAGCTTCGCGCTTGGACCTCCTGGTGTCACTCGATGCGATGGCCGGCAAGAAATAGTGGCAAAGAATCGAAGACAAGTTTCGTCATGAGATGCCAACCCCCATTACACGATCTTTGAGATCACTACAAGGATGTTATGATGCGATCAAGCAACATTGTAGCCGATGGAGTGCATGTTTGGAGCAAGTGAGGAATGCACCTCCAAGTGGACGCACAATTGATGACTATGTGAGTATTTGGACTATATTGAGTGTTACTATTGTTCATTTAGCAAACATGTGAATTTTATCCCATTTCTTATTCATCCTAGAAATCTATATGTAGGATCGCATAGCACAAGAAAGGTACAAGCAAATGCCAGTTTCTATGGGCAAACCATTTATGCTAGACACTGTTGGAAAGGTGCTTCAATTTAGTGCGAAGTGGAAGTTACTGGATCAAGAAGCTCCCCTGAAAAAGGTGCATTCGAGAATATTGAATGATCCGGAAGATAATGATGATGCCTTAGGTGGGAAGAACAAATGAGGTTACTTCCCTATAGCACTGGTCATATCTTAGCCTATGACATAGCTAAATGAGGTCCAAATCGGTTCTATATTGTGTCATTTACTGGCAGTCTGGCTCTAATATTAACGGTTCACTCTTTTGTCTCGCATCACACTTATCATTCACGGATTATAGCTTCTTGGTTTCCACTAGTAGAAGCAGATCACTTAATGGAGGCACATGGGACCTACGACTTGAAGTTCTTGTTCCTGAACTCCTGAAGATTCGATTCTATTTTCCAAGGATACACCCTGGGAGGTGTATCGGTTTCATAGAAGAAGAGGCCAAGACGGCCGATACAACGCCAAAAAGGCTCCACGATACAAACACGACACCTCGCGGACAACAACACAACCCACACCATCTAAGCGACAGGACTCACCTTGCATCGACTCCCGCCAAGAATGGCAAGGAGGGGATACACTGAGCTTCTAGGCCGCGTCACAACCTAAGCTAAGAACTCCACAAGACCGACTCCAACTCCAATATAGCACAAGCCAACGCACCGCCCGCCCAAAAGTGCCCAAGATTGGCAAGCGGACGGCGGGGCCGAACCATACCGGACGAGACGCCGGCCAAGAGTACCGCCAAAGGTGTACATAGCGCCCCGGAAGCCCACGCTCTGAGTGCCGTACCAAAGACTTCAACGAACCACCAAGGCGACGCCTCCAAGGAGGGAACGACGCAGCCACGCCGCCGCCGCCCGATCCAAATGCCGGATCTAGGGTTTCCCCCGGTGCTCGAGGCGGGGAAGCACGGACAGCACCATGACGACGCCTCCAAGAAGGTGACGGCGCCCGCGGGCGTCGCCGTCGTCAGCTTCACGCGAGGATTTCACCTCGGCCCTGCCGTCAACCCCATAGTCCAACCGATACACGCAAAAAGGAGCCGGCTTTGGCACACCGAAGAGAGGCGAGCCAAATCTGTCGGAGGCGGAGCAGGGAGTGTCGTTCGCCGCCTCACCACCACCGACCAGGGGCTCCTCCACGACACGGCCAAGGACACCGCGCCAGCCTTCACCTCCGCGCGCAGGCTCACCTCCGGCCCGGCCGCGTCCCACCGCCACTTGCCTCCGCCCTCGAGCAGCCGGCGCCGTCGCTGCAGGCCGCAGCCACGGCCGCGCTGCGCGCAGGCCAACCCATGCCGCCACCGAAGCCATGGCCGTGCCCAGCGAGCACGCACGACCAGGCCCCGAGCCGGCCCGCTCGGCCTCCGGCCAGGCCGCGCCCCGCCGCCACGCGCCTCCATCAGCCGGCACCGGCGCCGCATCACCTCTCCACGGCCGCGCCGCGCGCGGGCCATCTCCACGCCGTCGCCGGAAGCCACGGCAGCGTCCCCTCCGGCGGCAGAGAAGCCGTCGCAGATGGGGAAAAACGCCCGGCCGCCACCATCCCAGGGGCACACGCGGCTTCGCCGGCGTCCCCTCCGGCGGCGACGAAGCGGGGGAGGCAGGGGGAGGGGGGCTACAGGCGGCGGCGGCGGCTAGGGTTCCCCCGTGTCGCCAGAGGAGGGCGACGCGGGGGCTGGGCTCTCCTCTCAAATCTCGCTTCCTTCCTCGATTCTATTTTGGAGTTGATGGATAATGTGCTAGCCACCTTTATTTCCTTCTTTAAGCATGCCCTGCCTCTATATAGGAGGAATCACTTCGTTTTCTAGGTCGATATATTTACTTGATGTGCCTATAGTCTATTTAGCTAAAACCTTCGGCACGGCGTCGATCACATCAGACCAGTCGTTTCCCCGTAGCCCCGTGCCGTTTGGCGTGAGAGGCATCAGGAACAACTCAACAGCTAGTTGGAAATATCACGTCCATGATGTCATATGAATATGTGAACAACTCCGTGCATAGATAACTTTGCGGAACTTTGCAAGGTCTATCTAGTATTCCCTCCGTTCTATAATCCTTCATTCAACTTTATCTATATTCAGATGTATCTAGCACTAAAACATGTCTTCGACTTGGTAGCAAATGGGCAGTGGTGTATGTATTTAAACCAAAACTACTTATACCTGTTGGGCCACTTATGCCTCCTACATAATCAGATGACCTAAGCTACGTAGTATGATGCATTGTGAATTGTTCCCTCAAGAAATGATGCATTGTGAATTGAGTTCGTACACTAGTTCTGTAACGCTTCATTAAAGAAGCAAAGCTTGTCGCAGAGAAACGAATACCACCCTATTTGAAAAAGAGACATTAGAAAATCATACTTGGGCTTAACTCTTTTGTTGTTCCGTTCCTGTTTGTATCGTCATGGCGGTGCTGATCAGCTCGTCATTAGGACGGCGCCCACCAGCACTCTGGCAGACCCGATGAGCACGCTCATAAACGCAGCTTCTCACTCAGATGCAGGTCACTTCTGGCCGGTAACCTTAACAGGGCTTCTTTGAGTTTTTTTCTTCTTCTCAAAAACAGAAGTTCTGTGAACTGTATCATGCCTCTACGGCCGGCTCTGTCTCCTGGAAGTGTTTAACACACCCGCCAGGACACAGCCGTCCCTGTTTGCCACGGTTCGGCTTCGACTGTCTTCCGACTTCTTTATTCAAATCAAGTCGCAACACACTATAATGGTTATATCAGTCTTTGGGCAAGCTGATCATATTCATAAACCAGACTTCACCATCAGTCAACACAACAGAAACAGAATACAGCTACAAGAGTTGCACTTACAAGCGAACTACAAGTACAATCATCGAATCCTCCTCATCTTCTTAGAAGCAGCAGTTCCCTTTCCTAGGTGCTGCCGCGGCTGAACAATACTCAATATGTAGTATTTGTATCTTGGTCAGCAGCCAAATCATCACAGCAAGCAAAACACAGTTGCGGTCTCACTCTTGGATTTGCACGTAGCCAAGGATCCCCCATTCGATTCCATCCTAGATAGAGGAGATACCTCCCAGAAGGAAGGCGACGTTATCTCTCCAATATGAAATAAATCTTACTCGAAGAGAAACCAATTGCCCACTTCCAACTGTTTGCATTTCCTGACAAATGCTCGGCACGCGCTTGCTTAGCTATATTCACCTGCAAAATATCTGTGTCATTATGATCAACAAAAAATTTACTGTTTTGCCAAAATAAAGAGAATCAGAGCATGGCCATGGTATACATGTGAAAAGCCTATATCAAGTTTAAGGGGTGTGCTTCGGTACACCCCCCCTCCCCCAAACTTAAAAGGGTAATTAAGTCCATTGTTAGTTAATTATATTTTTTAATTACATAGGGCCACCAATTTCAGATCTAATCCGGTATATCTATGTATCGTATACGTATGGGGATTGTATCCCGCCCGCTGTAAGCAACCGTAACCCTTGACCCCATCGTCACCGTCTCCGGCGGCCATCCAGTAGACGACTTGGGCCTTGAGAAGGAGGTGTGCGAGGATGACCGGCATGACAACGCCACAATGAACGGTCGAGCTGAGCAGTAGGCGCCGAACTGGAGAACACGCACGCGCCTAAGCCTGAGATCAATCGTGAAGCAATAAAAAGGGGCTCCGGACCTGCCAATGGCAATCCAATCTGTATCCCCCCTGTGTGTTGCTACTAGTTCTAATTAATCTAGGTAGCTGCAAATTTAAATCGCGTGCGCGTCTCGCCGGAATTTGTATGTTTCGCATCGATCGGCTTTCTTCATGGCAGACGTCGGCGAGTACTTGGTGCGTGGGACCTCGTCCATGTCGTTATGATCGTCGCCGTAATTGTCGGGACCTGTGCGCCATGCCGGAGAAGGTGAACACCAGTAACTCCGGCAGTGCATCGCCATACGGACGATGTATGGATACGGCCATACCAAGCTAGCGTACCAGTATACAGATCGCCATACATGTTTTAATTGAAATATATAACTTTTAATTATTTTTTAATACCCATCCTACCCTTAATTATGAAAGGGTATAGAAAGATCTGGACCCTTAATGTGTTTAAGTTTGGCTAGGGGGGGGGGGGGGGGGGTGTACCGAAGCAGAAACGCAAGTTTAAACAGACCAAACTTGGTAACTACCATTCATTGGCACATACGAATCTTTTGATTGGAGTGTGTTTATGTTTACACAAACAGTCTTCGAAGACACAAGGCAACCAAATCCAAGGTATATTAAGAGAGGATCTGCGCGCAACTAAGTTCAAAGAGAAGTTTGTTTCTCACATCTACCAGCAGCCCGACAGAGAAGCAGCAAAGAAAACATTGAACACTAATATGATGCTGCATTCCCTACACCAAGTCGTTCATTCCTAGAGCAAGGGTGATTATCATCAGAGTCATGAGAGAGCCATAAATATCTGGTCATGTCTTTTGCTACTGAATGGTATTGATAATTTATGTTTCTCTTAGGAGATACTAGGAAAGCTTAGCGTGCCGGCACGCCGCGCCCTTGTTTGTGTCTATAGCTAGTTTTCAATCAATAAAAGAAGGTATGAGATGATCGGACATTGTAATGTTTTTATGATTAAAAGAGGAGACAAATATAGATACCCGTACAGTCATCATGAAACGACAAAAAAGAAGCGGCGAATGATCTAGCGGTGTGGCCGTGAGACAATCAAAAGAAGGTAGTAATATTTTTCCGAATAAAAGAGGAGACGAATAATGGATTTTTTTTACGAAGTTGGTACAGAGGGAGGCATTAGTATTCCCGTCGGGTGATCGTGACGCTATAAATAAAAGCATCGACAAAAAGTGGAGTAGAAATGTAGGGTGCGATTAACAAAAGATGTTATGAGGCAATCAATAAAAAGGTATTAGACGATCAATAAAAGAAGATATTGTATGTGCAATCCTTCAACCATAATATAATGTATCAAAAAAGGTATAAAAAGATCATATTCTCAGAGTATAAAAGAAGTGATGAATAGTAAATTAATTACTCGTGCTAAATAATGAAGCATTTTTTGAAACTATTATGAAAGAAGGTCGTAGTCTTTCGCCCAAATGATCCTGAGGCGATCAATAGAAGAATATAGTAGTAATTTTTCTCAAATAAAATAAGTTGTGAACATTTGTTTTAGGGGGGAGGGGGGCGAAGCTACTATAGAAGGAGGTAGTCATTGTTGAAGTTGTTGGTGAACAATTACAGGTGGAGAATCACTGTTCGCGCGACAATAAATACTGCAGCAGAACTATCAAAAGAAATAAGTATGGAGAAATTACCATCGGAAAATTAAGGATGAAGAATAACGCAACGTGATCAGAAGGAGAAGGTCATAGTATTTTTGTCGAATAAAAGGGGCAATGAATAGTGAAGTATTATGTTTCCCAAAGTTACTATAGGAGTATCTCGTAGCTACTACAGTAAATGGAGTTTGCTATTGGAGAGTTTTACAGTGGGAAAATCACTGCTAAAGAATGGGCTTTCGTGCACTATTGAGAAAGTACAGCTGAATAATTACTGGTAGAGAATGATCGTCGAGGTTGAAGATCAGTGTTAAAAAACCCACCTTTCATGAGCCGTGGGAAAAAGGTTGGTGTGAAAATATTGTCCAAAAAGTATGTCCGGACAAAAAGATACGCTTGAATAATTACTGTCCGGAAACTGTTGCTGGAGTTGAAGGTTTCTATCAAAAAAATGATGTAAGCGAATCACTGGGAAAAAATGAAGTTACTGTGTGACCATCCCGAAGCTATTACAGGGTAAGGCGTTTATCATTGGAGAGTTTTACGGTGAGAAAATTAATGCTAAAGAATGGCGCACCATTGAGGAAGCACGGCTAGATAATTACCATCGGAGATTGCTCGTGAGGTTAAAAATTTGTGTTAAAACCGTCTTTTATGAGCCTTAGAAAGAAGGCTATTGTGAAATTAACATCCAAAGAGTTATGCACGAAAAAAGAATTATGATCGAGTAATTACCATTCGAAAATTGTTGCTGGAGCTAAAGGTTTCTACCAAAAAATTAACGTTAACAAATCACATTAAAAAAATTATTGTGCACTGTTCATGTTCACGCAGGAAGCTATTTATGCACGGCTACCAACGTAAAAAAATTGACGGCCTAAAAATTACATAACCACGATAGAAAATAACTGCGGAAGCTCGAGGTTAGTAACAAAACATTACTGCAAAGAAATAACTGTCGTTGTATCGAGATCCGACAAAAAAATACTGCAAAAAATAGCTACCATTGGATCAAGATTCAGTGGTCGCAGCACTACCGGACACTGTTCATTGTGTGGCATGAATAGTGCTGACATGGCGTGAACAGGCTGAGAGAGCGATATATCTCTTAGCCATTATATATGTATATGTATCTATTCTCAGAAAATATTAGTTGACACCAACCTCCATTTGCAGTACTTTGTTTTCTTTCTGAAGAACAAAATTCGAGCAGCCTGTTTTTACAAGAATTAGTACCTGAACAACCGACGACCTGGGTTTCGCCGAGCATGGAGCTGTGCAGCGTGCAGGGCGGAAGCGAGGCACTCAGACATGTCAAGAGGCTTCCATGATACTTCGTCTCCGGAGAAGAAGCCGATGGTGCTAGGCTGCTCGCAAAGGTTAGGCTCCACGGCGGCCTGTGCAAAACCAGTTAAACTCTTTACAACCTGGACGCTAATGGATTGTTAATCTGACCATAAAAAAGTATATGACATACATTTCCAAATATTCTGGATCAAAAAGAGAACATACGAGAAAACCGCAGTTGTAAATTTCTGAATATGGACATTTTCTATTTATAGTTATATAAGTACGAAGTACTTTTTTGTTTTTTAAGGGCAATTTTTGGGCTGCTGCGCAGCCATATTATTGGATTCCCCCTGCAATCCCCCGCCGGGCATAGCCCTCCCTCACCCAACCCCCGGGCATAGGTCCCACCCCTGTCCCTCCCTCCACTGTCCGGCGACTAAGCTAGGGTTCTGAGCATCGGGACAATTGTTCGACTCGGGGCCTATGGGCTATGGCCCCTCTCTCTCTCTTGGGCCGGCCCAGATCTGAATAGGGCCAGTGTGCGTATCGCGCATCTCATGCTTCCGAGCTTTTTCCTTGCCAGAAAAACAAATCAGAAATACCGACTGTAAAAGCATCTAGTGGTAGTCTCAAAAATGCATCTACGGAGTACTACTGTATCCCGAATATACGTATACTAAAAAAAGATCGGAATCAGATACTCCATCCAACCAATATTACTCTTTATTAATATGGATATATCTAAACACATTTTAGAGCTAAATACATCCATAGTAATGAAGAGTAATATAGGTCGGAGGGAGTACCCCAAAATAAGTTTTGCGGTGCCACCCGAACTGCACTGAACAAATCTAAAAACCAGTACCTATTACAGTACGAGTTTGAGATCTGTTTGTCCTCAAAACCGCAGCGGTACCACAAATCACTGTATATTGCATATAGAATGAACATAGAGAGTGATAGTTTAAAGTTTGAATTACTTCATGACATGATTAAAAAATTGTCTCACAACTAAATATGCGCACAAGTAGCCGTTAAAAACAAGTTGTCGATGATCAAATTCTACAATGAGAATATGATCGAGGCCATCCCTGCCACCATCTTCAATACCATTGCAACAAGCATGTGATGAAGCCTTTCTTTTCTTTCACAATCAAAAACTATGCGCAATAGAACAAGTGGCAACTAAAAACAAGTCTCACAAAATAAATGTCAGAATTACAATTATCAAGTAGTTCGGTGTCAGTGTTTACCTCATTCTCACTCAACGTATTCACATACGAGGTAGGAACCATAGGCAACTCAAAGCTACATAATTAATTTACGAAAGAACTAAGAAATGTGACCAATTCAGCATGATTTAGCTAAAAAGGGAAGAAATTGTACCTCACGGGCGTTGGGTCAAACATATTGGAGGTCAGTGAGGCACCTGACACCATGGCCGGCGTTTGAGGTCAATGAGGGGTCCGACACCATGGCCAATGTTTTAGGTCAAAGAGGAGGACATCCCTATGGTTGAAACATCGATAGTTGCACACCCACCCCCCCCCCCTCCCCCACCCCACGTCTTGCTTCATAAATTAGATGGTGTTTCAAAAAAAACAAGGTTTGATTGAAATGCAACAAAACATAATAAAATACATGTTAGAAGACATTTCTATATGGGCAAGCATGCTTCTAGGATCTTGGAACCATAGGTCCGAACAAAGCGGCTAGCAGCAAGCTGAATGAGCTTATGCTTGAGTGTTTTTTTTAAACGAGGGCAAAAGCTTTGCCCTATTCGATTGATTAAGAAGAATTTTACAAGAAAGTAATTGATTATTACAAAAGCCTACTCTCCCTACATCAAATCACCCAAAGGCTTCGCGCTCGCGAGCACCCAAAGTATAGTCTCACATTTAATCTTATCTAGAATTACAAACGAGGGCGAGAGCTTCTTGCGAAAACTCTTGCATTGTGTTCCTTCCAAATCTCCCAGACGGCAAGCAATGTGAGAGAGTCCAAACCCTTACGGTTAGGGGAGGCGCCTTCGGCCAAGAGAGACCGCCATTATTTAATGCTGAGGTTTGCCCATTGCATTGGTTACACCACTTGGAGACCCATCCAATCTTTTATTAGCCTCCAAATCCTCACGGTGAAGCGGCAATGCACAAATAGGTGATCATTGTTCTCCTCGGTTTGCTTGCAAAGTGGGTATAGCCCGCAATTTTCCCAACCTCGCTTCCTTAGTCTATCCACCATCCAAAGCCTATTTTGTAAGGCAATCCACACATGATTCTCACTACAACAAATATGCTCACTGGTGACCCATCACTTTGGTCAAAAGATGGTCACTGTGTTCAACTTATGACCCCCTTTTGACCAAAAATAGTTGGTCATCAGTTGAGGATCATAAAGGGATTATGGTGACCATTTTTCTTAATTAGCCATAATCGATTATGACCAAAATAGATGGTCATAGACGTTATGACCAAAAAATTAGTCACGGGCAATTTGGCTAGGCCACGTGGCCAATCCTATGTGGCAGGTCATAAATCGAATTCAGCCCAGTCCCACTCAGCAACCTACATGGGCCAAGCCCAAATATTAGCCCTTTTATCTTTTTATCTTATATCATATATCATATCTGGTTAGCTAAATGGGCCAAGCCCAACATTTGGCCTATTTATATTCTGGGCTATAGGCCTACAGCCTTTTAAAGTCCATATCTTTTTTATTTTTAGTCTTTTATTTAAAAGCTGGTCCCACTTGTCAGAATAATCTCATATATTGGTCACATATATCACCAAGGTCGAAAATGACATATTATTTCTTTATAAGTGGACCCACTGGTCATGGATATCACTGACAAATCATACATTCAATCAATCTGGAAATAAATACATATTTCAGCACCAAATATTTGGACAGCCATTTTACAAATAATTACATATTCAGCACCAAAAGATTCTACAGCCCAGGCCAATAAATAGACAAAAATATATTTTACACTTTCCTATCACTACACTGTTGATATATAACACCAGCACTTCTTCGCCTTCCTCCAATGTCCAAAACTCAAATCACTTATAATTAGAATGATCACACATCAGAAGCATGTGGTAACAAAAGAAACAGAGTAATAATTAAGTTCATGAAACACAACGCTTAAAAATCAAATGAGTTCAGTTATACCATCTGATCGACATTTCAGTCTTATTCACTAGATTTAGTTCTAAGCAGATTCAAAAACAAAAAAGCACAAACATAACATTGGACGCATGTTGCTCACAAGAAATACCAACAAAAAGGAAATATAATGGATGAATGAAGAAAACTTACTATTCCTGAGAAGCGCACATGCGCCAACTCGAGAACTGGTACAATTTCTAGTACCTACAAGATTTAGTTCTAAGGGGATTTAAAAAAAAAAGCACAAACATAAGACTGGATGCATGCTACTCGCAGGAAATACCATAAAAAAGGAAATATAATGGATGAATGCAGAAAACTTGCTATTCTTGAGAAGCGCACATGCGCCAACTCGAGAACTGGTACAATTGCTAGTACCTACTTCATCATCAATCAAGATACATAATATGCATGATCGTGATGGCACATAAGTTTTAGTGCTTACCACAGAGACCTGCTTGTTCTTGGGATCTTCTCCTTGTAGTCCTACTGGACCCCTCCCTGCAGAAGCACTTCGTCTTTGAAGGTGCCCAAGCTTTCTAAACAATTTTGTACATGCTCGATTCGATTAGGCCAAGGAATTGCATTCTATATGTGGAAGCCGCGGAATATTTCCCACTAAGCGTAAGCTTCCAAGTAATCCCTAAGGAGCTATAAGCTCCCTAGAATTGAAGAGCTATGGTTGATCCACTTGTTAAGAGGTGGTGATAACATCTGTGAAAAATCAAAGGCGGTTTTCTATAGTCGGTTCAGTACTTTCCTTTGTTTTAAGATCAGACGGTCAACTACGGCAGGGCACACCGTCATCTTTCTCTGTACTATACGATCCCTTCTCTGTACTGCACCTGACCTATCTCTCGCTAGCGCAAAATTTCCCCACCGCCTCTGATTTCGGATGTCTCGATCTCTGAAGAGCGTCGCCCATCGCCAGCCTCCAGTTCGCAGCCTCCATCTGCCTCGATCTCCTTAGGCTTTGAGACTAGGATTTTGGCTGGCGTCCTTTAATTTCTCAATCTGCAATCGGATATTACAAGCATACCAGCAGATAGAGGAAGAGTACATTGCAACTTTGGAGGACCGCATGAGCAGTGGACCTCGAGTGAGCCGAGAGAGGTGAATCGTTGCTGCCTGCTGCTCACTGCACGCGTCCCCAACTAACGGCGTGCGGGAGCATGGCCACGACGGGGGCATGGCGGGGCGGCGACTGTTTCTTCCGCCGGACGGGGGCATGGGGGGAGGGGGCGATGGTGTGATCCAGGGATGGAGCGGTTTGTTGTCGCCATACCGTCCGGATGAGTAGCCTGAGCAGGTTCCCACCGTCGTCACCACACCCGGAGGACGCGCCAAGGTCAGGGTCAAAGGGGGCGTTGGGGGCAATTTCCAGAGATCAGCCTCGACGACCTTGCAGACGAGTTGTTCCGGGTCAGGGTGGAGTCCGAGGACGATAATGAGAAGGCTGCTGCTGTGCGGGGAGGACCCGCGTATACCTAGATCAAGGTTCTTTGTGCCTGCGGAGAAGGGCCGTGGTGGCGGTGGAGCTCCACTCGTGGGGTACATCCTCTCTGTCTATTTTCCCGATCCTATATTTTTTTAGCTGAATTAGCAGGCTTTTGATATCACACACCACAATTGCATTTTTTGACCTGTCGTTTAATAGATTGGAGATTTTCGAGATCTAAGATAAGAAGTTGCTCTCAATGATCACACATGTGACTTTATTCAATAAAGTTGGCTTGATGCCTTCTAGGCAGGCCAGGCTTTCAGCCGTTTCAGCACTTGCACAATCTCTAATCACATCCCAGCTAATAAAGTAACCTGTGCCACATCCATACTCGCACTAATTCTTCCAGACAAAAAATCTCTAGAAAGAGAGAAAGCACAACACTGTTTCTTAGTTCACCTTTTGTTTGATTGATGTATAAATTTACAATGCACACAACGGGAAGGCAAAAAAGTTATTACAGAGCTCCCTGAAGCTACTCTGTTATTTGTCGATGAAGAGATCCCTTCATGGCCCATTTCTTTCTGTCCATTTACATTGCGAATTCAGTTTGCTATTTAAGAACTTATAGTCAGTCTTTCGAGAGCTTCTCCAGTTTCAGTTACGTGCTAGTGCATCGACTCTAGATCGTCGGTCGGATTTAATGTTGTCAGGATTCGGTAGAGGAGGCTGGGTTCAGAAAAGCGAAGAGGATAAACTAGCAGCAACAATGTAACCTGGCCAAAGGTGACTACGCATCACGGCACCCCAGAAGCCAGTGAATGGAGACTAAAGGAAGCTAACATCTCCACACAGAGAATGCCAGCCTTTTTGGGGTGGTTTCCAATTGGATGGTCTACTTGGTTATCAGCTACTCTTCTTGTTGTTATTTCTGCTTGATTACAAGTTAGTTCAGGTCTGAGTCTTAGTTACATAAGGCTGTTAAAATAATATAAGAGTTATTTCTATTTGATTGCATCAGGTCCGAGTTACTTCTACTCGATTGCAAATTAGTTTTGGTCGGAGTTTTAGTTACATCTAATGATGCTAAAATAGTATAAGAGTTACTTTCTACTCAATTGCACGTTAGTTCTGGTCTAGAATCTTAGTTAGATATAATGATCTTGACAATAATATAAGAGTTACTTATGGATCAACCCTTAGTTACATCTAATGAGCTCAAAATAAGAGATGGCCAACATTTCCATGCATGACCATAATTGTTATTCTTCAGCTGTTTTTTTTTGTTTGGGATGTCATGTAGAAAGGTTGGTTAAGATTTTTGGCCAATCAATAGTCAACAGCTATAGTTCATCTAACATGAATGTTGTTGTATTTCATCAAAAGTAGATAGCATGTAGAAGTAACTATCAATTTTCTGAGAGTAAGTACACCCAAATAGCCATGAATGGAGTATGCATAATGTAACTCCTTTTTACTTTTATGTGTTGCATCTGGCAGATTTATTGTCTAGACTTCTTGTTGCATGATTTGCAATGAGTGTAAGTTTTGCTGCAACCACTAAACATGGTGTGTTTATTTTGCTGTGACCAACATGGCAAAGCTCCACATGATGATGAAGCTTTTGACATGGCAGAGATTGATCTACTATCACATTTGTATGGTTGCATTTTCGCAACCAGCGACTGGAGCAAAAGGGTGAACTGCATAAATTGTTCAGACCTACTAGACAAAACTTAATTATGGTGTTATTAACAAGAATATTCATTTGGGTTAGACCAGAAAATTGAATCTCTTTTAATTTTGCGACCATATTGATACGAATGGAACTATCTTTTGGTGTGCTACTATTTAGTTAAATCCTGCAACATTTCACATGATTGCAGCATAGTCAGTGCTCGCCATCAAGTATCACAGAGCATATGCAAAAATGCACAGTATTATTACTTTTTTCCTGCAGCGCAATTCCGTTGTTTCCTTCTGGTTTTTTTTCGGTGACATACTAAGTTATAGATCTAGCAACACATATCTACACCTGTTTGCACCCTATGCTTTTTTGCTGGATTTCTATGGTTGCAAGAATGCAGGAAATCTTAACATACCAGTTGCTTCAGGAGATTGTCTTAAGAAGCAGAGACACCTTTTCAGATGATTTTGATCGATGACCTCCTAGGTTCGGCAAGGGTAAGCGAAACAGAATGTATCTTCTTTGTTTTCTCTAGATCTGGGGTGAGGGAACGGTGTTTATTTATTGTCAGATCTGGGGTGAGGGGATGCATGTAGGAGTAGTTTTCATGGGGCTATCCGGCAGTCCGGCTATGCAACCAATCGCACCAGTCGTGGGCTCATGGTGATAGCAGCGAGGAAGAAAGCAGGAAAGCCCAACGGGAGGATTGGTAGCATGTGCTTGACCGTTGTAATTTTCTCCTTGCGATTCGTTTGGTTACTATTTTATCACGCTCAACAAAATTGTTGACCAACAACATCTAACTTGGTTCGGCATGTTGGTCGCTCCTTTCATCTTAATTCAATCATTGATAGAATCAGAGGTAGGCACGGCAGAGCGTGCGAGGACCATCTAGTATCATCTTCCATGTCTTCATGGAAGTGCACGTTGTTGATGAGGGCCCATAATTGAACAAATTGTGTAAGGTGTTTCAAAGAAATTATTGCACCATTAGTTAGCTTCTGAACCCAAGCCTCCTCGTGAAGGGCTTGAGAGGCATTTCAATTCTTCCTCTTGCACAACTCAAATAATAAGGGAGCAATATCTTTGGTCTTTCTTTCATCGAGCCACGGAGCATGCCAAAAAGACGTATTTTGCCCATTTCCCAACGTGATAGTGGTGGCGACATAGAAAAGGTTCTTGTCTTCCTCGGAGGACGGGTTCCCTAGCCCAACCCAAATTTTATCATTATCCTTTCATTCAAGCCATGGGCAACGTAACCAAAGAGCCCTTGCAAATTTATCCATATGAAGGATACCTAGGCCCCCATATCTTGGGCCGACATAGAGCTTCCCAATTGACCTTGCATTTTGCCTCGAAGGTTGTTTCCTTTGCCGCCCAAACAAAAGCCCTTTCCACCTTATTTAAATATTTTATGGTGCCCGGTGGAATGTTGAGAGGGGTCACGTGTAGATGGCTTGTGATTCCAAGACTGACTTGACAAGGGAGACCCGCCCTGCCATATTGACAAACTTGCCATTCAAAGTGGGTGGCTTCCCGGCGTATTTATCTTCGAGGTGTTCGAAATCTCTTCTTCGGAGACTCCACGCTGAAAGAGGGAGGCCAAGGTATCGCATAGGGAAGGAAGTCCGAGTAGCTAGGATGCCTTGAAGCACATCATTGAGAGGGAGGCCTGAGGCCAAGGTATCGCATAGGGAAGAAAGTCCAAGTAGTCGGGATGCCTTGAAGCACATCATTGAGATCAACGTTGCCACACCTAACTGGCTCCACGGAGCTTTTTAAGAAATTGGGTATATCACTTCTGAGGAAATTAATTTTGGGTATATCACACGAGGGGGAAAGCCCCGCCTTTGGGTATATCATCTACAGTATGAGGAAATTAATTTTGATCTATATGCGTGCTACACGGCGGCATGTATCACAGTGATTTGACTATGAAATTTCAGATACATTGTTTGCTAGAAAGCATGTAACAGAAACATTAACGAAGAGAAAAGCTCAAGTCACTCGGAACGGCCTTGTCCATAAACAGTCCGTTTCGGTACCACCTACGCAAAAGAACCAAAGCTGCAAAATTTCGTTTCTAAAACACAATTTCTTCTTCCTAACGACGAACAAAGGCAGCAAAACGTTTTCAAAATCACACGGCACTCGGTCCGGTGGGGATCGGCTGGTATCCGTCGTGGCGATCGGACGAGGCGTCGCCTGAACTGATGGTGATGCACTTGAGGATGGCGCCGACCACCAAGCTGACCGACCCGATCAGAACGCTCATGAGCCACAGCCACCCGCTGAGGTGCACGGTGCCGGCGAACGTCCCCAGCAGCTCCACGAGGATCACCTGGAACCCAGCCGTGGCGCCGACCACCGCCGAGAAGACCCAGCTGCTGAAGATGCCGCTGAAGACGTTGATCTTCTCCATCTCCCGGCTGTTCACCTCGTTGAAAACCTGTAACACAGAATGTTTCAGCGGAAGCAGAGTTTTTTTTTATACATTTGTGCTCTAATCTTTTAGTCGTAGAGGCAGGTTCTGCAAGAGGGAAATTGCGTACCTGGCAGAAGACAAATGTGTTGAAGACGAAGGTGTTGAGCAGGGCGTCATCGTCGTTCATCTCTAGGAGGCTCTTCCCTCTGAAGAGGAGGACGCCGAGCACGATGAGCTGGTAGATGCTCTGGCCAACGATGTTCCTCCACATGACCTTGGTAATGAAGTTGTCGCCCCGGCCAACGGGCGGCCTCTGCATCATGGCGTCGCTCGGTGGCTCTGTCGCTAGCGCCAGAGCGCCGAGGGTGTCCATGATCAGGTTCACCCACAGCAGCTGGACGATCGTCAAAGGCGCGCTCCCTGAAACATTTGAATGTTTAATCAAGAGAGTGCACAGATGGATACAGAGACAGGTGTGAGTGAAGACTGACGAATCAATAGTAGAGTTTAGTTGTGGTTACCTGTGAAAGATGCAGAGACGAAGTTAACCATGAGGGCCACAACGTTGACGGTGAGCTGGAACTGCACGAACTTCTGGATGTTGATGTAGACGGAGCGGCCCCATTTGGCGACGTTGATGATGGTCGAGAAGTTGTCGTCCATAATGATCACATCGGCGTTCTCCTTGGCAACCTGAAAATTTGCAATCTATGAGTGTGAACTCTCATGTCACGATGAAGAACTGAAGATAGCATGGCAGCACTGGACGAACCTCTGTTCCGGCGATGCCCATGGCGAGCCCAATGTCAGCTTCGTGCAGCGCCGGCGCGTCGTTGGTGCCATCGCCGGTGACTGCCACTACCTCGTTGAACATGCCTCTCAGATTGGTCACCAGCGTGTGCTTGTCCAGCGGCAGCGACCGTGCCATCACCTGCAAGACACACCAAGCAATGTTATCATCTCAATGCTACAAACTACAAAAGTAGTCTGGCGAATGGAGACGGATACGTGCCTGGATTTTGGGTATGATCTCCCTCATCTGGTCGGGGCTCATCTGCCGGAAATCGGGCCCCTCGATGGCGACGCCGTCCTCCGTGAGGATGCCGCACTCCCTGGCGATGGCCTTGGCCGTGCTGATGTTGTCGCCGGTGACCATGCGGACGTTGATCCCGGCTGCGTGGCAGGTCTCCACGGCCTCTCTCACGCCCGGACGCAGCGGGTCCTTGATGCCGAACACGGCGATCAGCGTGTACCCGTCAGTGGGGAGCTCGCCCTCGCCGCCGACGTCCTGGTACGCCAGGCAAAGCGTGCGCAGCGCCTCGCACGCGAACGTGTCGATTGCGCCGGCCACCTGCTTCGCGTAGTTCTTCTCCGTGAGGGCCACGATGCTGCCGTGGCGGTCGACGACGACGTTGCTGCACTTGCGGAGGACGACCTCCGACGCGCCCTTAAGGAACGCGCGCGGCCGGCCGCCCGCGTTTGGGGACGCGACCACCACGCCCATCGTCTTCTTCACAGAGTTGAACGGCTCCACCCTGAGCTTCGCGGCCGCGGCGTGCTCAATGCAGGTGTGCTTCTCAACCCCGAGACCGAACTCCAGGATGGCCGTCTCGGTGGGCGTGCCCATGACGGTGGTCTTGCCGTCCTTGCCGCGGACAACCTCAGAGCCGGAGCACTGGAAGACGCCCTCCAGCAGCAGCCTTGCGTACCCCTCCGACAGTGCTGACGACGTGAGCTCGTCGAACCCCTTGGCGGTGCTCACCGTGGTCGCCCCGCCGGCGGCCCAGACCTTCTCGACGACCATGTGGTTGGTGGTGAGCGTTCCGGTCTTGTCTGTGCAGATGCAGCTCGCCGATCCCATGGTCTCGCACGCTGACAGATGTCGCACGAGCGCCCGCTCCTGCATGAGCTTCTTCATGGCGAACGCCAGGCTGAGCGTCACGGCGAGCGGCAGACCCTCCGGGACGGCGACGACGATGATGGTGACGGCCACGGCGAAGAAGTTGAGCACGGACAGCGCGTCCTCCATCCCCCACTCAAGCAGCCCGCCGGATGAACCCGCCTTGCCGTACAGGAACCGCGCCATGAGCACGGTAAACGTGAGCACGGCGAATGTCACCCCGATCTTGCCGATGATGGTGGCCACGCCGTTCAGCTTGACCTGCAGCGGCGTTTCGTCCTCGCCGCCCTGGCTCAGTGTCTCCATCAGGTTCCCCCACTCTGTCCGCATCCCCACCGCCGTGACAAGCATCCGCGCGGATCCGTCCTGCACCTTGGTCCCGCCCAGCAAGAACCTGTTCGACGTCGACACGTGCACCGGCTCGCTCTCGCCGGACAGGCTCGACTCGTCCACGACAAACGAGTACCCATCGACGAACAACCCATCCGCCGGGACCTGGTCGCCGATGGACAGATGCACAATGTCGCCGACAACGATGTCGTAGATGGACACCTTCTGTCGGAACCCGTCGCGGGTGACCTGTATCTCGATCTTCTTCTTCTCCCTATCGAGGTCCCGGAACTGGAGCGACTGCTTGTAGTCGCTGGCGCCGGTGATGGCGACGACAAGGAAGATGGTGAGCATGATGCCGACGCCGTCGTACATGCCGCCCGGAAACCCCTCGGTGGCGACCCCGATGGCGACGGAGATGACGGCGCAGAAGGCCAGCAGCATGAGCGTCATGTCCTGGCAGGCGTCCCACAGGTACATCCAGAACGTACGCGGCGGCTTCTCGGCGTACTGGTTGGCGCCGTAGACCTCGGTGCGGAGGCCCACGTCGTCGGACTTGACGCCGTCGGCAAGGGAGACGTTGATCTTGCGGGCGAGGCCGTCCACGCCCTTGTGGTGGCGGAGGCTCTTGGAGTCCTTGCCGCGCACCAGCGAGGCCAGCTCCTCGGCGCTGATGGAGAAGCCACACTGCCGCGCCAGCTCCGGAAGCGGGTGCTCCGTCCTGCGGGCGGCTGCCAAAGGGGATCCGGGAAGCATCGCCATTGTTATTATCATGGAAGTTCAGAATAATATATTTGGACATAAATCGAATGGAATATGGAATGTTTTTTGGGAGGTTGTACTTACCATCGATAAATTGCAGCGCGGCCTTCTGCACGTAGAGTGCAACCCGAAGCTTTTCCTGTTAAACCCAACGAGAGATCAGTGGAAAACATTTGTTTTTAGTTATTGCGAAAATGCAGTAGAACAGCTTGTACCAATTGGTTCATAATTTCTACGGATTTACGGTAATAAGAAGAAATAATTTAGTTGGTATCTGAATACTTTTTGGACTTGGAAATTGTATATGAGAATCTCGTGTAACGCCTAAGATGTTAAAAAAGATTCATGAAAGGCCCTCTTTTGGAAACATGTCCTAGTATTCATCATGGTAGTGGCATAGTAAAATAGTTTATTGATAGAATTGTTACACAACTGATTGTAATGAAGTATTTAAACCAGCAAAAATCACATTGATTCTTCCATATATATTCTAGCGCTGCATTTTTTTTTTGTCGAGTGTGTTCACCTGACAGAGCAGATTCTTGGATAAGTGCGCACCTATACGGGTGCTAGTGCTATCTGCTATCCCTTCGTTCCAAATTACTCTCTGCATATTAGCTTTGGACCTTTGGTCAAAGTCAAGCTAAAATTAGAATCATCATTAAACATAATTTGATATTATATGAATTTGGTATTGTAAATGTTTGTAGTTTTTCTCATATATTTGGCAAATTTTAAATAGTCCGACTTTAACCAAACCTAAAATGTAGAGTAATTTGGAATGGAGGGAGTGCCCCCTTATTCCAAAAATATGTTCCATACAATTTTTTGTCAAATTCAAACTTTATAAAGTTTGATTATGTATAGAAACAAAAATATAAATCCTTACAATATCTAACACATACATCATGAAAATATATTTCATGGTGATTTCCGTAATATAGGATTGATACTATATATGTCGATATTTTTTCATATAATTTTGATTAACCTTTTAAAATTTTGACTTTTATCAAAACTTATACGCAATATATTTTATTATGGAAGGAGGGAGTAGATCACTGTCATTCCTTGTGTTCAAAACTTCATAAAGACCTGACATTTAATTTAATTTAATTAACGAAGGCCAATTCTTCCATGTCTAGCATACGTTATACATGAAGACAGTAAAGCCCGAAACTTCATAAGGAAGGTCAATTCAAAACTTCTACCAGTGACAGTTATGTATCAATTTTTCTCTCTTATTAGATCATCTTTATGTGATTTTGCCGGTGTCCATCAGTGCATGTAACCGTATACTACTCCTATATGTACATTGTAGTTTCTTCGACAAATTCCGTTGACCTGACCAGAGCTACATGAACGAGTTATGAACATATTTACACTGCACAAAATTTGACCGGGGATCCTATAAGGCATGTTGCAGATTTAAGACGAATTTAAGCCGGCGCATTTGCACTTGGATCTAATTAATCGAGCCATGCACGCAGGTGCAGTAGATTGATTGTTAATTCTGAATTAGGGTGCGTGGGCAGATGAGAAAACATGTCGCGCAGAGAGATCGATCGATGAACCAGATCAAATATGAATCACCTGGATGTTACGGCGCTGGGTCTCTGTCTGGGATCGCTTGTCGAGGTCGGGGACCATGCGGAAGCGGCGGCGACGGTTCTTGACGAGAGTGCCGACGGCCTCCCGCCATCGCCGCTGCGCGTCCTCCGACGGGTTCTTGGCCGGCACCTCGAAGCTCTTGAGGAACTCCATGGACTTCTTGCGAAGGTACGCCATGGTGACCAATCCTTCGATCGATCCGACCCTTGATCGATCAAGCCCTCTTCCGCTCTCCCCGTCTCTCTACCTCTTTTAGCTGGGTGCCGTTTGAAAGCTACCTTCCTTATTTTGTGCCTCATGCATGCCGACGCGATCGAGGAGGATCGGAGTCCGGGTACTCGGCGTTCGTACGGACCTCGTACTCTTGAGATCGAAAAGAGATAATAATAGACACGACACTGGGCAGCCTTTTGGATGGCTGTTGGCTCTTGGCTGATCGAGACTAAGATACTCTATTACAATCTTTTTTAGCTAGTACCAAAAATTGAAATTAGATGCTACCATATAGGATGAAAATCGTTATAATTCAAGAATCACATATATGGGGAAATCGTTATAATTTAAGGATCGCATAGGGGGGAAATCATATACAAGAAACAACCAGTGAGTAAACCTAACATATGTACTCCCTCCATTCCAAAATATAAGATGTTTTAGGTTTATGAAGCAAATGTATTTAAACATCTTTTAGTGTTTATATTTGGGTGAACCTACACACTAAAAGATGTCTAAATATATTTGCTTCACAAAACTAAAATATCTTATATTTTAAAAGGGCGGAGTAACACCTATTCATTATGCAGCCTACTAATACGCCATCAACCACGCTGGTTGAAATTAACTTGGGCGACCATCACCAGTCGATTGCAACATAAAATCATATAACCTCCGACTCATCCAAAGGGAGGACGAAGGACCGCTACTGAATCCAATGTGTAGGCATAATGATAATTTGAAAATTGTGTACAAGATAATATTTTGCGCCAAGAGTGTTTGATAATTTCTATTATTTTATCTTGCTATCTATCTACCAAATCACACATAATTTGATCTTAAGTTGTCAAGAAGGTATAGTATAAACTCTCCCCTATATCATATATACTTTTCAATATTCTAGAAATAAATTATACAAGAAAAAGAAAAATTGTGCACCACGACCAGTAAAACTTATGGAAGGGAAATTACAAAGTGGTCATGTTCCCTCATTTTACCCGAGTAGGGCGCCGTCCATGGCTCCACTCTCCAATCCATACGGGTGCTTGCAAATCACCTCCAGTCGTCCAAAAGTAAGAAATGCTAGGGGCACATCGAAAATGTGGGCTTAGATCAGATTGATCATCATACACCCATCATTTGGGATTTAGGCCTGAATCAAGTTCCTAAGAAAGTAGTTTTAAATTTTAAAAATGGCGGCTTTCTAGACCCAACTTTAAGGAACTTGTTATTAAATCTTGGGCCATAGAGAGGAGAGGCAGAAGTGCACTAGACATGTGGAAAGATAAAGTTAGAAATTCCATGAATTTGGCTAAGGGTTGAAGTGCCAACTTAGAAGCTGAAATTAGGAAGCACAAAAAAGAGTTGATGGAGGAATATGACTCTTTAGACAAAATGTCTGAAAGTCAACGCTTGTCAACTAAGGATATAAGTAGGTTGGATTTCATCCTGAGAGATCTTAATTCCTACTAGAATATGGAGGAACCTAAAGCTAGACAGGGATTTAGAGATAGAGATATTGAAAGAGCATGGAGCCCCCATGTGTGGTTTTGGTAATTAATGACAATCTCTATGGACTAATGTTTGCATTGAGTTATATTTGTAGGACATGTCCATAGACAATGCTTGAACCATATGTTGGCTTCAAGGTTGTAAGAAGGATCAAATGAAGAACTTTAAGTGATGACCAATGTGTTATTCAAGGAAATATCGAAAGAATGGTCATATGAGAATTGAGCTTATTGCAACTATGTCTTGAAGAATATAATTGAGTGGACATTTGTGTTTACCTTCAAGACATCATCATCATGAAGGAAGAAGGAAGGATACAAGGTTGATCAAGTCAAAGTGCAAATATGGGATTCAAGTTGATCAACTCTCAAAGCATACATAATGTATCGAGTGGGATCTTGTGATCTCGGGCTAGGATATTATTAAGTGGTGATCGTCTTCATGGATGTGAAGTCAAGTTCAAGATGTGCCATCTCAAGGATATTATATGCTTGATGCATGTATTCTATTTGGTGGTAATGTCTATGTGAAGATATTCCTAAGAGAGTCTTTCCCATATTGATTTATGGGGGAGCAATTCGCAAGACTTCACCAAGCAATCAAGATCAAGAAAGGTGTTCCAACTTGAGGAAGACAAGACGGTCATAATCTAGCTCAAGTGGAATGCGCAAGGAAAAGGTATGTTCTTGATAGGGTTTCTTTCTTACCAGTCTCATAGTGTTAGTTGTGAGACCGGGTTATAGGATCGGTAGCCGTACTATCAAGAGGGGCTCTCGAGTGAGTAACTTAGTCGTATCGTTCGGAGAGAGCTCAAACCTTTGCATTCTTGGCATCATCTTTCTTGGTTCTTATTTGGCTTTTATCCATGTGAGGTTTTAGAGCTTGTGGTTAATTCCATGACAAGCTCTAACTCATCAAAAAGGGATTTTGCATGAAACACTCATTGTGTTTTTGGTGTTTGGAGGTTTTACCGGTTCGACTTTGAAGAGAGGTCAAACCTCTCATCATTTGGTTTTATCCTCCCTTGTTGGACTATGATGTTTCTATGCATATACTTGTAGAGCTCGTTGTTGTGATTCCAACGAGCCCAAGATCATCAAAAACGGAGTCCGGATGCTCAAGTTATGGTCGTTTTCGTGTTGGTGTTTCTGCCAGTTTTTGGTGGCCGGAGTCTCCGGCCCGAGACGCAAAGTCTCCGGCCCAACTCCGGCCTGGCACCTGCTTAGTCCGTCCTGAGGCCCCCGAATGACCCCGGGGCACCGGAGACTCCGGCCCAGGGGCGGAGACTCCGGCCCTGGAGTCACTTAGGGCGGAGACTCCGGTCCTCTAGGCCGGAGACTCCGGCCCTAGTGCCCAGCAACGGCTAGTTTTCGTGGGGGACCTATAAAAGGCCCCCTTCTTCCTCCTTGGGCTGGTTAGCTTCCTATTTCTCTCATTCCTCCATTGTTGACCTTGAAGCTTTGCTCTCTCTCCCTCTCCCTCCAATGATTCTTGCATCTTCTTGAGGGAAAAGAGAGAGGAGATCTAGATCTATATTTCCACCAATCAATTTCTCCTCTAAGTGAGGGGAACCATTGGGATCTAGATCTTGGAGTTCATTTGTTGATTTCCTTTGTTCTTCCTCTCATATCTCTCCATAGCATTAGTTGCTTTGGAAGGATTTGAGTGAGAAGGATTTGAGCACTTTGTGTGCTCTTGCCATTGCATTTGGTGCATCGGTTTGAGTTCTCCTCGGAGATTCGGGTAAGTGGAAGTTGTGAGCTTATTCCTCTTGGGTTCTTGGAACCCTAGACGGCTTAGTGGCCTTTGTGGCATATACTTGGGGCCTCCAATTAAGTTGTGGAGATTCCCCAACCTTTGTGGTGCCTTTGTGGCAATTCTTGGGAGCCTCCAATTAAGTTGTGGAGATTGCCCCAAGCTTGTACGGGTTCGGTGACCGCCCTCAAGTGTTCCATAGTGGATCGTGGCATCTTGCTTTGTGCGAGGGCGCGAGGAGAATAAGGTGAGCCTTTGTGGCGTTTGGTGTGTAGCGTGCCTCCGCATCTTGAGGTAAGCCTTTGTGGCATTTGGTGAGCATTGTGCTACCACATCTCAAGGTGAGGCCTTTGTGGCGTTCGGAGTGCATTAAGCCGCCACACCTCTCCAACGGAGACTAGCTTCCTTTGGAAGTGAACTTCGGGATACATCTTCGTCTCCTTCGTGCCTCGGTAACTCTTATCCGAGCTCCACTACTTATGCACTTTACATTTGTGATAGCCATCGTGCTTGAAGTTATATATATCTTGCTATCACCTTGCTACTTGTCTTGCTTAGCATAAGCTGTTGGTACACATAGGTGAGCCTAGTTTATTAGGTTTTGTAAGCTTGTCAAATTAAACGTTAGTTTATTTCCGCATTTGTATAAGCCTTTCGTAAAAGTTTTAATCGCCTATTCACCCCCCCCCCCTCTAGGCGACATCTGTGTCCTTTCAATTGGTATCAGAGCTAGGTATCTCATTTTAGGCTTCACCGCCTTGAGAGCAAAGATGTCGGCTAGGGGATTAGTGCACAATGACACTTTTATATTCGATGGCACAAATTATGATACTTGGAAAATTCACATGCTTAATTATTTTCGGGTCATGGACCCATCTATGGAGCGAATTGTAGATGCGGGTTTTTCTCCTCCAAAGGATACTCAAAATCTATCTTTAGAGGATAAGAAAAACTTGTATCTCAATGCTCAAGCTTCTCGTGTGATTATTAATGCTTTGAGCGATGTAGTTACCTTCTCCTTCACGCCTTTTCGGAGCGCTCATGAGTTATGGACAAAGCTTCAAGAAAAATATGATGTGTCCAAGTTTATTGAGGATGAGTGTATTCCTTCCACTTCCGGCCGTGATGAACTTTCTTCCACTTCACCGATGTGTGGCAAGACACAAGGTAATGACATGGTGAGTGGTGATGGAAATTGCAATGTTGATAGTGAGCTTACTTTTGATAATCATTCATCTCGATCTCATTGCAATGCTTCATCTTTGGACTTTAACACTTCTAGCACCATAAATGCTTTACATGCTTGTGTTAGTCCTTGCATATCATGTGTAAGTTGCTTAAATAAATCTCATGATGATATGCTTGCTCTGTCTAGTGGCCATGATAAAAATGCCTCTATTTCCTCTAGTCTTTGTGTGGCTAACAATGTAGAGGAAACCGGAGATTCTATTGGCCAAGACAAAGTTTTGATTGGAGCTTCAAGTAATTCATCCTCATCATCATCTCTCGGTTCCCACATATGTCTTATGGCTAGGGATTCAAAGGTAACTCCTTCTTTGGAACCCACTATATCTAGTGATCATGAAGAAGAGGATGATTATGTTGCCTCTTTAAAAAAGAAGGGAGAAATAGTTTTTCTTGCTATTGGTAAGAAGAACAAAATTGCTTGCTCTAACTTTGTTGATATTTTGGTTGCTGCTATTGAGAGCCAGAAAATTATTGATGAGCTTCAATCTCATGATGAAGAGCAAGAAGAAACTATTGAGAATCTTCATAGTCTTGCCAATGATTTTAAAAAGACTCTTTTAAAAGAACAAGCCACCAACAAAACTCTTGAGGAGACTTTTGCTCTAGAATTGTCTAAAGTAAAGGGAAACCATGATAGAGCTCTTGTGGTGGCAAATGATTTAAAATTAAAAAATGATAAGCTTGTTTTTGTTAATGCTAAACTTCTTGAGGATGTTGAGCACCTCAAAGATGGCTCTAGGGACATTGAGAGTGTGCTCACCATACTCACCGAGTCACATGAGCAACTAAAAGCTTCTTATTTAAAAGAGTGTTCCAAGTTGCCTTCTCCTCTTTCGGTTAATCATGATGCTTGTGCTACTAACTCTACTTCTTGTGAAGCATCTATCTTGAAGGAGAATGTTGAGCTAAGGGCTCAACTTGAGTTGCTAACTAGCAAGTATGGGATATTGGAGGAAAGTCATGAAAAGCTATCTAGCTCTAATGAGGATCTTCTAGTTTCCAATGCTCGCCTAAAGTTAGCTTATGAGGATATGTCTACAAAGGTAACATCTTGTGAACCTCATGTGGTCACTAGCACTACTTCCCAAAATGCTATATTGCCATGTGCTAGTCCTTGTAATTCATCCACTCATACTATTGCTACATCTTGTGATGAATTACTCTCCTTGCCTTGTTGCTCTAACATTATAGCTTCTACTTCCTCTAGTACTTGTGTTGTAACTAACCATGTAGAGGAAATTAAAGAGCTCGAGGCCCAAGTCACTTTGTTGAAGAAAGACTTGGTAAAAATTCATGAAGGGAAGTCCAAACTTGACAAGATGTTGAGTGCACAAAAATCCCCCAATGACAAGAGTGGACTTGGATTTATCTCCAACAATAAGAAGAAGTCCAAACTCTTCAAGAAGAAGAAGGGCCAAGAGCAAGTCAAGAATCCGGCCAAGATTGTTTGCTTCAAGTGCAAAATTGAAGGGCATCATGTTAGGTCTTGCCCATTGAAGAAGAAGCATCTAAGTGAGAAGCAACAAGGGAAGAGGCCTCAAGCTCAAACTCAAGTCCTTCCTCAAGATGAAGAAAAGCTTCCTCCTAAGAAGAATCAACCCAATGCTCCCATTGTGGAGAAATCAAATGAGAAGAAAGGAAAGATAAGATCTTGCTACATATGCCGTGAGAAGGGTCACCTTTCTTCTACATGCTCTATTGGTAACTCATCCAACCCTATCATAATCAATGATGCTTATTCACTTTGCAAGGATAAGGTTGGAAATGTGTTTGCCAAATTTGTTGGTACTCAAAGTGGTGTCAAGAAAAGAACCATTTGGGTTGCCAAACCTATTGTGACTAACCTCTTAGGACCCAATTGGTTGGGGACCAACAAGCCAAAACTTGATCAATAGGTGTCTAATGGAGGGCATTGGAGACTTGGCTATATCATGAAGAATTAAGGGATCTTCATTAATTATATTGTCTCAAGTCAAGTCAATTGGATTATCTTATTTCTATCATATATCCATTGTTCCTCCTTGCGGTAACATGTATTCAACTTATCTACATTGAAAGTTACTCGCCCCTTTGCATGTGTTTGGTTTTGTATCTTGCATGTGTTTGTATATGGTGTGCTCCCTACTTGCTTTATTTTGAGTAATCAATTATGTGCATGTTGGTTGCACACCATGTACGATTGTTATCGTTGAGCCCATTGCATCTTGATCTATCTTACTTGGCTCTTGGGAGTGATTAATGGACCATCCCATTTTGGGAGAGTGATATGCTTTGGCACTTCACAATCCTAAAAATGTGTGTACATGAGGAATACCACTTAGTGTTGATATTTAAAGATTATCTAGTCTCTATGTGGTATATCATTTTCATGAGAAATTCAAATTCTATAATGTCCATTAATCATCTTGTTGGATTCTATTTGCCTCTTGTTGGTAAAGTTTAATTTTCTAGGTTTGGAGATTCCATTGGTTCTACCCCGGAGACTCCGGTGGTTCTACCCCGGAGACTTCGGTGGTTCTACCCGGAGACTCCGGTGGTTCAACCCCGGAGACTCCGGTCCCCCTCGGAATTTCCGGGCCCTATGGAAATTGACTTTAACAACTTATTTGAAAATTGGTTTTATCACATTATGGGGGAGTATTGTGCTTTGTGCATATTACAAATCCATGAAATGTGTATATTTGAGGTTGTGTCACATAGTGTTGATATTGTAAATTATCTTGCTTCTATGTGGCATGTTTTCTCGAACAAGTTCCAATTTGCCAAATTGTTTATTGCTCTTGTTTTGGATCTTATTTGTGAGATACTTTCTTGATAGGGTTTTCCTAAAATGTGGAATACTACATCAAAGTTGGAAAACCATTTGCTTCAAGCTATCCTAATCATTGCTTTGCGTGATTGTTTAACTATTTGAGTCTATCAAGAATATCTTTGTTTGGCATGGTGCTTAATTCTTATACTTTTCATATGCTCATTTGTTGTGAAGATGATCTTGGATTTATGTGTAAACTACCACCGGAAATAACTCCATATACCTCTTCTCCTTGGAAAATTGGTAATCTATCATGTGGTATTTTTATATTGATCATCTTCACTTTGGCTATTGCTTTTAATTGCCTTATCTCTCGCCAAGAAATGTATTTGCTTTAACTCCCACTGTCTTTCTTGACTCTTGTGATTCCATTTGATTTTGTTAAACTTATTTTGTGTTATTTCTATGTAGGTAGATGTGATGATCCCATTTGTGTGCATTTTGTATTCAAATGCAAAATCATAAATAATGCACTAATCTTGGGGGAGCTCTCGTATATTTGTTATAACACACTCTTGTGATTATTTCAATTGGTATTGATTATTGTTGGAAGACAAATCTTTTCTTTTTGGTACTTAGTGTGCCATCATAAAAAGTGTGGAGAGTTTGGTTTGTTGTTGGAACCTTGCTCTCTTTGGGAGTTGCTTATCTCATTCCTTGTAATTTGTTTTTCACTCTTAAAATGAGATATGTCTTTGAGCATGTGTCTTTTAGTGATTTTATGCTCATTGGCTTTTGATTTGTTCACTTGTTGAACTTTGGAACCAATCTTGTGTTGATTGGATTCTTTGATATAGTTTGGACAACTTCTAGTTTTCACACCTTTGTGTGACTTCTTGGTCTTCTTGGTGTTTTGTTCAAATTGTATCTCGCTTTGGCTCTTAAAAGTATTGTGCATGCATTCTTACTAAATGTATAATTTATGGCATGCTTTGCTTTCGTTGATCCAATATATAGGCAAAACTCTATCAAATCCTAAATCGGCTAAGATGTGCATGAAATTCAAGTTCATATCTATTGCACATATTTATGTGGAGTTTGTCCTATATATTGTAGTTTCTCTAACTACTTTGGACCCAATGAGTTTGGGGACCATCTTGTACTTGAACTTTGTTTTAGGTACATGAAGATATATTGGTGCTTGTCTCAATAATAAGGATGAAGTGGTGACTAAATGATAATTTGAGGCAAGCTAGGATTATTGAAGAACTCCTATCTACTACATCCTACCTTTAATATCTCGGTAACAAGTATCTTATCATGCATTCCTTTCTAGTATCCAACCTTGTGTAGGTTGTTTCATGGCATGGAAAATCATTATTTGCAAATGTTGTGCTTCTTGCAAAGGTCTTAATGAAACCTCTTTATTGCAATTGTGAGTAATTTGAGATGAGTGCATATTATTGGGAACATATAAAATCATGCTCATGATTCTCCTATCCCATATATGTCAATTTAGCAATTTTATTGCATATCAATTCCTCAAGTTCTCACATGTGCAATATGGTTGAAAGTGTAAATTTATTACTTTCTTTTGGTATTCATCTTTGTGATACTTGTTGCTTTTCTCAAAGCATCCCAACTATCTTCTTTCCCTTGTTGATATTTGTGATGTCTTTGACTTGTTTGTGGTTGAAGTTCATCAATATACAATAAGAAAATTTGAGCATTTGGCCGTGCTTTAAAAGCAAAATTCTCATTGGTATATTGCATGACTTCATTTTGGATATCATGTTCTATTCTTAGTATCTATTTTGTGTGTACATATTTCTTTGTGATAATTATCTTTGTGATGTTGTCTACTTAGAAACTTATACACATGAGAGATGATATCTCCTTATTTGATATCTTATTTGAACCTTATGTGTTGGGATGGAATGCTAAGCAATTTCCTTCATTAAAGACTATGTGGATGCTCTATGATTATCCTTGTATTAGTCTTATAATATGCTTTGTCATTCATATCACACATTCCTTTGGTTGAGCCTTTTAATATGTTGTTCCTTGCTTGTTGCTCAACCATTTGTTTGATGCAAGTGTTAAGCTTAATTTCTTCTCTATGATCTCTTGCAAATGGTTGCGTTTTAAATGTTATTGAGGGAGTGAGGATTCCATGTTGTGCAAATTGTATTCAAATGCAAACATTCCATTTTTTGCACGTACCTTGGGGAGCTTCCTCATTTCATTTAAAGCACCATTTTGCGGTTATCATAGTATTTGACTTCACTTGGTATCATTTTGTTTTGAATAATATTGAGGGAGTGATGATTCCATGTTTATGCACCTCATACTTTAATTCAAATAGAATATTTTGTGCACAAACCTTGGGGAGCTTCCTCATATTATTTAGAGCACCCTTTTGGTCTTATCATAATATCTTTATTCAATTTGTTCTTTGGATCGATTGATTGGTCTCTTCATTTGTTGAAGTTTATCCACCATGTGATCTTATTTTATTTGCAATCTTTGATCCTCAATATAGGTTGATTTCCTCTGAGTTTTCATATTTGGATATGTGCATATATTTTCAATTATACTTTTGGTTTATGCACACATTATGGAGGAACTCTCACTATATTGGCCTTCTAAGTTTTTCCGCCCATTTCGGCAATTGGTGCCAATGGGGGAGAAGTTTCGAGGGTTTAAAGGGAATTGGGTTTTATGCTTTGGTTTTGTTCTTAAGCATTTGCCTTTCATGCTTTGCATGGTTGAGTATATAGAGGAAACTCCACCAACAACCTTGGTTGGCAATATATGCAATGAAATCAAGATCATTCACACGTGCATAGATTGTGGGGGAGTTTGCTCTATATATGGTGGTTTTACTAACATCACATACTTGTGTAGTATTTGATGTTAGTGCAACCATTTTGGTTCCTTAAATTCATTATATAAACCATCTCAAAGAGATTGTCATCAATTACCAAAATGGGGGAGATTGAAAGAGCATGGAGCCCCCATGTGTGGTTTTGGTAATTAATGACAATCTCTATGGACTAATGTTTGCATTGAGTTATATTTGTAGGACATGTCCATAGACAATGCTTGAACCATATGTTGGCTTCAAGGTTGTAAGAAGGATCAAATGAAGAACTTTAAGTGATGACCAATGTGTTATTCAAGGAAATATCGAAAGAATGGTCATATGAGAATTGAGCTTATTGCAACTATGTCTTGAAGAATATAATTGAGTGGACATTTGTGTTTACCTTCAAGACATCATCATCATGAAGGAAGAAGGAAGGATACAAGGTTGATCAAGTCAAAGTGCAAATATGGGATTCAAGTTGATCAACTCTCAAAGCATACATAATGTATCGAGTGGGATCTTGTGATCTCGGGCTAGGATATTATTAAGTGGTGATCGTCTTCATGGATGTGAAGTCAAGTTCAAGATGTGCCATCTCAAGGATATTATATGCTTGATGCATGTATTCTATTTGGTGGTAATGTCTATGTGAAGATATTCCTAAGAGAGTCTTTCCCATATTGATTTATGGGGGAGCAATTCGCAAGACTTCACCAAGCAATCAAGATCAAGAAAGGTGTTCCAACTTGAGGAAGACAAGACGGTCATAATCTAGCTCAAGTGGAATGCGCAAGGAAAAGGTATGTTCTTGATAGGGTTTCTTTCTTACCGGTCTCATAGTGTTAGTTGTGAGACCGGGTTATAGGATCGGTAGCCGTACTATCAAGAGGGGCTCTCGAGTGAGTAACTTAGTCGTATCGTTCGGAGAGAGCTCAAACCTTTGCATTCTTGGCATCATCTTTCTTGGTTCTTATTTGGCTTTTATCCATGTGAGGTTTTAGAGCTTGTGGTTAATTCCATGACAAGCTCTAACTCATCAAAAAGGGATTTTGCATGAAACACTCATTGTGTTTTTGGTGTTTGGAGGTTTTACCGGTTCGACTTTGAAGAGAGGTCAAACCTCTCATCATTTGGTTTTATCCTCCCTTGTTGGACTATGATGTTTCTATGCATATACTTGTAGAGCTCGTTGTTGTGATTCCAACGAGCCCAAGATCATCAAAAACGGAGTCCGGATGCTCAAGTTATGGTCGTTTTCGTGTTGGTGTTTCTGCCAGTTTTTGGTGGCCGGAGTCTCCGGCCCGAGACGCAAAGTCTCCGGCCCAACTCCGGCCTGGCACCTGCTTAGTCCGTCCTGAGGCCCCCGAATGACCCCGGGGCACCGGAGACTCCGGCCCAGGGGCGGAGACTCCGGCCCTGGAGTCACTTAGGGCGGAGACTCCGGTCCTCTAGGCCGGAGACTCCGGCCCTAGTGCCCAGCAACGGCTAGTTTTCGTGGGGGACCTATAAAAGGCCCCCTTCTTCCTCCTTGGGCTGGTTAGCTTCCTATTTCTCTCATTCCTCCATTGTTGACCTTGAAGCTTTGCTCTCTCTCCCTCTCCCTCCAATGATTCTTGCATCTTCTTGAGGGAAAAGAGAGAGGAGATCTAGATCTATATTTCCACCAATCAATTTCTCCTCTAAGTGAGGGGAACCATTGGGATCTAGATCTTGGAGTTCATTTGTTGATTTCCTTTGTTCTTCCTCTCATATCTCTCCATAGCATTAGTTGCTTTGGAAGGATTTGAGTGAGAAGGATTTGAGCACTTTGTGTGCTCTTGCCATTGCATTTGGTGCATCGGTTTGAGTTCTCCTCGGAGATTCGGGTAAGTGGAAGTTGTGAGCTTATTCCTCTTGGGTTCTTGGAACCCTAGACGGCTTAGTGGCCTTTGTGGCATATACTTGGGGCCTCCAATTAAGTTGTGGAGATTCCCCAACCTTTGTGGTGCCTTTGTGGCAATTCTTGGGAGCCTCCAATTAAGTTGTGGAGATTGCCCCAAGCTTGTACGGGTTCGGTGACCGCCCTCAAGTGTTCCATAGTGGATCGTGGCATCTTGCTTTGTGCGAGGGCGCGAGGAGAATAAGGTGAGCCTTTGTGGCGTTTGGTGTGTAGCGTGCCTCCGCATCTTGAGGTAAGCCTTTGTGGCATTTGGTGAGCATTGTGCTACCACATCTCAAGGTGAGGCCTTTGTGGCGTTCGGAGTGCATTAAGCCGCCACACCTCTCCAACGGAGACTAGCTTCCTTTGGAAGTGAACTTCGGGATACATCTTCGTCTCCTTCGTGCCTCGGTAACTCTTATCCGAGCTCCACTACTTATGCACTTTACATTTGTGATAGCCATCGTGCTTGAAGTTATATATATCTTGCTATCACCTTGCTACTTGTCTTGCTTAGCATAAGCTGTTGGTACACATAGGTGAGCCTAGTTTATTAGGTTTTGTAAGCTTGTCAAATTAAACGTTAGTTTATTTCCGCATTTGTACAAGCCTTTCGTAAAAGTTTTAATCGCCTATTCACCCCCCCCCCCTCTAGGCGACATCTGTGTCCTTTCAGATATTCTAGAAGGGGATGTGAACATTGCTTACTTTCATACAGTTGCCAATCAGAGGAGGAAAAAATTATCCATGTTTTGGAGGGCCCTGGTGGCCCTGAAACTGAAACAAAAAAGATGCTAGGAGTAGCCACTAACTACTACAAAAACCTCTTCCAAAGGGAAACTAGGCCTAATATTAGCTTAGATGCCGACTTCTTTACTGATGAGGACCACTTAAAAGCTTCAAAAAAATGAGGACCACTTAAAACCTAAGTAAAATGACATTCTAGAAAGTAGATTTAGATAAGAAGTTGTCAAAGAGGTTGTTTTTATCTCTGATGCTGATGGGATTCCAAGGCCACATGGCTTGTCTTTTTTGTTTTACCAACATTCTGGGAAGTGGTTAAGATTGATCTGACAAACCTTTTGATGACTGGTTTAGTTGGGACTTAGAAATGTTTAGACTGCATTTTGCTACGATGACCCTAATCCCAAAAGAGAATGATGCTAGGGAAAAGAAAATATTTAGGCCTTTTAAACAATATCTTTATGATTTTTGCCAAAGTGCTCACCATTAGATTTGCTAGGATTATTGATAGATTGATCTCCTACCAACATCAACCTTCATAAAAGGGGGATTCATTCTGGAGTTTAGTCACTGCACATGAAATAATTCTTGAGGTGCATAGGAAACAAGAACAAGGCTTAGTGTTCAAATTTGACTATGAAAAAGCGTATTATAGGTTTAATTTAGATTTCCAATGCGGAATCCTTGAACTTAGAGGATTTGGGTATAAGATAATAGATATGATTAGGAAGGTACCACATAGGATCTGTGGGTGTCAAAATTAATGATGCAGAGGGGGATTCTTCTTGTTTGGTAAAAGGCCGGTGACACGGTGATCCCCTTGCTCCACTACTTTTCAATTTTGTAGTCGATGTCTTCCCAGATGTTGATTAAAGGCTCAAATAGTGGAATAATTAAAGGGGTGTGCTATAACCTTATTCTTGGAGGTGTTGTCAATCTGCAATATCCTGATGATACAGACCTCTTCCTATAGAGGAATCAAAGAACTGTCATAAACTTAAAATGGATCGTTACTTGCTTTGAGCCGATCTATATGATGAAGATGAACTCATGTCTATTAACATGGAATGGGGGAGTGTCTCCCTTTACTTGAAACTTTCCAATGTGTGTCAAAATCTGTAAAGTATCTTTTCGATAAGGGGAGCAGGCCCAGCCTCTGCATCAATCGATGCATACGGCTTTCTTTATTAAAATCGATGCATAGGGTTGTAGTGTCGGCCATTGATCACAAAGTCAACTGGGGGAGCATGACCCTCAACAAGCTTGGAGAAGATCGGCGAGCACTGCAAGACGTTGATGTCGTTGTTAGATCCCGGCATACCAAAGAAGGAGTGCCAAATCCAGAGATCATGGGTAGCCACTGCCTCAAGTATCACAGTGCAGCCTTTTTTGTGACCCTTGTGTATTCCCTGCCAGGCAAACGGACAGTTCATCCATTTCTAATGCATGCAGTCAATGCTTCCAAGCATCCCCAGAAATCCTCGAGCTTCATTGAAAGCGAGGATCTGAGCAGTGCCATTGACAGTGGGTGATCTCAAGTAGATGTCCCCGAACACTGCTATCACCGCCCTGCAGAACCGGTAGAAACAATCAAAGGCGGTGGACTCCGCCATCCGAAGATAGTCATCGGCAGAATCACCAGGAGCTCCATATGCCAGCATCCGCATAGCCACCGTGCACTTCTAGAGGGCGGAAAACCCTGCC
Organism: Dactylis glomerata; assembly: GCA_007115705.1. NCBI lineage: Eukaryota > Viridiplantae > Streptophyta > Magnoliopsida > Poales > Poaceae > Dactylis > Dactylis glomerata. The sequence goes on along the minus strand of QXEO01000128.1, from coordinate 1,449,897 downwards.
ATGTCGGTGCAATCCAACTTGCATCTGAAATAGGAGTTGTACTCTCGAAGGGCATACACAATTTTCAGGAAGAACTTCCGGCTCATCTTGAAACGACGTCTAAAAACAGCCTCACCGTGTAATGGACTGTCGGCGAAGTAGTCGGCGTAGAGTATGCAGTAGCCCTCCATTCACTGCCTCGGCTTGCACTTCCGGCGACCTGGTGCTGACCCACCACGGCGAACAATGGCCTTCTCCACGTACAAGCCGGAGAGGCAAGCTAGGATCAACATATGCTCCTCGTCTTGGGCGGCGGCTGTAGGCAACCGGCCGGAGGATTGGCGAGGGGTGGTGCCGGCGGCGACAGGGCAACGAGATGGGAGGGGGGATTTGCGACGAGAAAGTGGGGTTCGTGTGTTCTCTCGCTGACAGAGCGGGTCCGTCCCCGCTTTTCTCTCGTCCGGAGTCCCCGAGCGCACCCCGGGGGGCCGGGGATGGCCTGGGCTCTCCGGATGGATTAAGGGCCTATTCCGGGAGAAAACGAGGAACCGGGGACGCGGTTGGGCCGAATAACGTCATCCGGATGGAAAAAAACGCCTGTCGGGGAGACGGCTGGAGATGCTCTAATAGATGTGCACTGCCTCTGTGCCTCAGTAGCTTCTTCCCTATCTAATAAGGATATTACTAGCATCACGAACAGAGTGGAGGCTCTAGAGAGTAAAAATGACGATTATGATGAGTCGGTAATGTGAAAAATGCGTTTTGAATGGGAGGCATGTTGAAACACGTCAACTGCCTAAATCTTCAGCTTTGTAAACAGCTCAGTGCCAGTGATTTATGCCGAGACTAGGAAATAGTTGTGCAAATTTGAGGTAAGCAGAAGAATAGTTCCAACTTTCAAGGATATTAGGCGAAGTGGTACCAACATCAGAGTCACTAGTAGATGATAACGAAACCGCGAAGTACATGCATAGGATTGGGATCGGAACTACCACTTGGACGAGAGGAAGGGATGCCGAAATTGAAGAAAAAAAATGAGACAGGCCGTGGTCGACGTGGAGCTCAGCAGTGGATTCAATTCCTTTTTTTTTTTTACAATCAACACCATATATATTTATAAGAGTAAATAGTACATGGTAGAGATACATAAGCTGTCTCCAATAATTACAAAATAAAGTCTAAAAGAAACGACTAAATCTTCAAGGTCTTCAAATTCTTTCTTCTTCCATGACATAATCTTATATTTTCCAGAAGGCAGCCGAATAGAACCGAACCATAAACCTGTAAATACCAACGAAGGTTCTCCCATAATTTTAATTTGAGCCGCAATGCCAAGGCTACGTGCACGCGCGCAATCATTGAAGTAGTCAATCAACATCGGCAAGAGTACCAACACCAGTATGTCAGGGTGAAATAACCAAACAACTTGGTCGACGTCGCTGGGGAATCGAGAGTACGAATCACCATTGTCGAGGACGTAGCAGCCGAGAAAATTATTGCGAGAATAATACTCCTCGCGGCGACCATGAAAAAAAGATCCAAGATCGGTCTGGCGAAGCAAGATCCAAAGAACCATACCTAGAGAACTGTAATCTTTCAATACTGCCATTGACGCCGGGACGAAGATCTCGTTGTCGAAGGAAGAACCGAAGATCAATTATTGAAGACGATGCCATCTCCATTGATACGAAGATCAACAAAAGATGGCTTTCAAACTCTAACTTAATCTACTAGAAAATAGTACTTTTACTAAAACCTCCACACATAGATTAGGTTCCCCACTCCTCCTTACGCCGGCGAGGCCGGCCGGAGGAGGAGGAACCAATTTATGGTGGAGTAGAAGGTAGAGGCGGCGGCTGGGGGGCTGTTTCTCCTGGCGGCGGCTGGGACGATACAGAGTAAGAAGCGTAGAGAGAAGCGATCGTCCCTAGACTCGGGCGTGTGCAAGTCGTGGTGGCCCGGCGAGCAATATAAACGGCGCTCGCAGCCTCTTGAGCAGAGTCCCGCACAAAGACGTAGTAGCTCATTCCTATTGTCTTGATATTTTTACTTTTCACTCATCTTTCCATCCATACATAAGATTGGTGATCATATCATAAACATTGCGTCGGCCTCTGTACTCGCTGTCCCGCTTAAGAGTAGATTCCGTGTTCGCTCTAAGAGGCTAGAAAGTTTCACATTAACAAGGAAGAATTGTATCAAAAAACACAATTGCAATTTCCATCCTAAGCATTTAACAAGTACAAGTGCATTTTCCTGCATTCACAAGCACAATTCTATTTTCATCTAAAACTACTCTAATATAAAGTAAGCCTACTTTCTCATGTCCCAATGCAATTCGGTAGGTTGACCGAATAATCTATGCTTGCAAGCTACTGAACATTCATGTGTTTGCAAAATAATTTGTGGATTGCAAAGACTGATCAGAACCATTGATGACTTCAGATATTTACAGTTAAATTGTCTCCATTTGCGTAACAACACCGGTTTCTTCCGTAGAGTTGCGTGGTTCATCCTAGCTTCAAGCGTGCTTGAAAATCTTCATGCTTAGCCAATGCAGATAGACAGCCACAAATATCACAGGAAGTGTCAAGGACACAAGTAGGCAGTAATACCTGGGAAGCGGAAGAAAGATCAAAGTGGATAGTATGAACTCCTAACTAGATTCAGAGTGGCTTACAATAGCTTGTTGCTAGACAGGGTATACACATTTACTGTTGAACAGTTAGTTGTGACCAAGTAATTAGTCCCTAGATCATATGTTCTGTTTTGAGATTCTTTACCTATCGCTTTGAATGGCAGCCAAAAGCCGGTTCTCATATTGTGGAAGCAGCTTGGACACGATAGCCCCGTGGAAGAAACACACAACTGATACGAAGCCAAATGCAACGAACGCTGTCCCCACTAGCTGATCTCTGGAGAAGTGCATCATCTCTTGGCCTTTCTTGGGTACAGATTGGATCTCCGACCCTGCAGAGACACTGAATAAAGGAAGGAGACTAGGGGTCGAAGGTAGCGCAACATAGAGGTGACAGCAATGCACTAAGACCAATTGGATATACTTACATCATTTTCTTCTCAATCCCCCTCAACTGCAACCAACAATCCATACGCAAAGATCTAGAGTTCATGTGAATTCAAAATTAAAATATACGGTTTATGGAACAATCAAAGGCGAAAAATGGAAAGTTTACCACACTGAACACTGCTGCATTGCCAGTACAGAAGTGAACACAGAGATACAGGGATAAAGAGAGACTGCATATATCCAAGGAGCAGAAACGTCCATCTACATATCTAGTACTTCTTATAAAGCAAAATCTAGTACTTCTTATAAAGCAAAACCCCACTAAGAGATCATTTATGTTGTCTATCTTAACATGCAGACTAGCCACATCACCACCAAATCGGTGCCGTCCAATTCTCATCACCATCCGTCCACTATGTTGTCTCCATCGTGACATGCGAACACATGTCTTTAAGGTCCCATGTAAAAAAAGGAATGAAATTCCAACGTAAAGAAGTAGAGCAGTCCGAGGCATGCACCATTAATTCCAACATGCAACAAGCAAGAACACATCAGCCGGCTGCTTAACTCCCCAAACACCAAACTGTCATCAGCCAATAAATTCATGGTGAATAGTTGGTCTCAACCTCTCCCCTTCCTTCCCTCCCAGTTCGCTCACTCATGCCACCAAGGAGAGCAACCCCCTTCTCTCCTAAATCCGGTAATCTAATTGACTGCACGCTACAGAAAGCATTAGCAGCAGTTTGCGGAAGCATCATGGTGACTGCACGTTGAAGACCGGTTGGAAAAAAATCATGGTGACTACAAGTCTGCAACAAAGAGACAATGATCTAGGATTCTAGGTACACCCCGAAATACCAAGACGTCCATGGATCTAATTTGCTTTAACTGATTGGTCTGAGGAATCCCACGCTATCACCGATGAGAGGTAACTCAACTTTCCTCCTTTTTTTTTGCTAGATTGCACTGATTTCGCAATGAATTAATCTTATCCATCTTGCAATATCAAACAATTTTTTTTACTATGATCTTGCGATTGGATCTTTCCGAAGTGGCGTGGAAATTATCCCCTTTTTGCTCATTGGTAACAAATATTATTGCCAGGTATCTTCCACATATTAGTGTAGCGTTGCCAGAAGTTCATGTTCTATGAAATTGCACGTGGAACTGAATAATACCTTGGTTATATTACTATTAGAAAGCTAATTTCTTATTGGTACGTATATAGCTGCAGGATTTGTATTCTATTCCCTAACGTTTTATTTGACATGATCACAACCGATGGATGAGAAGTTTGAGTTATATATGCAACTACTCCAACTGAAAATTCATATGTCCGTTCAGTCTGTTTCTTCATGAAAATCTTGCTTGGTAATATTCTCCTACTCGATGATTATTACATTTTGTCATGGACCTGTAAGCTAGAATGCACACCTTGCATACTCATTGTAAATGACAAGGAATTTAGTTGGTCAAATACAGAACCATTTAACATCGACTATATTAGCCTCTCGACTGCTATGGAAAATTGAATCTTATATATTCTTCTTAGACAACTTCATGTTTGAAGTGTCGTATGCTATTTCATTATACAACGGAGTCTTTAAAGAGGTCCCCGCTGCAACACGCGGGGTATCCTTCTAGTTATTGAAATGGGGCTGGCCTGGCAACTATTTGGGTCTTCGTAGGTTAATACTGGCAGAATTCTATCAAGAGGCTCATCAGCGCATATCCTTGAAGGCGAGTCAAGGAAAATTATAAATTTTACCATGTCTATATATCTGTAATGAAAATGCTAAAACAGAATTATCGAATAATTTTCAAAATAAAATATGGATTTCAAAGGGCCAAAGGTGATGAAATGAATGGACTAAAATATTAAAACGAGATAATACAATGGATGTTGTTGGGAATAAATACAAAAGCAAGAATTGTCTCAAACTCATGGAGATAGAATGTGCGTGCACTTTGGACCAATAATTTGGAAGGTTATGGAATAGCTGATTCAGATCCCCATAAGAGCACAGTTTGCTGAGCCTAAGAGGATAAGATGCCTACGAAAACTACTTGTCACTAGTTTGAAATTGTGAACAAACAGAACCTCCAGTATAACAACTAAAACATTCAAGATGGCATGGCTGAAAACTGGTATGCACACACTCGTCATACAACAAATGCCTACGACAAGTTCGCCCAGGCATGCATGGAACCACTACCAGACCCACCACCACAACGTCGTTATGTTGCACGGACACGCCCACCAGCAATCATTTACCCATTATCTCGCCTCATGCTGTCAAAACTAGCTCTTCTATGTATTTACTGGATGTAAACACCATTGAACCGAAGCAACAAAATATTGTTATTTTCTTTTGTACAGGATTACAATTTTATTTCAGTTTGGAGTTAATTGACAGAACATGTAAGAGATCGGCTACCGTTATAGTAATAAAAAATTCACAACCTAACACAAATCAAAAAAGAAAATACTATACAGAGGCTACAGAGTAGAGAGATAACATTAGACTAGTCTCTCGCGCCAATTAGGGATGACATGACACAATGGAGTGGAGCACACAGATGTAGCCAGAACCTCTTTGGAGAAAGGGCAATCAAGTGTTTCATAGATTCCTGGACATGGTCACAAAGTTAAGGTATAATTTACTCACCAACCTTCACTAGCCTAAGAATTAGCCACCTTCACTCATAAAGAAGTGTTGCCTTTGTAGTCTTATTGTAGCCTCCTCTCCTATCATGGTAGTACTAGCAACCAGGATGACACCACAGGAGTCTAAACTCGTGAGCTAGAGAGCAATGACAACTAGAATGGGTTGGAGCCACGAAATAAGTTGTGAATGTGAGGCATTCAGAAACGTATCATCTCTTCAAGAAACTACTACCATAGAAAGAGCTCAAAGCCGCTGATCCCCAAGGAGGGATTTGCACCTAAGGGTAATTTCCACCTGTATGTTTTTAAGAACAAGGCCCTGCCGGTAATTTTCACCTGCATTTGTGTAATAAGATGGGCTTCTTCCATAAAATTGTTGCGTGGTTCGTCCTAGCTTCAAGCGTGCAACAGAGAGATAAGGGGACAACGAGAGGCAGCATATATCCTAGGAGCAGAAACATATCTATCTACAGTACATATTATTAAAATGGGGCTGGCCTGGCAACTATTTTTGTCTTTTGTAGGTTAACTGGCAGAATTTTATCAAGGCGCTCGTCAGTGCATATCCTTGAAGGCCGGTCCAGGAAAAGTCCAGATTTTACCATGTCTATATTTCTGTCATGAAAAGCCTAAAACATAATTATCAAATATTTTTTTAAACAAAAAAATTATATTTCAAAGGGCAAAGGGTAGATGAAATGAATGGACTAAAAAGTTATCACGTGATAATACAATAGATGTTGCTGGGAATAAAATACATAAGCAAGAATTGTCTCAAACTCATGGAGAGAGAATCTGTCGTGCACGTCGGACCAAAAAAATTTGGAAGGTTATGGAATAGACGATTCAGATCCCTATGAGAGCACACAGTTCAGAGGGTAAGATGCCTAAGAAACCTACCTGCCACTAGTTTGAAATTGTGAACAAACAGAACCTCCAGGGCAACAACTTAAAACATTCAAGATGGCATGACCAAAAACTGATATGAACACCCTCGTCATATAACCCCAGGCTAGCATGGAAGAGCTACCAGGCCCACCACCACAACGCCGTTCTGTTGCATGGCCACGCCCACCAAACTGATATGAACACCCTCGTCATACAACCCCAGGCTAGCATGGAAGAGCTACCAGACCCACCACCACAACGTCGTTCTGTTGCACGGCCACACCCACCAGCAATCATTACTAGCTCTTCTATGTATTTATTAGATGCAGACACAGTTGAACTGAAGCACCAAAATATTTTCTTTTGTATAGGATGATATGTTGATTTCAGTTTGGAGTTCATTGACAAAACATGTAGGAGTTCTGCTATCATTCTAGTAAGAAAAAGTTTACAACCTAACACGAATCAGAAAAGGAAATACTCCGTAATATACAAGGCTACAGAGGCTAGTTTCTCGCGCCAATTAGGGACGACATGGCAGAATGGAGTAGAGCACATAGATGTAGCCCAAACCTCTTTGGAGAAATGTTAATCAATGCTCAAGTGCGCAGGTTCCAGGACAAGGTCAAAAAATTATGATGTAGTACTCACCAACCTTCGTTGGTCTAAGCATTACCCGCCCCCACACATAAAGGACGTGTTGCACTGCTGCCTGTGTAGTCTTCTTCTTGTAGCCACCTCTCCTATCATGGTAGTACTAGCAACCAAAGTAACACCATCGGAGCCGGAGCTCCTGAGCTAGAGAGCAATAGCAACCAGGATGGGTTGGGAGCAGAGCAATAGGTTGCGAATGTGAGGCATACAGAAACATATCATCTCCGCAATGGAAAGTCACCATACATACAGCTCAAAGCCATCCCCAAGGGGGGAACACAGCACAAGATTCCAACACAGACTAGATAGAAGCTAGCAGCAATAGGAAGTATTCGGCAGTCTTGTGCTAGAATGCCCGGAATGATATCAAGATTCTAGAACCAGTGGAACGGGAACGATGCTTGAGCATGGAGATGAAAAGTTTGTACAGTTTATAAGCTAACGTGGTTTCGTTTCTAGTGAAAACGGAATCACCCCTCTCGATCTAAAGAAAAAAAACTGGATCAAATCTGCATCTGCTACCCTCTCAATCGCAGCCCATTTTAATCTCAGGGACACGGTTCATGCAAATTCAGAATTAAAACCTAGGCTTACAGTACCAAGCGAAGGCGAGGAACGGGGAGTTTTACCTCACTGCAGGCCACCGCACTGGTCGCCAGGCTTGGTGTGTCAGCCGCTGGCCGGGAACCAGTGTGTGTGCCGCTGTTCCTGGGCAACGAGTGGTGCAGGCGCTGTCGCCAGCTCGCCCACAGTCGCTGTTGGGGCCACGACACTTAATGTGAGAGAAAGGGATAGCGGGCACGATGACCGAAAGCGAACCCAGAGAGAGGCTTGTGTGCTCAATCCTTAAGCTAAGGAGAATGGACTCGAAAAATGTCCCAGAATCACAGGTGTTGTATTTTGGATCAACACTGTGGATTTGCTTGGTTTGAGCTCAGATGCACCCTACCAAATATTCGGCTAGTAAATATTAAGCGACTATGCTAAATCTTAGTTTAGTTTTTGTCTAAAAAACTGGGCATAACTGGAGTTGTCATGTTGAGAAAAATTATGCTCTTTCAAAATTATGTTCTAGGCGGACCAAAATTTTGGTGTTGTTTGCTTCATGTGATTTGGCCAGTATAGGTATAAGAAATATGGAGCGACAAGTTGGTATGAGCATAAGCAAAATTTTGAGACTAAAATACAAAAGCAAGGATTGTGTCAAACTAATGGAGAGGCAATGTGGAGTGCCCTTCAGACCAAAAATTCGGAAGGTTATGGAATAGCCGATTCAGATCCCTATGGGAGCACACAGTTTGTTGAGCCTCTGTCGATAGGATGCCCAAGAAATCAACATGACAATAGCTTAAAATTGTAAACGGACAGAATTTACAGTCCAAAAACTACAACATTCAAGATGGCATGATCAAAAATAGCAATGCACACCCTCATCATACGACAAGTTTGCTCAGGCTAGCATGCAACCAGACCCACCACAACGTCCAAGTTCACTCCATATTTGTGTTGCACGGCCAAGCCCACCAGCAATCATTTACTCATTCTCTCCCCTCATCCTATAAAAAATTCCAAACTAGCTCTTCGGTGTTTTTATTAGATGCAGACACCATTTAACTAAAGCCCCAAAATATTGAGATTTTCTTTTGTATTGGATGGTACATTGATTTCGGTTTAGAGTTGATCGACAGACCATGTAGGAGTTCTGCTGTCATTATAGTAAGGAAAATGTTACAAACTAACAAGGATCAAAAAAAGAAATATAGGGCTATAAAGTAGAGAGATAACATTAGGCTAGTCTCTTCCTTCCACAACTTTCAGTTGGTGAATAAGGCTACAACGGAAAAGGTTGTGCCGAACTTGTATACATTGCCCCGAACTCACCATCTCCCTCCACCTTGGAAAATCAGTGTCGAGTGTCGGAGGTGAGCTGGGCACAATGGAACAGAGCACACAAATGTAGCCAAAACATCTTTGGAGAAATGACAATTAATGCTCGGTGTGACACAGGTTCCAGGACATGGTCATAAAGTTAAGGTATAATGTACTCACCAACCTTGGCTAGTCTAACCATTATCCACCCTTATAAGGACGCTCCGCCTTGCTAGCCTCTTGCCCTCTTCAGCTCTTCTCCTATAATGGTAGTACTAGTAACCAAACTAACACCACCGGAGCCAGAGCTCCTGAGCTAGAGAGCAATGGCAACTAGGATGGTTGGGAGGGTACAACAGGCTGCGGATGTGAGGCATACAGAAACATATCATCTCGCCAATGGAAATTTGCTGTACAGGTAGCTCAAATTCGCTGATCCCCAAGAAGGGAACATAGAGCAAGATACCAATACAGAATTGATGGAAGCTAGCGGTAATAGGAAGTTTTGGGCAGTCTCTGCTAAAACAGCTGGCATGAGATCCAGAATTTGCCTAGGAGCTGGAACGACGATCGAAGCACGGAGATGAAAATGTTTTAGAGTCTTTAAACGAATGTGGTTTCGTTCCGGTGAAAATAGAATCGCCCCTCTCGATCTAATGGAAAACACGAGAAAGATAGCATCAAATCTTCATCCGTTACCCCCTCAATCGCAGCCCATCTTCATATCACGGGGTCGGCTCATGTAGATTCGTAACCAAAACCTAGGCTTACGGTACAAGCGAAAAGGCGAGAATGGAAAGTTTTACCTCACTGAAGGCCACCGCATCGGCCACCAGGGACGAACGTGTGGGCTGTTCCTGGGCAACGCGGGCGGGGAATGGTGTGGGCGATGTCGCCGGCTCGCCACCATTCCCCGTTGGGGCCACATTGCTGAAGGCGAGTGAAAAGGGTAGCGCGCAGTGGCTGAAAGCGAACATAGAAAGAGAGAACCTCGAGTGTTGCTAAAATATTTCCGGAGACGCTCTAGTTCAACCGTCGAGCTCAGGCGAATGAACTGGAAAAAAATACTCTTTCAAGATTGATCAAGATTTCACGAATTTGCAGATGGTGTTCTAGGTGGACCCAAATTTGAAGTGCAATTTCATGGAGCCTAGTAATCAGTCGCCCCTCTCGATCTAAAGGAAAAAAAGAAAAACTGGATCAAATTTGCATCTGATACCCCCTCAGTCGCAGCCAATGTTCATCTCACGGGGACGGATCCTGCAGATTCGTAATTAAAACCTAGGCTTACGGTACCAAGCGAAGGCGAGGAAGGGGCAGCTTTACCTCACTGTCAGGCCTGCTGTGTCGGCCGCCGGCCGGGCACGCGTGTGCGCGGCGCTGTTCCTAGGCAACGGCGTGTGAGGAGCGCTGTCACCGGCTCGCCCGCGGTCGCAGTTGTGGCCACGCCGCTGGACGCGAGAGAAAGGGAATAACTGGCGGGCGCTATAGAAAAATTCAGACCTAGAGCCAACTATACACTGAGGCAAAGGATCGTGTGTGCTAAAAAAATCCAGACTCGTTCTAGTTCAGTCGTCAAGCTCAAGACAATGAAAAGGAATAACTACACTCTTTCAAACTCGATCATGATTTCACGATTTTGCAGGCGACCACGTTCCAGGCGGACCCAAATTTTTGTGGAATCAGAAAAATGGAGCGACAAAGATGGTATAGCCATAAGCCAAAATTTTGGCGACTACCCAAACTAAACAAGGACCAAAATTATGCTCTCTTTTTTGACAAGGACCAAAATTATGATCTCTTTTTTGACAAGGACCGACCAAAATATAATTAGGCTGACTTTTGGGCACCAACAATACCCTAAAATCCAAAAGCTAGAGTGTCATAATGTCTCATACACAGAGTGACATTGCATTTGGAGAAATAAATTGGCGCAGCCAATCCAGATCAGATTCCAATAAATTTGACGGTTTGCAAGATCCTCGAGGTCAACATGCCAATAATTTGAAGAGGCACGAACAGAATATCCCGTTCACCAGCTGCAACATTCACGATGGCACGGCCAAAAATACTACTCGCTCCATACCGGTTTATTAGGCAATTACGTGCTTTGAGAAAAACTTTGACCACAAATTTGGTTAAGAAAATATAAGATATATGCCACAAAAATTATACCATTTGATTCATATTTAAAAGAACTTCCCAATGGTATAATTTTTATGACATATACCTCATATTTTGTTGACAAAATTAATGGTCAAAGTTTATCTCAAAATGTCCAATGGCCTAATAAACTGGTATGGAGGGGTACTACCCACCACCTTCTATCATCAGGTCAAAGTTCCACCTCCTAGTGCCTAGTTGGTCAACTCCATGATGGCACTGACTATGTCGCCATCAGCAGCCTTGAGCGCCTTCACGGCCCTGGATCTTGGCACGGAGGCCTGTATCCTCACGGGATCGATGTCCTACTTGTCGATGTCAGTCTCGTCCTCCTCCTCGTCATCCTGGGCTGCTTGCCACAGACGGCCATTGAACTGAAGCAGCCAAGTATTGAGGGCTTCTTTTGTATTGGATGATATGTTGATTTAAGTTTGGACTTAATTGACAATTTGTGGGAGTGCTGCTGCCATTCTAGTAAGGAAAAGTTTTCCAACCTAACAAGGATCAAACAAGAAAATACTATACAGAGACTACAATTATTATTATTTTGAAACGGACAGAGGTTACAAAGTAGAGAGATAACATTAGGCTAGTCTCTCGCGGCAAGTACCGGACGACATGTCACTAGAAATCATGAGGGCCACCTGAAAGGGGCGGGGGTGGCAACGTTCAAGGTTCGAGCATTTCGCTCCTTCCACAAAATTCCAGATGGTGTATGAGGCTACAAAGGTGAGGGTTCTGCCGAACTTCTGCACATGATCCAAACTCACCCTCTCAAAGCAGCTTGGAAATTCAGTGTCGGGTGTTGCGATGAGGTGAGCCGGGCACAATGGAGCAGAACACACAGATATAGCCGAAACCTCTTTGGAGAAATGGCAATCAATGCCCAAGTGCAACCCAGGTTCTAGGACATGGTCACAAAATTAAGGTATGATGTACTCACCAACCTCTGCTCATTAACCACTCTCACTTATAAAGGAAGTGCTGCCTCTGTAGTCTTCTTCTTGTAGCCTCCTCTCCTATCATGGTAGCACTAGCAACCAAAGTAACACCACTAAAGCCGGAGCTCCTGAGCTAGAGAATAATGGCAAGTAGGATGGGTTGGGGGGGGGGGGGGGGGGGGGGGGGGGTGCAATAGGTTGCGAATGTGAGGCATAGGGAAACATATCATCTCGATGAGGAAAATTTATTGTACAAGAAGCTTAAAGCTGCTGATCCCCAAGGAGGGAACATAGCGCAAAATTCCAACACAGACTGGATGGAAATTAAAATGAAGTTTTGAGCGGTCTCGTGCTGGAAAGGTTGTAGAGTCTGTATGCTGACGTGGTTTCGTTTCCATTGAATGGAATCAACCCTCTTGATCTTAAGGGGGAAAAATAGAAAGATTGGGTCAATCTGCATCTGTTACCCCTCAATCGCAGCCCATCAATCTCACGGGGACGGCCAGTGCAGATTCGGAATCAAAACCTAGATTTGCGGTACAAGCGAAGGCGAAGAACGGAATGTTTTACCTCACTGAAGGCCACCGCACCGGCCGCCGGGCACGAGCGTGCGCGGCGCTGTTCCTGGGCAACGGCAGGTGGGGAGCAGTGTGGGCGCCGTCGCCGTCTCGCCAGCAGTTGCCGTTGGGGCCGCGCCGCTGGAGGCGAGAGAAAGGGATAGCGGGCGCGATAGCTGAAAGCCAACATAGAAACAGAGCCTCGAGTGTTGCTAAAATATTTCCGGAGCCCCTCTAGTTCAATCGTCTAGCTCAAGCGAATGAACTGGAAATATTACTGTTTCAAAATCGATCATGATTTCACGAATTTGCAGGCGATGATGTTCTAGGTGGACCCAAATTTTGGTGTGATCTTACTGCGATTTTGCCAGTAGGAATGAGAAAAATGGAGCGACAAGTTGGCATGCACAAGCCAAACAAACTGTCAACCAGGACCAGACCAAAATTTTGGCTGTGACCAGAATTTAATTAGGCTGAATTTTGGGCACCAACAATACCCTAAAATTAGGTCTAGAAAAGAACAATACCCTAAAATCCAAAAGGCTGGAATGGCATAATGTCTCAGAGCACAAGAGTGACATTGCATTTGGAGAAATAGATCGATGCAGCTGATTCGGATCAGATTCCCATAAATCAGTTTTGCGGAATCCTCGTAGGTCAAAATGTCAAGTAAACCTACATGCCAATAGTTTGAAGAGACACGAACAGAACATCCAGTTCCGCAGCTGCAACATTCAACATGACATCGCCAAAAAGAGTACTACCCACCACACTCTATTATCAGGTCAAAGTCCCACCTCCCAGTGCCTAGTTGGTCAACTCCATGATGGCACTGACTATGTCGCCATCGGCAGCCTTGAGCGCCTTCACAGCCCTGGATCTTGGCACAGAGGCCTGCGTCATCACGAGCTCGATGTCCTTCTTGTCCACACCAGTGTCGTCTTCCTCCTCGTCGTCCTGGGCCGCTGCCACCGACGGCTCACCCTTTGAGGGGAAACCTCTGCCGCCAGTCGGCGCCTTGAACTGCTCCGCTGCTTGCGTCTGCAGCTGGTTACTCAGGTCCTCGATCTTGGCCTCCCCGAAGATGACGTAGGTGTCTGAATGCGGGCTCTTGAAGACATCTGGCTTGGAGATGACAAACATAACCTGCAATTGTTGACGGGGAGTTAAGAAAATGCAACAGCACTAACATATAGGATGATGCTACAGAGAACTGGTCAGGAAGCTCACAGTCTTGCTCTTCTTGACAGTTACACGGCTCACCCCAGTAATGGCCGTCATCCCAAGTTTCTGCATGGCTTTCCTGCTCTTCTTCTCACTCCTACTCTGCTTAAGTTTTCCACTAGCATCACCTCCTAGTACAGGAAATCACGAAGGCATATTGTCAGATTTTTTAAAAACTGCATAAGACCAGAAATATAAAACTGCACATACTTCACTTCAAAGATTATTATTTCTAGTCATTAGAATTGCAAAGTGGATATTTCCATATGGATTATTAAATATGGTACGTGTAACATTCTTACAACACTTCACTATTCTCAAGCAAGACTGGCCAAAAATTGTGATTAATTCTTCTACTCCCTCCAACCTATATTACTCTTCGCTAATACACATGTATCTAGGCACATTTTAATAATAGATACATCCGTATTAGCGAAGAGTAATATGGGTCGGAGGGAGTAGTTAAGTTACAAACCATGTTCCTCATATAATTGAAAATTCCAATATCAACTCATTATAAATGCAGTGAAATGATTCACCTACCAAGCTCCTCCAAGACTACACTTGCAAAAGCAAGATTTTACATTCAGAATTTACTCCTATCAAACTACATGTTATAACTGAACATTCACTTGTATCCATGCAGCTAGACATTGATAGAATGTGTTGCCTTAGTACAGAAGTGAATATATTATATATAAATGTCAAGCAATACTAAGAAAACTAAATTATGTACATTAAGCAGTACTCAATACTTCAGAAACAAATGAACATGAGACAGTTCCAAGAGATGAACATAAACCACAGGCATAACTGTAGTACGGAAACCGGGTACAGAAAACAATTTGAGATATTTAAATTTACATTTGAACATGTATTGCAATAAGGCATAGGCTTGGATTGTAACAAAAGCACAGATACTTGAACTGAACAGAAAGAACTACAGAATCTCAACATACCCTCCACATCATCATCTTTGTCATCCTCATCTTCGTCATCGTCTTCATCATCATCATCATCCTCAAGGATAGGATCATCTCCCTGAGAGTGTGCAATAAAATGATCACATTACTTGACCGTTGTAAGCAGTAAACACTAAACAGCCCCACTTCAAAAAGGGTCATATGCAGAACAAAGAAACTTGGCCATATGCAGAAATGAAAAAAAAAAGTCTGGCCACAGTATTATTTTCCCAGCATGAAGATGTGAGTCATCAGCGGGGACAGTTTGATGAAAGGGTGTGCATTGCATACCCATCATTTTTTGAAAAAATATTCTATTGAAGCAGAACAAAAAAAATTGAAGCAAAACAACAATATTCTGACTTCGCATACCCACACTTGAAATCCTAGCTCTGCCGCTAATGTGAGCACATACTAAGTAGCATCAGCAAAGGACGAAACGAAATGAAATGGCATTCCAAAAGCAAAACAGAAGAGTTTGTACATAACAGAAGAGTTGACAACAGAAAGCTATGCTTATACATTTAAATTGTTGCTACAGGACTATGCCATGCAGCATATAAGCTAATAAGCATATGCAGGAAAACATGAAAACAGAGCAGATGCAGCACAAAAAAGACTTAGCCATATGCAAAAATGAGAAAAGTAAACAGTCCAGCAACAGTATTATCGTCCCAGCATGAAGATGTCAGTACATACTAGTCGCATCGGCAGGGGATAAAAGGAAATGACACTCCAAAAGCATAAAAGGAAGAGTATTTACATAACAATGAACCGCTAACAATGAACCGCTATCTGTGTTGACGACAGAAAGCTCATGAACAGCACACACGCATATGCACAAGATACTTAGGATCCTAACAGGCTTTCAAAGCTCATGAACAAGTCATGCCGCATTTCTAATGCATCAATCACCAAAGGTCAAAGATTTTTCTATACTTTCAAACTAGCATCAGCGCACTTAGAACTCCTTCCAAGTTTGCACACATCAAAAAACAGTACCATTTCAGTGAATCACAGACTGCACAGAACTAGGACGACTGACAAAACAGAAGGCATGTGACAGAAAAATTAGGACCAAAAAGATGAAATAACAGCATCAGCAATCTTTGCGCATGGAAACTAAACTCCTAGCTGAACAAATCCAGCAATATCCCCGCACCCCAAACTACCACGCCCTCAGTTCCCCACGGCGGAGCTTCACGGAGGCCAGGCCTGCGCCTCTCCCGCCCTCCGCACGAAAAATCACCGACCAGTTCATCAAACAGATGGAGAGAAACTTAGATCTCCCATCCATAACAAAGGGTGGACGCGCGACCTGCGCCGGGTACGACCAATGAACCACGCAGTTCTCGAGCCAAAGGCCAAGGCTTTGCGACCCAGGTCGGAAACGAGATCCGATGGGTTAAAAGCCATGACCTTGACAGAGACATAAGCCGATCTAGAGCACGGGAGACAGCATGGGAGACGCCGATTTCAGCAACGCGAGAAAAAAGAGGGGGGCGGAATGGACGGTCACCTCGATCTTCTGCTCCTCGAGCTGGGCGCGGAGCAGCTCCTCCTGCAGCTCGGCGGCCGTCATGGTGGCGCGAGGCGGGGCGGGCGGGGTAAGGGTGGCGCGCGGGAGTAAAGCCTTGGCGGAGGGGAGAAGGTAAAACCCTAGGAGCGGAGGGGGAGAGCAGGGAGACTGGACTGCGACGGGAGGAGGAAGAGACTGCGGCGTTTGACTGCTGGGGTTTTGTGTCCTGTGGTCTTTGATGGGCGTAGACTGGGCCGAGACCGTGAGGGTTGGGCCATGGTTAGATGTCCGTCTTAGAAATGATCGGGCCCGTTCCACGGCCCATCTTGGCGTGCCTTGTTTTACTTTGGAGTATTTTTGTCTCAAAAAAAACCTCTGACTACTAAAACTATAGATATGATCGAATTCCCATTAAATCAAAAAATAAATATGATCGGATTCCGTTCATTTTTTAAGTTGATCGTTGAAGAAAACGTCAGTGGACGACAAAACATACAAGGGGCGAGGCAGGGGAGAAGGTTTGATGAGGCGATCTTTTGCTACATGATGACCGAGTGGACCATTGACCCACGCCCCGAACTTGCCACTTGTCCTGCCAGACGAGTTCCTCGGCCCAAGCTCGCTAAGAGTTTCAACATAGAAATACATAGAAGGGTCACTATTACTAAAGATAGTTCGGTGGATACCCTAATAAGTACCACTTCATCTCTACCCTGAAGGCCTTGAAAATGTACTATATAGATCATTGTCTATGTTCTACACGAAAACTCTATGTGTAGCCCAAGCTACACATAGCTGGATATCTCGTCTGTTCATCCGCTCGTGATGGTTACTTTGACACACTTCTCATCATGTATTTCCTGCAGTATACCGTGTCTTGCGACTGTATTGACTCGTCTGCACTGTCCATGGTCCCACAACTCTGCTCAGGATGCTAGCTTGTTTGGCCCATATCTCCCAGGACACTAACATAAGATCATGAATTCTTCACTGCAAATCCCTTGCATAGCTATTTTTGCTATCGTTGAAAAAAGACAGATTTATCAAGAATTTGCTACCTTGAATAACATCTGCCTAGACTCATAATCACAACTATTACCAAGAATATTGAAAACGTCAAATGTTTAACATCATGAAAGCATATGACTGGACATAATTGCAAATCTTAAGCACTTCGTCAGCCTCCATCCCAATTAGATTTAGCACAAAAGCATGATAATGAACACAAATCAGACTGTTTTCAAGATTATCAGAAAAAGGAAATTCCTATAAATTCAAGAAAATAAAAGTACACCGCAAATTGATTGAGAGCAATTTGGAAAATTGCTACCAAATTTTAGAAGCACACAAAAATCATCTCCCTGAACAATTCTGACAGAAGATAAATCAAGAAAAATAAACAAATCAAAAAAGTCTGGCAAGAAGTTGAAGAGAACTTCTACAGTCCTCATGTGGCACACCCAAACCAGATCCTAGGCTGCTCTAACCTCGGACCAGAGCCCAGGTTGCAGTGATCTTGGACTCTCCGCCGACCATGGTGAGAGAAGAGGATGAGGCCGCTTCCGCAATCGGTTGTAGCGCCGACCTCTCCCTCCTTCAGATCTTTTTGTCGAGCCTCTCGCCCGGAGCGGCTGAAAGAGCATTTCCCGCCTAATTGATTTTGGCGTTTGTTAACAATACATTATCTATTAATGTGGTGATTATGCTTTGCAGGATTTTATTATATTCTTGCACAAGATATTGGGTTTCCTATGTTATACTTGATATTTAATATTGCCCAAAGGAAATTCTTGAGGAAATGGTGCTAATATGCTCTGGGAGAAGTTTTATATGAAGTTTGGCCAGGAAGGCCGGCTTTAGCCGGTCCCCAGACCGGCTATAGCCGGACTGCCCAGTTTCGGAAGAAGCTCTGCGCCTCTGGACTAACCCGGCTATTTGTCCGGCTATTTCCGGCAGGGCCAGATTTTTCTGACCGGCTTTAGCCGGTGTGGAGGCCGGCTTTAGCCGGACTTAACTCCGGCTTTAGCCGGACTTTCCTGGCAGGCAACGGTCTGATTTTTGGGGGGGTATAAATACCCCCACCTTCTTCCCCAATGAGCAGCTCGTCCAAAGAAGAAGAACTCCATTATTTTGAGCCACCAAATCAACTAGATCTCCTCCCTCAACCCACCAAAGCTCTTGATCTTTGGAGAATCGAAGGAGAAGACCATCATCTACATCCTCACCGAAGCGATTTGATTTCCCCTCTCATTTGCTTGAGGGCTCTTGTGTCTTGGGTTCCCTTGTGTCCCAAGACCTTGATTTGTGTATTTGATATATTGCTACTTGTTGTTTGACAGCATTGTGTTGTGCTTGGGAGCCTCCAATTCGGTTGTGGATGCGTGCCCCAAGATTGTAAAGGCCGGTTCCGCCTTGAGGAACCCCTTAGTGGAAAGTGAGCTAGGCCTTTGTGGCGGAAGCTTGCACCGGAGAATAGGGTGAGCCTTTGTGACGTTGGTTACCGTGTGCTCCACTCTCGGTTACCTCTATCCTTTATTGCCTTTACTTATTGTATCTTGCTTAGCTTGCTAGTTGTCATATAGGTAAATTCACCTTAGTTGCATATCTAGAGAATTTACCTTTGTGTCAAGCCTAAATTGAAAAAGGATTAAAATTTGAGTAGCACCTATTCACCCCCCCCCCCTCTAGGTACCCTTACGATCCGTTCAATTGGTATCAGAGCCTCGGCTCTTAATTCGGGCTTAACCGCCTAAGAGTATGGATCCTCCACCTAAAGAGGGCTCGGGTCAAGTCTCTATGGATGAGTTCAAATCTTTGGAATCATCCATGACTTCCATGACATCTCAAATAAGTGAGATGCGTGAAATGATAGCGCAACTCATGCAAGCTAAAACTAATGCTTCTCCACCTCCGGAAAAACCCGCTACTCCACAAGTGGAGAATGTGGGGATAGATGAGGAGGGTGCCGACAAAAAAGGCGATGCTAAGTCTTCCACCAAGGGCGACGGGAAAGGTGAATACCCGCATTGGTATTCACCCGACCCGCCGGTTCCTCATCCTCATATTAACCATAGAGGTGATCCGCCTAAGCTTGATGCATTAAACTTTGGTCAATGGCAATATCAAATGATCTCTCATATGCGCAGTTCTTGCATTGAGCTTTGGAGGATTGTTGAAGAAGGATTCAAGGCCGTGGATCCCACCAACATGATAAGAAGAGAGACGGTAAATAGTCAACTCAATGCAACCGCTCTCCACATGATTCAAGTCGCCGTTGGGCCCAAGGACTTGCCTCACATCCAACACTTCTCCACCGCCAAAGAAGCTTGGGAAGGTCTCTCCGATGTTTTCGTTGGCAATGAGAGCATGAAGAAAACAAGATATATTGCCTTCTCAAATCAAGCGGAGGGATTCTTCATGATGGATGGTGAGGATCATCAAGAGATGTATAGAAGACTCAAGGCTATTGCTACCACCTTCAAGAACCTCGGTGCTCACCATATTGATGATGAGTGGATCAAGATGAAGTACATTCTTGCTCTCACTCCATATGAGCCCGCGGATGTGAAGAGTGTTCAAGGAAAGCACAACTTCAATGAGATGACCTCCAATCAAGTGATGCAAGAGATTCAAGCCTACAAGGTTTCCGCACAAAATGCGGAAGATGCTCGTGCTCCTGCCATGGGAATGCAAAGAAGCTCCAATCTTGCATTAAAGGCTAGTGTGGTTGAGAAAGAGGTTCCTCTTCAAGCTAGCATTGAAGCAAGGCTAGAGATGTGTCCCGAGGACATAAGACATGAGTACAATGAGCACATGGCCTTCTATGGAAAAACCTTTTGGGTTGATCCACACAAGGCTAAAAAAGACAATCAAAGAAGAAGCAAGTCAAGTGGCTATCAAAGGAATGACAACAATGGTCAAAGGGTGAGGACTTGCTACAATTGCAATGATAGATTCCACTTTGTTGCCGAGTGCCCTTATGAGAAGAGAGAAGACCATGGTGGAAAGCTCATCCTCAAAAGCAAGACCAAGTCACCATCCAAGAAGCCATTTGTGAAGAAGGGTGGACCAAAGAAGAAACAACCAAAATTTGTGTTCTTGACTCAAGAAGAGTACTCCGCAAGTGAGAGTGATGAAGAAGAAACCACAACTAGTGAGATGGCCGCAATGGCAACCACCTCCACTTCCTCCACATCACTCTTTGAATCCCTCAATGAGGACTCTCTTCTCAAGAACGTCAAGTGCCTTATGGCCAAGTCTTCCGAGGTATCACCCACATCTTTCTCTTCCTCTAAGACAAATGATGCTTCCTTGAATGATCTTGCTAGCCTTAGAGTAAAGGAAGAAATTGTTGCTTTTGATGATTATGTGTCTAGTGTAGATGGTGTTCACAAGCTTCACTTTGAACGTCTATTGAGCCAATATGGTAAAACTCTTGAAAAACTAGATGAACAATTGAGGCTTGAAAAAGAATATGCTCAAGATATTGCCTCACTAACCGAGTCTCTTGAAGAAGAGCAAGAGGAACGAGCAACTCTCGAAGAGAAGCTCGATTCCATTGAGGAAGCTAATAATGAAGTTGTTTCCAAACTCATTAAAGAGCGTGACCATGCTCGTGCTAAAGTAAAAATGCTTAAAAAGGAAAAGGTTGAATTTGGTGTTGGTCATGATATACTTGTTAAGGATTTAGAAGATCTTGACAAGGCTCACAAGGTCTTGAAAAGTGAACACTCTACTCTTACCAAGTCACATGAACAACTTCAAATTCAATTGACTAAGAATAACATGCCTGGTTCTTCTACTTCTACTTGTGATCATGCAAATGTTATTGAAGAAAATGCTAGGTTGAAAGATGAGCTTGCCAAGTCCTCCATTCCCATAGGTGAGAAAAACTTGAATGACCTTTTGAGTAAGCAAAAGGCATTTGGTGATAAAACGGGGATTGGCTTTGTCTCAAAGAAGAAGAACAACAACAACAAGAAAAAGAAGGCCAAGCCCGCACAAGCAAAGAAGGATCCTATTGTGGGTGGCAAAGCCACTCATGATGATCATGCGGGAATTGCTAACCCTCACTATGTTTTATTTCGTGATTATTATGGTGATGTTTATGCAAAATATGTTGGTCCAAATGATGGTTATGTTGCTTGGTCTATTTGGGTTCCAAAGACCCTTGTTGCTAACAAAAGAGGACCCATTGAGAAATGGGGACCTAAAACCAAGCAATAATCTCTTGTAGGACTATGCTTCAGGTGGATCAAAATGGGTGCTTGATAGTGGATGCACAAGTCATATGACCGGAAGCAAGGAGATTATGACGGAGATGAGGCCTAATGACAACAATATAACCGTCACTTATGGAGACATGTCACAATCCGAGGTATTGGGTCTTGGCAAGGTGGTGGTCGCACCGGATATTTCCCTTGTGGACGTCATGCTTGTTGAGACCCTAGGTTACAATTTACTTTCAGTTCGTGCACTTGGTAAGATGGGCTTTGCCGTCTTCATTGATAATGAAATTGTGGTACTCTTGTGGAGCAAGTCTCTAAAGGTCGCTTTCGTTGGGCACATTGAAAACAACTTGTATGTGGTGGACTTCTCGGGGAAAACCACTACAAGTGCAATGTGTTTATTTGGAAAGGCCGATGTGGGTTGGCTTTGGCATCGCCGACTAGCCCATGTCAATATGAGAACTTTGCAAAGCCTTCACAAGGGTGGCCACATACTCGGACTAAAAGAGAATGTTTCTTTTGCCAAAGATCGTGTTTGCAGGGCTTGCGTTCTAGGAAAAATGCATGATTCTCCCCACCCAAGCAAGACTATCATTTCTTCCAAGAGGATCTTGGAGCTCCTTCATGTGGATCTTTTTGGTCCTCCCTCTCATGCAAGTCTTGGTGGGAAGAAATATTGCTTGGTGATTGTTGATGACTATTCAAGGTATACTTGGGTCTACTTCTTCAAGCTTAAGAGTGAGACTCAACAAACCGTCATCGACTTTGCCAAGGAAGTTGAACGTCAACATGGGCAAACTATTTTGGCAATTAGAAGTGACAATGGCTCGGAGTTCAAGAACTACACCTTAAATGGATTTCTTAGTGATGAGGGGATTCGTCATCAATATTCCGCTGCATACACCCCTCAACAAAATGGTGTAGCCGAAAGGAAGAACCGGACTCTTATGGATATGGCTAGGTCCATGTTGGCGGAGTTTAAGTCTCCATACAACTTTTGGGCCAAAGCTATCTCTACGGCTTGTCACTCTTCAAACCGGCTCTTCCTCCGCAAAGGCCTAAACAAGACTCCATATGAAATACTCACCGGAAGCAAGCCCAACATCTCCTACTACCGGGTTTTCGGGTGTAAGTGTTTCTTTCAAAGAAAAGGAGTTCGTTTAGGTAAATTTGATCCAAAAGCAATAGAAGGTATTTTTGTTGGTTATGGTGCCGAATCCCACACTTATAGAGTCTTCAACAAGTCCACCGGACGTGTTGAAAAATCTTGTAGTGTGGTATTCGAAGAGAATGACGGCTCCCAAGGGGGGCGAGATGTTGTTTCTTGTGATATAGATGATGAAATACCTCGAGAAGCCATAGGAAGAATGGGCGTGGGATTTTTCCGCCCCATTGAGGGACACCTTGTGGCGGACCGAGAAGGACTATGCTCAACTCAAGTGGAGCCTTCATCTTCACAAGCTCAACAAGCCTCTCCCAAGGAAGCAACTAATGCACCAACCGAAGAACAAGACAAGGACCTTCATGAAGAAGAAGGGGCACCACCATCCTCTCTGGTTATCTCAACCGCCCCCAATTCTTCACATGACCAAGATCAACCTACTCATGAAGATAATAATGATCAAGGTCAATTTAATGGTCAAGACGGGGACCAAAATGATCAAGATGATCAAGTGACTCCTCCAAGGTCTAATGAGGAGATCGAAGCCCGTCGCAAGAAAAGAGTTGAAAGGGATTTGGAGCTTAAAGGTCATACCCTTGAGAGGGTTATTGGAGATTTAAGAAGCAAAGTGTCAACCCGGCGTCAATTGGCACAATTTAGCTCTCATCATGCTTATATCTCCATGGTTGAACCCAAGAAAGTATTTGAAGCTCTTGAAGATCTGGATTGGTTGGATGCTATGCATGAAGAACTCAACAACTTCAAGCGCAATAATGTATGGGTGTTAGTAGAGAAGCCAAAGGAGTGTCGCAATGTGATTGGCACAAAGTGGATATTCAAGAACAAGCAAGATGAGCATGGAATTGTTGTGAGGAACAAGGCTAGATTGGTTGCTCAAGGTTTCTCTCAATTGGAAGGAATTGACTTTGGAGAAACTTATGCTCCCGTGGCTCGCCTTGAGTCCATCCGTATCCTTCTTGCATATGCCACTCATCATAACTTTAAGTTGCAACAAATGGATGTTAAAAGTGCTTTTCTAAATGGTCCATTGAAAGAGGAAGTGTATGTTAAGCAACCCCCGGGGTTTGAGGATCTCAACTTTCCGAACCATGTCTACAAACTCCATAAGGCACTCTATGGCCTTAAACAAGCCCCACGTGCGTGGTATGAGCACCTTAGGGAGTTGTTGTTAGACCGTGGGTTTGAAGTTGGGCAAATCGATCCCACTCTTTTTACTAAGAGGGTAAATGGGGAGCTTTTCGTATGCCAACTATATGTTGATGATATTATCTTTGGCTCTACTAACAAAGCTTTTAATGATGAATTTGCTAAGCTTATGACCGATAGGTTCGAGATGTCTATGATGGGCGAAATGAAGTTCTTTCTTGGTTTTGAAATCAAGCAATTGAAAGAAGGGACTTTCATTAATCAAGCCAAATATGTCCAAGACATGCTCAAGAGATTCAAGATGGAGGAGCTAAATGGGGCCGCCACACCAATGGCCACAAAATGTCATCTTGAACTTGATCCCAATGGTAAAGATGTGGATCAAAAGGTATACCGTTCTATGATCGGTTCTTTGCTTTACCTTTGCGCATCTAGACCCGATATTGTGTTGAGTGTAGGTGTGTGTGCAAGGTATCAAGCCGCTCCTAAAGAAAGCCACCTTATGGCGGTTAAGAGAATCTTTCGATATTTGGTTCATACCCCAACTTATGGGCTTTGGTATCCCAAAGGCTCGGATTTCTCTCTTTGTGGCTTCACGGATTTGGATTGGGCCGGTGACAAGGATGATAGGAAATCAACCTCCGGAGCTTGCCAATTTCTTGGTAGGTCTTTGGTGTGTTGGTCTTCTAAGAAGCAAAATTGTATATCTCTCTCCACCGCCGAAGCCGAATACATTGCCGCCGCAAGTGGATGCACTCAATTATTGTGGATGAGGCAAACTTTAAAGGAATATGGTGTCAATTGTGACAAAGTGCCTCTTTTATGTGATAATGAGAGTGCTATCAAGATAGCCTATAATCCGGTGCAACATTCAAGAACCAAGCATATTGAGATTCGGAATCATTTTATTAGAGATCATGTTGCCCGTGGTGATATTGAGCTTGCATATGTGAGCACCAAGGATCAACTTGCCGATATATTCACGAAGCCCCTTGATGAAGCAAGATTTGGATATTTGAGGAATGAGCTAAATATCATTGATTCAAGGAGTGTGGCTTGAGCATCTTGCAAATACACCTATCTTTTCAATACTTGTTTGGTTTAGGTGTGGGCATGGAGATAGGGGGAGTGCGGTCCTAATCAATTGGGTTATCCCTCCCCCCATAATGCCAATAGTGACAAAATTGTTCTCTTTCTATCATTTTTGTGATATATGAGTTTCAATGACGAGTATTGGTTATGGACCCAAGATACATCTTCGCGGTCCAATGCCATAACACTCATACATGGTGGCCTCGGCCACCGACCTCTTCTTTTTGAAGAATTGATTCCTTGCAAATTCTATTTGAGTTTATTGAACTTTTTCGTCATTGTCTCTATCCTTGAAATGGGAAGGCACTTGCATTGGATTTTCCAAAGATTTCTTGTGTTTGCAATGTCAAGTGCCGAGAACCACTCCATGCATGTTTTCTGTCCTAAGCCCACTTATCTAAAGCCAAAGCATCTCTCTCTTGCATGTCCAGAATTTCATATTCCAGTTTTCCTGTCTTTGGCGATCTAGGCCGGCTATTGCCGGACTTTGTCCGGAAATAGCCGGTGGGGCGGCTATAGCCGGTCCTTACACCGGCTAAAGCCGGCCTCTGCGTGGGGTACGGCTTTTTCCTCCTTAGGGTTGTGGGTGAGGGGTTACCTCATTTCCCCCACGCCCTCTCTTCTTCAGCCGCCTCCACGCCCTAGCCCGCAGCCAATGCCGCCGTTCCTCGTCGCTCCAGCCGCCGGAGCCCCCTCTCCGGCCGGCCACTCCTCTCCGGCGCCTCTCCCATGGATCAGGGTACCCATCCCTTCTCTCTCTCTCCCTAGGTGCTCTCTAGGGTTAGGGTTAGAAATTCTTGGGTAGTTCTTGGTACATTGGGAGTTTTTTGGTTCGTTTGCCTTGCTGGGTTTAGTGTAGATCGAAAGCAGTGAAGTAGTGTGGTGGCCAACTCGTGTTATTTCGCGCTGTGTTCATCTGGTCTGGCTATAGCTGGTGTCAGGCCGGCTAAAGCCGGTCAGACCGGCTAAAGCCGGTGCCAGGCCGGAAATAGCCGGTGTAGATCACCACTTTGCTCCATGTTTTCGTTCTAGGCTATTGTCGTTGTTCTTCTGGCATGCATGCTTATCCTATATGCTTTCTACCTATGTGCTGTTTGCAGGTGGTTCTCGACCCAAGCGGTCTCGCTATATTGATCCCTCTCTTGCCCGCCGTCAAGATCATCACGATGCACAGATGACCGCTGCTATGAAGAAGAAGCGGTTGGAAGAAAGAAAGAAGAAATCTCTGTTTGCTAACATTGGTGATCTCAAGAAGTTGTCCAAGCAAGAGTACCGTGAGTTTCGTGAACAGAAGTTCTATGCCTTGCCTAGGGACATCGTCAGTGGTTCCTTCTACCGGTCTGAGCATCAGAGGATCTATGAGCAGGTGTATGAGACCATGAGCACAAAGGTATGCCCCATGAAGTTCACCAACATTGCATCGTTGTCCAGGGATGAGTACTTTGCTGATGCTCTCTGGGTCACTCAGAAGTTGGGTTTGCACAAGTTGATGGTCTTCAGACAAGACTATAATCCTCATTTGATCCAGCAGTTCTTTGCCACTTTGGAGTTTGACACTAGGGATGAGGTTGGTTTCACTTGGATGTCAGGTGAAGTGAGGAAGAGCTCTACCATCTCTCGCTTCGGGCAGCTCTTGGGCTATAGGTTTGATGGCATTCATCGACCTAGAGGTGCCCGTTTGCATCTTAACACCACAGAGTACAACAAGAGGAAGATCCAGTGTCTCTATGGTCCCGGGGGCAGAGCGGGAGAGACTGCAAATCTCCTTCCCCTCTATGATATTCTGCTTCGGATGTTTCGTGCCAACATTGCTCCAAGTGGGGGCAACAATGATTCTATCAGAGGTGGTCTTGTGCATTTACTCCACCATGCCCGTCTTGTCTTCGAGGCCGGAAGGGAGTGTGAAGGGATGGAGCTCGATGTGATGTACTTCATCTTCATGGAGATGAAGATTGCTATGCTTGATAGGAAGATCCCTCCTTATGCTCCATTTATCATGAGGCTCATCATTGACAGAGGCATTGAAGGAGACTTTGAGATTGAGCAAGATTTTCTAGATGAAGAGTTGGAAGTGCACAAGCCCAACAAGCTCTACAAGAAGACCGCTCATTTGGTGTCTAGCACCTCAAGTGCTTTTCCCTCTTCGAGTGATGTGTTGGGTGGCAACCGCTATGCTAGTGGTTCTAGGAGGAAGAATGCGGATCCACCAAGTGGTGGAATGGGTCAAGAGATGAAGAAGCTCAAGTGGTGGCAAAGGGCTTTGTTTTGCATGAACAATGATATGCGTCAAACTCAATACAAGGACTATGTGGACCGCAAGCACATTCACAAGAAGCAAAGGGATTTGGATGCTCGTTTGAGGGCTGTGGAGAAGGGCAAAGGTGCTAGCCATGAAGAGGAGTCCCAAGAGCAAGATCTATCCGAGGACACTTTTTCTTTTGGCAAGTGGAATGAGGGCTCATCTTTTGATTGGAAGGAGCTAGCCGAAGTGACATCCAAGGGCAAGGAAGCCATTGATGAAGAAGATGAAGAAGGAGATGAAGATGATGATGAAGAGGAAGAAGATGATGACCAATAAGATGATGAGGATGATGAGGACTTTGATGACGTTGAGGAGTGATCTCGTGTTGTTGTCTCCCTTTTTGGCGTCTTGATGCTAAAGGGGGAGAATGTCCTATTTGCATGTGTTTCCATTTGGATTTGTGGTTTTCCATTTGGATTTGGTTGGGTCACAAGCTCTTATATCGTGTGCTTGCTCGCTTGTGTCCCATGGTTGAACTTATCATCTACTACTATGTGTTGAACTATATGCTTATTATGTGTAGTAGACCTTATGATTATTGTTATTGATCCTACTTGCTATATCTTGTCATATTATATGTTTGTTGATTATGTGCTATTGAATTATTATATATCTTGTGCACACATAGATCACATTATAAAATCTAGGGGGAGTTCTTATTGTTGATGTGTCTTTGTATTCAAATACAAAACTTAAAATAAGGCACATAGCAAGGGGGAGCTCCGTCTATATTTTATATCGTTTGAAACATGCAAAATTATGTATTGTCATCAAACACCAAAAAGGGGAAGATTGAAAGAGCATTTCCCGCCTAATTGATTTTGGCGTTTGTTAACAATACATTATCTATTAATGTGGTGATTATGCTTTGCAGGATTTTATTATATTCTTGCACAAGATATTGGGTTTCCTATGTTATACTTGATATTTAATATTGCCCAAAGGAAATTCTTGAGGAAATGGTGCTAATATGCTCTGGGAGAAGTTTTATATGAAGTTTGGCCAGGAAGGCCGGCTTTAGCCGGTCCCCAGACCGGCTATAGCCGGACTGCCCAGTTTCGGAAGAAGCTCTGCGCCTCTGGACTAACCCGGCTATTTGTCCGGCTATTTCCGGCAGGGCCGGATTTTTCTGACCGGCTTTAGCCGGTGTGGAGGTCGGCTTTAGCCGGACTTAACTCCGGCTTTAGCCGGACTTTCCTGGCAGGCAACGGTCTGATTTTGGGGGGGGTATAAATACCCCCACCTTCTTCCCCAATGAGCAGCTCGTCCAAAGAAGAAGAACTCCATTATTTTGAGCCACCAAATCAACTAGATCTCCTCCCTCAACCCACCAAAGCTCTTGATCTTTGGAGAATCGAAGGAGAAGACCATCATCTACATCCTCACCGAAGCGATTTGATTTCCCCTCTCATTTGCTTGAGGGCCCTTGTGTCTTGGGTTCCCTTGTGTCCCAAGACCTTGATTTGTGTATTTGATATATTGCTACTTGTTGTTTGACAGCATTGTGTTGTGCTTGGGAGCCTCCAATTCGGTTGTGGATGCGTGCCCCAAGATTGTAAAGGCCGGTTCCGCCTTGAGGAACCCCTTAGTGGAAAGTGAGCTAGGCCTTTGTGGCGGAAGCTTGCACCGGAGAATAGGGTGAGCCTTTGTGACGTTGGTTAGGCCTTTGTGGCAACCACACCCCTCCAACGTAGACGTACTTCCCCTAAAAAGGAAGGAACTACGGGAATTACATCCGTGTCTCCGTGTGCTCCACTCGCGGTTACCTCTATCCTTTATTGCCTTTACTTATTGTATCTTGCTTAGCTTGCTAGTTGTCATATAGGTAAATTCACCTTAGTTGCATATCTAGAGAATTTACCTTTGTGTCAAGCCTAAATTGAAAAAGGATTAAAATTTGAGTAGCACCTATTCACCCCCCCCTCTAGGTGCCCTTACGATCCATTCAGCGGCGGCCGGGACCTTTTGCAGCTCGCCGGAGTAGGCAGACCGTGCTGGTGGTTGTGTTTGGGTGGGGAGGGGCTGGGGAGAGACCAGCAGGATAGGCTATGGTGGGAGTAAAACTATAACATTATATTTTATTGTCTCGGTTATGGGATAATGTACCAAACATGATATCTTCGGCTAGCAGCCCATGTTGTGCCTAACGTAGAGATGGGCCGTAGGTGGCTCAATGCACTGTTCATAACTCTCATATTCCGGCATGTATATTCTGCAAAATCTGACATAACTGCATCCCTAGGTCCAAATTCACGATCGTGATTTCGAGCTACGTGTAGCTCGTCCTCCAAAACGCTGCACTTATGTTCTACACACATATCAATGGATACAACATGTATAGTACTCCCTCCGTCCCGAAATAAGCTGCGCGGTGGTAGTTTTGCAAAACCCCCCACCTGGTTTTTCACCTGATGAAATGCATCCTCCCACTCTCCTTCTCGTCGTCTCCGCACGCCGCCACCCCCGACGGCCGCCCTTCTTCCCCGCCCCCGCCCCCGCCCCCCACTCTCAGGCCGCCGCCGCCCCATACTCCCCTCATGCCCCACTGCGGCTACCTTCTCCTCTGCGCCTGAGCGCCGCCCCTTGCTCCCGGCCGCCGCCCCTTGCTCCCCGCCGAGGATGCGCCGGCAAGATCCCATTTTGGGCATCCATGGCGGCGTCTGCGTTCCCTAGCTCCGTCCAGCATCAATTTTGGGCAGCCCCCGCGCGACAGGGAGGCCGCCTCGTTCGTCTGCCGCCGCTGGCACCACTCGTCCTCTGCTACGCCGCCGACCCGTCGCGGCTCCTCGGCAGGGGCGGCGGGCATGGTCCGCACGAGGAGAGAGGCCAAGGAGGAGAAGGAGGACGCCTCGTCGCAGGAGCACTTCGTGGGCGAGTCTGTGCCGGACGACGAGGCGCGGCGACGGTGGCCGGCGAGGTACAGAGCCAAGGTACGGCGACCACGTCTATCTCAGTCTCTCCGCAAATTGGCCATTCGAAGGAGTACTACTGGATATCGATACTGAAATTGCTCTTTGATGCAGGATCACGACTCAAACGCTAAGAGGTAAGCATGGCGTGCTGCGCTGTTCACTTTGTTGAAGAAAAGGGGGCTCATTTGCAGTGATTGTGACACGTAAAAGGGTCGAATTTCCATTTCTTCAGGTCTGATGTGGAGCAGGAAACCAGGGCCAAGTGCCACTACAGAACTGCCTGTGTAGACGGTGCCAACATTGACCTTGGCGATGATGTGTATATGAAGGTCAGCCCATGATTCCCACTTCAATCCTAGACTTTGCATAGTTGTGCTGCTCATCGTAGAGCATTTCTGCTGATCTGCTGTGCTATCTGTTCCTAGAATTTATACTGCAATGTGTAGCTCAGAGAAACAAGGATTCAAAGTTCAGATATGTACTGAGTACTGTAAGAAGAAGTACTGTATAACATGTTTGCAATCTGTTCCCAGAATTTATACTGCAATGTGTAGGCAAAACGGAGTACTGTATAACAGGTTTGCATTTAGGTTCATATGCATGCATTTGCATTTTGGTACCAAGCACACAGCAGTGTAGTGTCTATTTGTCTTCTTCTCTGTACTAAGCCTGTAATGAACCAAACTGAACCAAATCTGGAATTGACATGTTAGATTGCTGTAGTGTGTGTGTGTCTGTCTTCTTCTCCTCTGTACTAAGCCTGTAAGAAGAAGAAATTGAGCATCAGATTTTATCCATTAATAAATAGACATTAAAAATTGATGTGTTTGTTTGTGCAAAGTTGTTGATAGGCTACCATGTGTTTGTTTGTGCAAAGTTGTTCATAGGTACCCCTCCTTGTTGTCCTCTTCTATCTCTCGCTCTCCTTTTCTATCTCTAGCTTAACTTTTTCTATAAGGGCCTTGGTGCTTGCAAGCAGCTCAACCGGGATTCCCAGAGCGATTGGAAGCCTTCCTTGTAACTGCCGACGTTCTGTGTGCATGTGCTTGATATGGTACCCTATACCTCCACCTTCTTTCATCGTCTCTCGCATGCACGACTGCAATGTGATGAAGCTACGAGCTAGTTTGGCAACCTCGTAGTTGTGGTATTCACGCTCCACATTCTCTATCAAGTCTTTGATGCTTGTAGGCGCGCTGTTATCGGTCATGGACTGGAGTGATCGGAAAAAGCAGAGGTCAAGAACATTCATGTCCGGGCTATTTGGCGGTTGTTGAACCAATTGAATGTTCAGATCACTCTGTGCTACGGCCTCTTGGAAATCCGCGTCATCAGAGAGGATATGGGGTTTCGCATTATCCTGTTGTATGAATATTGTCCTTCTCAAATCCTCGTCAGGCCATTTGTCCTGGATAGCAGGAATAAGTTTCTTGCACATCTACTCTCTCATGACTTCTCGGTTAACTATCACCGTTTTCAATTCGAGAGTTCCCTTTGGTCTATTCTTACTCTTTTTGAGAGCTGCTACGTCCTTGACAAAGGCCCATGTGCCTATCTTTCCGTCGAATATTTCATCACCATTTGCACCATACCTGGGTTTGGCTACAGCAGTTAGAAACATGACCTTTCCAATGTTGTTCTTGTTCTTCATTGTGCGCACTGAGTCAGTTTCTTCGGGGAGTAGATAGTACGTGTTCTTGACCCTCATCATGCCGAACCACTTTTCATCGATATGGACAATGTTGTCCATTTCCTTGAACATAGGCAAAGTCTCATTGCTCTCATCGATCATAGAGACGCAGAACTCCAACCTCTTGATCATGTTAGCTTCTGTCATCGCCGGCTTTAAGGTGCTAGTGTGTCGCCTCATCTCTCCCAACATGAACCTTCTATGTAAGGTTGAGCGGCAAACACCTAGAGACCTTGCAAGAGCTCTTATTGTCCTTCTTCTGTTTAGTGGGATTGTTGCTACTCTTGATAACTCTAGATCTTTTCTCTTGCGGCCAACATTGCCCTTCTTCTTCTTGGTAACCAGCTTACACACATTTTTGCCTTCAACTTGTTCCTTCATGTTGCTGTATAAATAGGAGGTTAAATTTACATGACATGAGCACCACCATCTCTTAGAAATCAAAACTAGGATAGGAATTGAAACTTACACAAAGGAAACAATGGTAATATCATCAATTTTGGGCCTTTTCTTGTTCTCTTTAACTTCCATCGTTCTCTTTCTCCGAGAACTTGAGGTCGACATGATTCCTAACATAAAAGTAAAGGAAAATGATTATCTCATTTAGAGTACAATATGCAACAATTAAAATGGATATAAAATTGGATCTCTTAAGCCCTTTATTTCCTTCATCATTGATAGTCATAATGTGCTTAGGAAGCTTGTCTCGCTCATTCAGTAAGACAATTTACATGTCAACAATTTAGAACCTTCTAAGATAAAATTGGATGGTTATTTTCTTAGCTAATTTGTTGTTCATTATGTACAGCTGGTGTTGCTAGTGGAGAGACTAGAGCAGCATTAACACAGCATTTTGCACTTGCAAATAATGCGGCTGATATATCTGCAAAGGTACATTTGAAAAATCTCAACCATTTCATAAATGCAGTTACTAAGTGTAGCTAAAGAAGTACACTCGACTTTTCAGG
Organism: Dactylis glomerata; assembly: GCA_007115705.1. Classification (NCBI taxonomy): domain Eukaryota; kingdom Viridiplantae; phylum Streptophyta; class Magnoliopsida; order Poales; family Poaceae; genus Dactylis; species Dactylis glomerata. The sequence goes on along the minus strand of QXEO01000128.1, from coordinate 1,416,924 downwards.
AGGGCAGCCAGGAGATAATCATTTCAAGTACTTGAAATGATTGTGTGCATCTAGGACGACTTTCGTCTCTACTCTCTAGACATAGTACCAGTGTAATTAAGCAAGGTGTTGACTTGTCAACTAGAGACGACAAAGCCCTAAATGAAACGATGTTGAGCTACACTAAAATCTGATCACAAATGCCGGAGTACGTACTTCTACCTCCCATCGCACGGGTGCTCATTAATCATTAGTGCACTAACCAATCTAAACCTTAATCAGTCATCATCACATAGTAAACAAAATTAAGAAGAGCCGACGACGTGTCAACATCAAATAGCAACAGACGGTGCACAGTACGGCACTCGGTCGCCAGGCGTGTCCTGGCCAGTGGCGGAGGGCTCATTCCCGTGCAGCCATGGCAGGACCTTCGTCCCTTCAGCCCGGGCGGCCGCCTAGGCTTGTCAGCACGCGCTGCCTGATGTATTTGGAGTATGTGTAACGACTATGCTGTAAAAATTGGCATCTTAGTATGTTTGCATAGGCTTTTTAAGATGTTTTTTGGATCTCCACTGCATACAACAGGCCCCCTAAAAAGAACTCAGAGTACAATCAAGGTTTTTTTCTTGGCCTATTTTTTTCACGATGGGCACCAAAATTTTCGGTTACCGCAAAATCTCAAAAATCTCACTCGATTGCAAACAAATTTTGAATATAGAATATTTTCTCCGCTAAAACAAGTACTAGAGCTGTCTAATGATTACTGTAGAGGTTGCCGGAGGCGGCCTCGTGCTCAGAACCATCAGGTTGCGGTTTTCGAACATTGGTTATTGTAGCTGAGTTTTTCAATTTTTAGCAAGAAATCCCGCGTGTAAAAATTGTTCAAAATGGTTATTGCGACGCATGATGTACTCTAACCGGCGACCTCCCAGCCCACCCACAATGGCAACCAACGTTGTATTATTTGTTCCTATTTTAAATTTTCAATTCAAATGCATCCGTTTTTTTAAACGGTATCAGATTTTATCGAATGGCAGCGAGAAATCCGGTTTTGAAGAGATTTCAACATCGGATAAGGCCTTTCACAATAGGGGTATCTTAGCACTATATCCTATGCATTTTGCTTATGTGTCATTATATTAAATGAAGAAAGAGAATGGTGTTGTATCTTAGCTAAGCTACAACCCTTGCACACTATTATAGGCAAAAAAATTGGCTAGCCCAATCAAATGCATGCATGAGCCAAAATACATTAAATTTAGATACAACCTCTAAGAAACAATGCATTAGAGAGATTGTTTCTTAAAATACACCACCACCTAGGATAGCGTGCTGAGATACAATGCATTGGAGAAGGCCTAAGGCATAATCGGTCTTGAATGCTTGTCGCGGACGACCCACATTGAAATAAAACATAGGTTCTCTTTTTATTTTATATTAGTTGTTGCTAAATTAGTATATACGTGTCCGAGATTCGAGAAGGAACATTGATGCAAACCAAGCATTGCCTTATCAACCCATCGAATCTATCTACGGCTTAATCCCGTTCGCCTACAGCTACATTGCTGGATTACTGTAACAACAACAAGTTGTTGACTTATCAACAACGAAGCCGACAATTTCATAATGAAACTATTGTGAGCCAACTCAAGATCATTAGTACTATCCATCGCAATTCGCAAAGTGCCCATCATTGCATTAACCAATCCGAACCTTAATCAGCCACCATCAGTTCATGTCAACAAACAAAATTAAGAAGAGCCGGACGTTGGAACATCATCGCAGGGCAAGAGAAGAAGTACGGTACGGCGCTGGTCGCGCGCGCGCGCTCGTGCGTCGCACACGTGCGCAGGCGGGCACGCGCGCATGCATCCCCATCTTCTAGAGGCAGAATCGACAGAATTGGCCCTTTGTATAAACTTCAGTATAAAATAAATCGTTTTTGAAAAGATTTCACAAAATAACCCCTTTAAATAACGCTCATAGACGGAGCGTCATGTTAGGAAGTATAACGCCCTGGTTAATGGCGCCGTAGTTGCAGAGCTGACTAGCCATGGTGGACCGAGGGGCCCCGCTGTTTGGACTACGGCGCCCCTACGTAGGGCGTCATATTCAGTGGTACAACGCCCTTGGCGTGGGCGTCATACGTGCGTCCTGCAACTTGGCCGCTACCGCCAGCCCATGAATAACGCCTGGGTATGGGGCGTTGTTGTTTACACAAAGGCGCATCTGGCCAGGGCGTCATGCTGTTGATCCGTAATTTACATAAAGCCCACAGTTTCTGCAATATATGATCCAAAACAAATTCTAACTGAGGTTCAAAAGATGGGTACCATCATTTTTTGTGACAAGTTAATCTCACGACAACAAGTTCATGACAATACCAACAAGAGTTAACATCAAGTTCATGACACTACCAACAAGAGTTCACGACGACTACAACTACACTACATCAGTGCACACTCCACACCAACAACTACATCATCTAGTTCTTCCTCTTCCCCTTTTTGGCTTTCCCATCCTCTTTCCTCTTCGCAACTCCACGCCTTCTCCTCCGAACATGCTGCAGCTCCTCCTCTGACTCGCTCTCAGCCTCGACGACCTTGTCCTTACATGCCTTCCTCGTGTATGCATCCGGAGTATAAATATCATTTAACCCGTATTCCCTTCGCTTCCTCGGCTTCAAGTTGAACTGACGATGCTGCTGACTAGGCTCAGGTGCATCACGGATCTGCGAGGTGTTGGTTTCATCATGCATGGGTCCCTCGTCCTCCTCCCTCTCGACATCGCCCACATCTGAGTCTTCGAGAGAGTGGTGTGCAGCGCTTGACGAGGACCTCGACGAGGAAGGCATGACGTCGTTGATGAAACAGCAGCCTAGTAGAGCACCTAAGCCACGTGCCCAAGCCTTGCTACGCTGTGAAATCGACAAGTCATAAAGTTAGAAGAGAAAAAATTGTGTATCAGATGCTTTGGATAACAAACAGATGCATGAATTTTTATTTCCCACGTAGTAGTTGAGATGAAGTCTGGCTTGTTATATCATCAGAGATATGAAAAATCCCAAATATGTGCATGGTTCCTGTTTTACATTCTGTTCAATATTACAGTATACAAGAATAAAGACAAATGCAAAGCTAGAGTCCGCTTGAGCTATGTTCAATATTACAGTATACAAAACAGGAGAATAAAGACAAATACAAAGCTAGAGTCTGCTTGGAGCTATGTTCAATATTACAGTATAGAATAGATGGTGGTTATCATCTGCGAGTTTGATTTCATTTTCTGGTTGTGGGGTATCCTCTGAATTTTCTAGGCAGTGATTTTAAGTTAACTAAACAATCTTTATATAGGGTAGGCCTGCTACTGTTAGCACGTTTTCAGAAATTGCAGTTTGCTAATAAATCACTGTTCATTGGTTGATTTGGTTCAGAAATTGCAGTTTGCTAATTATGTTCAAACTGAAAAAAGGAAGTTCAGTTTTTGCTCGGTTAAACCAATGGCTTACATTCGTTTTTTTTCTATACTGAACAAGGTCTGGGATATTCTCAAGGGTCCCTATTCAGACCAATATACATGTCTACTGAGCACAAATTAGATGGAAAAGTTAATTTGGCTTAATTGTCAAAGTTTCAGAAATCCTTGTGCATCAAGTATTGACAGATTTAGAATTGACACTCTGTGTACATAAACAGGGGCGGACGCACGTTTGCCCAGCAGGTAGCCAATGACACCGGGTAAACTTTCGTATTACCTTATACCTAGGGCTTTGAATTAGGTTGGGACTTGGACTTCTTGCCTTCTTGGATAATTAATCTAGGAACAGGAGTGGTGATAAGTTTGCAATAATTATCAGGAACATTGGCTTTTGATCATTACTTTACGGCTGGGCGCACAAGGAGTGAAGCAGGATGTCCAGTAAGTAGAACTACCATGTAATCCAATAGCTCAAATGATTTCATATTTGTCTTTGTGCAGATTTAAATTATCCTAGTTAATTCTCATATAACAATTGATAAATGCATAGACTTCAGATTTCAGTGTCATCACAAACATAGGACATACCCGTGTAGTATCATACTGTCATTCTCTAATTAGAAACGGCGACAAAAATATTAACTAAGTATTATATTAACATCAAGGATCACGTACCTAAATGCAAGTATATGTCAGGTTTAGGCCATGTCGCATAGCCATGCAGAGCAAACGTACCAACAATTTAGAACCCCTCTATGTTACACATATATTGGCACCTACAGAATTTATGATTTCTAGAAATAGTGTGACTTCATAATAGTGCATTCCAGGTTTCTACACATTATAATAGTCTAGATTGTCGTCAACGAAAAAGAGACCCACCAAAACAACTCTTAGTAAAAAACATTTCAAGGATAAAATTATCCATGTCATACCTCAGCAAAAGCTTTAAGGGCCTGGTTGGATTGTTCACCCGGAGGGTACTTGAGTGCCTCCCCAGCCTCGATAACATGTTTCGAGAGCTCAGTTTGCTATCAAAACAACAACCTTGATCAATTTTTGCTCAAGCTATGCCCATATGTAGAGATAGAGGAGAACTTACCGCAAAGCGGAAAACCGGTGCCAACTGTGTTCGTCTACCTTCTCTAACAAGCTTGTTGTACTGCATACTGGCCATCTGGTCGAAACCCGGATTGGGTTCAAGCAAAATGTCCTCACTTTTAAATGCCGGCGGGTTTAGTTGGGTACGAGCATTGGAACGATACCACACGAGATAGCGGTTGAATGCCTCTGTATTGAAAGGCCGCGGGGCAGACCTAGGAGAGGGATGCTTCAATTTTTCCTCAATCTCATCGATATCTGACAGGAACTTCCGGATGTGTGTGTCATGTTTATTTCTCCAATTCTTTATACCCTTGGTCTTGCTCTTGTCCAGGCTGCATATTCAATATTCATCATTGTTACTTGCGTGAAACAATGAAAATAACGCACAACTGATATGAAGCACTTACCCATGCAAATATAAAGAAGTGTCCATGAACTCTGGCGGGGTCTCCTGATATAAGCCAAACTGTGTCATAACCCGGTGTGGCAAATGCATCTCGACAGCATAGTAACAAATCAACGGGCCACTCATACACCAAAGATGTGCTTCGTTCAGACACTTAGGATTCAAATCGAATGTCCTAACGCGGCCAATATTACCCGCCGTTCCATTTGGCTCCCAAGTCACCTGTGCAAGATACAATGAACCATATGGTTGGATCGATTTGGGAAAAACAGAATGGCAATAAGGTGGACAAGCGAATGATCTTACATGCTCCGGGGCCATGATGTCGAGCTCGTTGCAGTAGTGCAAGTATTGTGTCTTTGAACTACCAATGAAACCTTCAACCTTGTCCCAGTAGTAAGCCCATGTAGGCCTACAGTCTGGATCATTATGGTCATCCCATTGGTCATAACCCAACCCTATGAGGGTGGGCCTCCCAACTGGCAAGCACTCCCAACTCCATATCGATAAAAGGATCATCGGACCACCGATATTGGCTTCCTTTGACTTACTCCTGTCCTTTGGATTCGTGCCCCTACGGCACGCCTCGTCCAGCTGCACGAACGGGAGAAATATGTAAGTACAAACTAGAGAAAAATTCAATGCGGTGAAGACATTATGCACAAGTGGTTACCTGGCGGTACAAATAAGCTAGGGCTGCTGTACCCCAACTTAGTCCGTGCTCCCAACCAGCAAATAACTGAAGCCACATATAGGGAGCGCGACCGCCAGTGGAGTCAGAGAAGAGAACCCGGCTGATTACATACCAGCAGTAAGCCCGAGCATACTGCTGCACCTCCTCACTGTCTTCATCAAATTCAGGCGGGCACTCCTTGAAGTTTTCTTGAATCCATGCATACGTTGCACCGGCGGACTTCCCTGGCACTCCCGGCTCCTTCCCGATAAGGCCCACCATATTTTCACGCCATCCATCAGAATCAGTGCTAAAGCAAATAGGATCTCCTTTTTATAGGCAGTGCAAGGATCATAGAAACGTCCTGCAGGGTTACTGTCATCTCTCACTAGTGGAAAAAGCCTATTGGTGGCGCACCATTTTGGCATATGCGTGGCGCATATGGGATGCGCCACCAATGCCACGCCACTAATAACAGTTTATTGGTGGCGCATGTCAATATGCGCCACGCATATGTTGAATATTGGTGGCGCATATAGAATATGCGTCATTAGTGTCTTATGCGTGGCGCATATTGCTATATGCGCCACCAATACATAATGCACCACTAAACACCTATAATATGCGCCACTGATATTTCGTACAGGTCCAAAAAAAACTGATATTTTCTGGTATTTATACACAGCAATGCACAAGAATATATATAGGTATACAATATAACTGCAGAATACACAGCATGCAGTATAAAACAAATATATCATCATCACAAACAATTAGATCCATAATAGTGACAAAGTACCCGAATATTAGAAGTGTTAGAGCATATATAGCCCAAGTCCATGCATTACACACATTACACACACTACACATCTCACCCAAAGACCGAGTAGACTACACCCGCAATGGTGAGCAAGACCGGGAGCACGATCATCAAGGTCTTCATCCGGTTGTTGTTTCTCCGCTCTCCTAGGAGGTGGATCCTCCACCTAGCTTCCGCTAGCTCTCTCGTCGGATACCCCTTGTAGGAGTTGCCGCTGAACTTGTTCACTTGCTTCTGGCAATCCTCCCACTCATCGTAGACTCCTGGTACCCATCCTTTGTACACCACGTAGCATCTCGGCATCTCTGTGTAGACAAAGCCATATATATAGTATTCAAGCTATAAGAAAAGAGTTACATATGTCGACAAAGCCATATATCATATGCAACCGAAAGAATGAAAGGATTCATATGCATGTCGACAAAGGAAAGTACTCGAGCTAAGAAAAGAGTTATATATAAGTATCCCGCATACAAAAGTAAATAAGTCCAACAACGATGCTTTCGACTAAGGCAAGTTATAAGTTTACACCTCACACACATACACACACCGGAATGAGTTGCAGACGGTAAAGTTTATGACTCAAGCACAAACGATTGACATACACGCGAAAACGAGTAGGAAGAATCATGAAGACTTTGGTTAACATGGCTCCAGGAACGGTTTGTAGCAATCTTTCGTTGTCCATGTCCTAGTGTCACGCTGTTTCCAGAGCCGGTCTTCGATCTCGCGCTTAGCCAACGGTCTGGCGTAGGATAAGGTTCCCCCCTTGTGATGACATCTTCTTGCAAGATAGTCGCAATCTGATTCTGGATGCGGAAGAAGTCATCCCTAAGTTCAGCGTCCTCGATCCTTGCATGCTCTTCGGCCCATCCTCGGACACTAGCTGGCGTCGTAAGCCTGTGTTCGTTCTGGATGATCGCCCGCATGTGATGGAGGGCGTAGAAGGCCTCCTTGACACTATTAGGCGGCTGCTTGATGCAGGGGAACTTGATTACGTGCTTGAACATGTGTCTGCCGTCCTTGACATTTTCTGCCCCCTTCCTGAAGTCGCCTCCCTTCCTGGCGTATCCCTCGAGAGCATCATCTAGAACACCCTTGATGTAGGCGTAGTTTTTTGTCTTTGCCTCACTCCCCGAGTCTAAGTAGACGGCTACCGAGTACCTCGGGGCAACGAGGATCAATGTGCAGTATATGTCTCTGCGCAAAACAGTTGAAACGAAAAGAATGTTGGAAAAGGAGCTAAGAAATGACAAGTTATTACGGCGGCCGAGTGAGTGTGCACTTACTCGGGAAAGTAAGGAAGAAGAATGTCTTTTGTACTCTTGTTGTCCAGCAGGAACTTTTGGAGGTACTCCTTTGCTCTGGAACGGTTCGCTGGATTCATCAACATGCCTTCACGCATGTAGTAGGGGTCCGTTATCGCGACGCCAGGGTTCTCCTCTCTGTTGACCTTCATCGCCCGCTGGAGTGCGTATAGGCGGACCAAGTTATAGTCCAGCCGTTTGGCATTGAAAAGCTTGAAGACGTCCTCGTACGATATGAAGAAGATATCCGCGGGGTGATCATCGACGAAGCCCACGTCCGCTGGAACCTTCACCGTGAAAACGGGGTACGATGGATTTGTTTCCTTAAGAAGGCCCTCCTCCAGAAACAGAATACTGTGCATAAGGCTCACCATCGCTCCACTCGCGTGGGCGACCTGCTCCTCAGTCATAATCGGTTTTCCAACTTCATGAATTATGCCCTGCAAGGTGCCCTTAGCGGGTTGTGACATCGGCTCGTCGTGAACCCTGGGCCTCTTCGGATCGATCGGCTGCTGGCTCACAGACGGCTTATCCTTCTTGGTCCTCTTCTGGTGGTGCTTCTTCTGGATGGGACCACCGGTTTCCAACTGCTCACCACAGTCGGTTGCCAACTGATCACCGCCAGTCACCACCTTATGGAGTGTGTTGGGGCTAAAAATATTTCCCGTATTGACTTTAGGATCAGCGGCGCCAGCATCCAGAGGCGTCTCCTCTAGGGCACCATGGAAGTCCAAACGCGTGCATGCTTTGGTGCGAGCATTTTGATCTTCACGGACACGGTAGGGTTCTTCCATGTTTGGCATGAACAAAGAGTCGGTGGCGCCGGTGTTGAGCCAGTCATCTAGGTTGTCATCATCATCATTGTTGATGTCCTCAACTAGTACTGGGTATGATGCAGCGACGGCCTTGCCATGTGGTGCTGATGGTGGCTGCGGTAAAGCGGCGGCCAACAACTTCTGGTGATGGGAGGTGTTGGCGGAGACAACTTGTTGTGGCCGCCGAGACGGTGGCGCCATACGTGGCGGCGCCGGCTCAGTAACTGGTGCCGAACATGGCGGCGGCTCAGTAACTTTTTCCATGCGTGGCAGCGGCTGAGTAACTTGTTGTTCCTTCACAAGCCGAATCTGGGTCTTCGGCCATGTCAAGACCCAGCCGAAGCAACCCGCAAGGGTCTTATGTTCATCGGCGCCTTGAGGTTGGGTTGGGGGGTCAATGTCTTTGCATCCCGGCAACACCCGAGCCAGCCGGACCTTGAACACCGCTGAGACCATCTCCTTGTGATGCATGACTGTGCTATTTGGCTGAATGATTGTGCCCTTGGCAACATCCTTCAGCTCGCCGTCCATGAAATGCAAAAGTGTGCAAGGTGTGTCCTGTGGGAAAACAAGTTTGCATGCATATCGTGAGATGTCGCTGGCTAGCTATAGTCATCAAAGGCAAAGGAAATGAAATGTGCTGGCCGAAGTCATTACCTTGGAGATGGCGTTGAGCTCGGCTAATGTCGAGACACCGGTATCATTCTCCCGCCGAGATGCCTTATGACAAAGCATCGTCGGTTGCGCCTTAGCTGTGGTGGGAGGAGGCACCGGTGCGATCGGCTGCTCGGTGTTGGCGTCGGCGGGAGGTGGTGTCACCAGAGCGACCTCCGGGTGCGCGTTCGTGTTGGCGGCGGCGGGAGGGGGCACCGGAGCGGCCGCCGGCTGCGCCTCCTCAACGTTGGCGGTATCGGGAGTCACCACATCCGGCGACATGTGCTGGATAGAGTTGCTGCCGGAGATGTTGGGCACCACTAGCGCCCCTCGTCGACCTGCCGCATTCCAAGCAGCAAGCCCCTCCCACAGCTCATCGGGAATGATCTCGCGGATCTTCTGTTGCACTTGCTGGGCGATCAGGTCCGGCATCTGCTCCCGGAGCTTTTCAACTTCGCGTCTTTCATTTGCGGCGGCCGCCGCCGCCGCTGCTGCGGCCTTCCTCTGTTTCTTCACCTCGGGGTCCTCTTTCTTGAAGTCGCCAACCTTGTCGTACGTACCATAGCCGGCCACGCGGCCAGCTGAAGTTAGCGGCAAGGACTTGGCTCTCCCCTTGATCACGTTTATCGCCCTGTTGAAGGGCGTGTCCCACCGCGGGTCCGCCGTCGACCCCTAGGACGAGCTCGCACTTGAAGCACAAGATCTTTCTTTGAGTCTCTGCAGAGAAGGAAAGAGATGGCCATTTAGAAATTTAGAACGCATATCGACTCGATCGAGATGCGCGGTAAATTCCTTACCAGCTTTTTCTGGAACTTCCTCACATCATCGTCGTCGGTAACGAATTCCTTGAGTTCAGGGTGGAGATAGTAGCGGGAACGGACAAACTGCATCACCTGCTCGTCCGTGAATTTGTGCCACGGGTTCTCTTTCCCTAGACAGGCATACTCGGCATCCTCCTTTGCCCAAATGGCCTTCTTTCCTCGGTAACCGCTGCCTCCGCAGCGTTGGTTACATATGTTGAGGTCCCGCATATGCCTCCCCCACTCGGTCCATTCGATACCTTCCGGAGTGAGGCACGCATCCTTGAACTTGATGAACTCATCTTCGTCGAGCATCGGCTCGGCCTTCTTTATCTCCTCCCAACTTTTGCCGGCGAGAATACTCTTCTTCACTCGGCTTTTCCAGCTGCTCAAGGTTGTGCTCATCCTCGTGAGGGCTAACTTGTTGACCTTGTTCCCTTTGAGCTTCTTGTTATTGAATGGCTCTGGGAACTGGTACCGGTTGTGAAGCTTCTCAATGAGTAGCTCGCGCAACCGCGTATTGCCCTTAGCTCTTATGATCTTCTGGTTGATGCTCATGCTCTCCCGCACAATGCACCCGAGTTGTAGGCCGTACCCAGCGTCAAGCTTCGCAGGCTCCACGGGTTGGCCACTCGGTTTCACATACGTGAACTCTTCGAGCTTGGTGCCGAGTACCGGCGGCGTCCGATCCTGCCTTTCCTTCTTCTTCTTCTTAGCGGCGGCGTCCGATCCACCGACGTCCATGCAGTCACCACCACCATGACTACTTAAGTCATCCTCCTCGTCGCCATTGCTGCTTCCGGCGTCGTCGCCATCTTCGGCCTCGAAGTCATATTCAGACTCCGGATCCGAGTCAACTTCATCGGCCGCACCTTCTTCGGCCTCCTCGCCAACTTCATCGGCCGCAGCTTCTTCGGCCTCCTCGTCGGACCCGCTCAAGTCATCGCCAAGCCGCCAAAACTTTAGGTTGGCTTTTCTTGCTTCTTCTTCGACACTCATGGGCTGAGAAGGGCCAGCCCCGACGTCTTTGTCTCCGCTCGACATGTCGGCACTTCATACAAAATATGTAATAATTTAATTAGTACAATAATTAATTAAGCTAGAGTCGACCGAAAAATTCGGCATGACCTTTGCTATTTTTTGACCTAGGAGTGCCCATTTCTCAACCGAAACGGAAGTAAATCGACATTTCGGGAGAAATGGGCAACTCATTTAGAAATAACCTGCCGCAATTCACATATATACATATTCCAGCAATTCACATGTGACTGAATCAGCAGTAGCAGCAAAGAATTAAGTAGCAGCAGTAGAATGTCGCATGAGCAAGCAAAGCAATGCACCTTATAGGAAAAAAGCAAACTTTTATTGTTTTTAACTTTCTAATGCAAAATAATAGAGGAACGTGAACACATCTTTTGATATGCAATATCCCGGGCTGCACTTTTTTGTTGGAACTCATGAAACAGTGAAAGGTTGTTTAAACACAATATACAAACATTTTTTATTCACCACTATTAACCTGCATAGTAAAAAGAAGTGGGTACATTGCTCCAACATTTTTGTACATGATACAGCAGCAATACATCTACAGGATACAACAGCAATGATACCTTGCACTTGGCGAATGGCGACGGAGCAGTTGAGGCGGCCGGTGAGGAAGACCGCCGTTGCCGTGGCGGCCGGCGAGCAAGACCTTGGTTGCCGGAGCCCCGGTCGTTGCTGCAGCGGCCAAGTGGGGAGATGCGGCGGCGGTAGGCGAGGAAGACGGCGCCGCAGATGTCGGGAAGAAGAGGGAGCGGACGTCGAGGAAGAAGGTGCGGTGGCGCTCAGCCGTCGGATCGGAGCAGAGGAGGAGGGCGGCGGCTCCTCACCTTGCTGGGTCGAGTCGTCGGATCGGCGCCTGGTCCCGGAACCCTAGCTCCGCCTCGTCTCCGGGGTGGGGAAGGAGGCCGCCGGGGGATGGGGAAGGAGGCCGCCGGGGGGTGGGGAAGGAGGCCATCGGGGGGTGGGGAAGGAGGCTGTCGGGTGGTGGGGAAGGAGGCCGCCGGCGCGGGGGGCTGTGCGATTGGGCGCGTTAGGGTAAATGGGGAAGAAAGCTAGGCCCGCTCGATATTTGGCTAAGTGTAAACTATGCGTGGCGCATTATGCGCATAATGCGCCACGCATAGTTTACACTTAGCCAAATACCGTTCCGCTCTGCTCTGTGACAACAGCACGTAGTTGGCTCAGTGGTAGCTACCCTCTGCATTGGAGGCTGGATCCAGGTTCGAATCCTGGATGCCTCACGCAGTTTTTTCTTTTTTTTAATTATTTTCTAACTAAGCTTTTTTCTTTTTGCAATTATTTTCTCACTTTCTAACAAATACTAACTTTAACATTTAATAGTAACTAACAAAAATACTAAAAACCATGAATACTCCGAAACCTTTTTCTCACTTCATTTGCAAGTATCATAATAGTTTATTCAAAAACCAGGAATATCGTCACACGAACATCGATATCCATACACACACACGAATATATTATGATAGTCTATAAATTCAAGTAAACGCATGCATGCATCACAAAAAATAGTTTCTTCTCGTGAACGGATAACCTTTAGTAGGTAGGGTGGTCTTTCTTCTTCCTGCGGCAGTCGGCTTGTCGAAGTACTTGTCGAATTCCTCTTCGATCTTTGGATCGCCGTTCTTTTCTAAGTCTTGCTCGTTGGCGGGTCCTTCCATTCCGATGATGCTCCTCTTGCCCCTCCTCATGACAACACGGCTTGGCTTTGACGGGTCGGTGATGAAGAAGCATTGGTCAACTTGGCTCGCGAGTACCCATGGCTCGTTTTTTGCCGAGGCGTTTGATACGTCTCAAACGTATCTATAATTTTTGATGCTCCATGCTTGTTTTTACACCATTTGCCTATTGTTTCGTTACACTTAGTGGCATTTTTATGCATTTTCCGGAACTAACCTATTAACGAAGTGCCACAGTGCCAGTTTCCTGTTTTCTGCTGTTTTTGTGTTTTAGAAGTGATACACAGGAAATATTCTCGGAATTGGACGAAATAAGTTCCTGAAGTCTTATTTTACCCGGAAGCTTCCAGAGATCCGAAGAAGTGTCGGAGGGGGGCCACCAGGGCCCCACACGCGTGGGTGGCGCGGCCAGCCCCCTGGCCGCGCCGGGCCCACGTGAGGGCGCCTGGCCCCTCCTCTGACATCGACCCTTCGCCTATAAATACCCCCCGACGAGAAAAACCTAACCCCCGATCAGTTTTCCAGAACACATCGCGATACGCCGCCGCCGTCGACCCAAAGATCGGGAGGGTCCAGAAGCTCTTCCCGGCACCCTGTCGGAGAGGGGAATCGCCACCGGAGGTCTTCTTCATCGCCATGCTTGCCTCCGGAGCGATGAGTGAGTAGTCTACCTTGGACTATGGGTCCATAGCAGTAGCTAGATGGTTGTCTTCTCCACCATGTGCTTCATGTTTAGATCTCATGAGCTGCCATACATGATTGAGATCACCGTTATGTAATTCTACATGTTTGGTTTGTTGGGATCCGATGAATATTGGTGTTTATGATTAAGTTGCTGTACTGAATTATATCTTTTGTTATCTCTATGTTGTTTATGATCTTGCATGCTCTCCGTTCTTAGTAGCTATCTTGGCCAAGTAGTTGCTAGTGACTCCAAGAGGGGGTATTTATGCTCGATAGTGGGTTCATGTCTCTATTTCACCTGGGGGAGTGACAGAAACCTCTAAGGTGGTAGATGTGCTGTTGCTACTAGGGAGAAAACAACATTCATATGCTCAAGGGCATATGCTTTGTTTACATTACACACTTTGCTTAATGCAATTATCTGTTGTTCGCAACTTAATACTTCTAGGGTGTTCGGATTGATATCCCCGGGAGTGGATTATTAGTCATAGATGCAGTTGGATGGCGGTCTATGTATTTTGTTGTAATGCCCAGAGTAAATCTCATAGTGATCTTCTTGACATATCACGTTATCTCTATTCTATCAATTGCCCAACTGTAATTTGTTTACCCAGCATGTGTTATTTTATCTATGGAGAGACACCACTAGTGAACTGTGGACCCCGGTCCTATTTACATCATATTGCAATAACCTGTTTACTTTTCTCGTACTGTTTACTTTACTAGCATACTTTACTGTTTTCCACTCGATACGCTCATAACCTTTGTTTCAAGCAAACCGGTGAGATTGACAACCTCATCGCAAGTTGGGAACAAAGTATTTGTTTGTGTGTGTGCAGGTTCCACAACACCTTCAGTCGTCATTGTCTCTCCTCTCCTGTTCGATAAACCTTGGTTTCTTAACTGAGGGAAAACTTGCCGCTACACTCATCATACCTTCCTCTTGGGGTTCCCAACGGGCTGGTCATCACCACGCACAAGGACTTACTGCTCCCACGTCAACTACACGCCACAGCTCTTTTCTGGCGCCATCACCGAGTAGCAGCTTCTTTTCTGGCGCCGTTGCCGGGGAGGAAGAGAAGACTTCTGCGAGGGGAGTTCTTCGCACACACATTCTTTACTTTGTTATTTGTTTTGCTTTACTTTATTTTATTTTACCTGCACTGCTTTTTTATAAAAAACCCAAAAAAATTAGAATCCTTGGTAGTTGTTATTTCTTTGCTTTTAGTTTATTATGTCTAGTTCAGTTGCTACTACTATGTCCCCCGAGGACATGATTTTTACTTTTAAGCAGAAAGATGAGGAAAGCTTTAAAGCTTGGTCTAGAATTTATGATTGGCATGGAAAAACTGAACCTAAAATGACTTTGAGTTTGCTTCTTAGTAGCTTTTACTTTGGACTTTCTCTTCGTTATAGATATGCTCTGGATGCTACTGCAGAAGGAGATTTCCTTCATTGTGATGGAGATCAAGCCTTCAATATTATTAAAAAGTTGATTACAATTTATAGCATGCCAACCTATTTTGATTCCTCTCTTGTGAGCATTTTTAATAGACTTAATACTCTTGAGACTCACACTGCTAGTTTGAATTCTTGCTACAATACTTTGCGCCAGCATTTTGATTATGTGCCAACAAATACTGAACCTTCGAGTTGGTATCCTACAATAAAAATCACCATTAGTGGTGAAACTTTTCATGCTCGTTGTGATATTATGTCTGAATTTTGTCTCATGCCAAAGGATGTTTATGAATCTTTGAGCCTTTGGAAGCTTTCTAAGGGAGGAGAAGAAATTTTTCTTACTAATAATGCCACCATATTTCCCCTTGGAATAGCTGAAGGAGTCTTTACAAAAATCCTAGGAAGAATGATATCTACTGATTATCTTGTTATTGAATGTGTAGGAAAAGGACAAATCACACTTGGAAGATCCATTCTGAAGCTCATGGGCGCCGTTATCGATGTGGGAAAAGGCAATATAACATTTACCTCTCCATCTTGCAATAACCATGTATTTCCTAGAGTCAAGAGCAAAGGTAAGAAAGGGAGACGTAAGGCACGTGCTGATCCTAGCACTTCATCACTTGATATTACTTGATTCGCAATTTTCTGCGCCTAGCTCAAAGGCGTTAAAGAAAAGCACTCTTGGGAGAGAACCCAATGTTTTCTTTTCAGTACTTTTTCTTTTATTTGAGTCTTGGAAGTCATTACTACTGTAATGACCGCTCCTTATCTTGTTTATTTCGTTTTTGTGCCAAGAGAAGCCTCTAATTTGAGTGAGGTAAAGATTTGGGGATGTTGCTGTCCTGAAACTGTTTTCGGTGCTGCACCGTAAAAATTCGTGAAAATTCTTTGTTTATCTTTTGGACCTGCCATTTCTTGTGCATATGCCCCAGGTTATATCCAAACTTTTCTTAGTTGAACACTTTTTGATTTGAGCAACAGAAAATCCCTCAAAAATTCGACCTTTGTCAGCTGTTCAGTTTTGACAGATTTCTGCCAATATTTGTGTTTGCCACTTTATCGCTTTCTTTTGAGTTCTTTTGATTACGGAACTTTTGGGGAGGTTGCTACAGTAGTATTTGCTATATATGTGGTGGTTTTGAGTTGAAACCTGAAGCAAATAAAGGATTGAATATATTTTATGCTTGCACTAATGTTGCTAATAGAATTGTGTTTAGTTTTGTATGAAGGAAGTTTTCAAGTGTAGGGATTGGAGAATGATGAGATGAGTTGAAGAATGGACAAAAGCTCAAGCTTGGGGATGCCCATGCATCACCCCAATAAATATCCAAGAAGTACAAGCGTCAAAGCTTGGGGATGCCCCCGAGGCACCCCTTCTTCATCGGCAAAAATCAGGTCACCTTTCAAAACACTATATTTTTATTGCTTCATGCACTATGTGTTTTTCTTGGAGCGTCAGTTGTTTTAGTTTTCTTAGTTGGTTTAGTTTGTTTGTTTGCTGCAATAAATGGTTGGACCCCAACAAATTTTCTTTTGGAGAAGTTACTTGTTTTCATTTGCCAAGAACGCTCTAGTTTTCACTCTTATTAAAAATCGAGTGTTCTACTTTTTCTGCTACTGCTTTTGGTTTTCGTTTTCGCCTTGATTTGCGTTCAGACCTTGTCATATCTTTTCATCAAGGTGTATTTTTGCCTCTGATCTTTATTAGTTTTCATCAAAAGAGGTGTCTTTAAAAATTTCAAATGGTGTTGGAAAAGAGAAAAAGCTTTATGCAAAATAGTGGTACAAGAAGGAGCTTGTGTAGACTGCGGCTTAGGCTTTTTCATGTCATGCTTGATGTCTTTTTGATAGTATGCTTAGTGGTTTTGCTGTAGCATGACTTGTCTCAAATAACTGAGATTGCTTAATGAGCCTTTGAAAAAATCATGCGTTGTTTTTATTGTATGGAAGCATTATTTTGGTTTTCTCCTTGATGCTTTATTTGGGTTGACTTGGCGCATGCTCACACATGTTAGACTCTTACAAAGTCGCCAATAGCCTTCATGATCATTTAGTTTTTGACTTTTGATGCCATCTTATGCTTCTTTTAATGTCGCTTTGTCGCTTTGCATGATTATGGCCATTATTGCTCTCTTAGTTGGTCGCTCCCAGTCTTTTGCTAGCCCTCGCCTTGTACTGAGTATGAGCTCTACTCGTGCATCCAACTCCTAAAAGCCAAAGTTTTCCAAAGTGTCCACCATACATACCTACTAGCAATTTGCTATTCCAAGTAAATTTGACTTGCTTTTATTTTCTCTTCAAATTAAACTCTTACCAGTGTTATGCGAAATTCGGTTAGTAAAGCTCTCACGAACCGGAAGGCACACTTTACTTTTTCCTGTTCTTAAAAATTTGACATTGTGGTCTCTTATGTTGAGTTGTTATGCTTGCAAGTTGTAAGTTGGATTCTAGCCCATCCATGCTGTCATGGGGCAAGCTTTCAACATTGCACTTCTTATTTGAGTTGATATCGTGATCTTTTGTTTATGGATGCCCGCGGTGTGAAATGAATTGGGAATCTTGTGGGGATCATGGAGTTTGTATATGTGTTAGGGAAACGCCGGGCCGCCAATCTAAGCCATGCATAATTCATGGTGGAAATTTGCAGCATACCCATGGTGAACATTCGACGACGCATCTCACAATAAAAAGCTAAACAATATAGCAAATAAAAGAGATGTCGAGGTGTTCATTGTCTGCTTGTCCTGTCATTTTGGTGTGGGCTTGTTCCATGTCATCGGGCACGGAGGTACCCCATTGGCGGTTCTCAATGATATGCATATACTTACAATGACAAGAGCCTTGCTTGGGACTCTAAGTAAAGTAGCATGAGGTTTGGGTACTCGTATTCACGGGGCACGAGGTTTTCAACTTATGATTTGTCAAGCATATGCATCATAATTGTTCTCGCATTAACTTTAACCATTCAAGATGCTTATGATGGGGGCAATGAGAGCTCAAAGCCGGTAAGTACCATAATTTTTGAAGGTTATAAAACTTGCAATCACTGCTTCCCTCTGCGAAGGGCCTTTCTTTTACTTTTATGTTGAGTCACAACCTTCTTTCTTTATGCACCGTTAAGAGAGCATAGTTGTCATTCTTAGTGTGATATGCATTGTCCCAAAGTTCATTGATTGATTCATGATGATTGGTTTCACTTGTTTTTAAATTATTTGTATCTAGTCGCCCTCTTAAACTTTGAGGTGTCCTATGCACTTATGTTTTGCTCTCTTTGAAGGACAAGCTGAAAACCTTTTGTATGTTTTTCCTTATGATTTGAACACACGTTTGACTTTCATTCTTGAGGGTGCTGCCTTGGTGATTCAGCAGTTCGAGGCTCTGGAGATGAGATGGTGGGACGATGTCAGACTCTGCCTGGACGTGAGTTTTGGAGGGCGCAATGTATCTTCTTCGTGGCGCTGCAGAGGCCATTCCCTCGTTCAGTTCCGGTCGGGCACCTCCCACTTGCCAGGGCTAGGTCCTCTTCGACCTGCCTTCTCTCCTAGGCATTTAAGGTGCGAGGTCGTTGGAGCGGTCCTGTGGTAGTGGAAGGTCTCGGGTGCCACATCGACGGTGACGCGGCCTTTGAAGCTTGGTGCTCGGTGTCCTCGCCATCTGGCTGGACGCTTGGCAGGGAGGGCGCGTGCGAGAGGTTGGAGATGATGTTGCTGTTGTGTTGTTGTGTTGCCATGCCTTGGGCATATTGTTGTTGCTGTCCTAGCTTTGCTAGGAGTGTTGTGTAGCCACGCCTCGGCGCGTGCTGCTGTGGTTTGCCCTAGTTTTGCTAGCTGTTGTATGGTTTTCAGGCCTGGTTTTCCTCATAAACCGAGTCAATTTCCTTCTATTGATCAATGAAATGCAGCGCTGCCTGCCATTTCGTCAAAAAAAAACTTTCATTGTTTCATTTTCATGATCTTTTGTTTGTGTTCATTTGCATGTTTACAACATGGTTGCTAAGTTCTTATTGTCATGATTATATCTTCATGCCCATGTTTTAAGTTCTATGATCCCAGCTCACCAATGCTTACATATATGATCAAGATTGTGTAGGTGCATGTCACCTCAAAAATTATTTCTTTTGTTATCACTTACCTACTCGAGGACGAGCAGGAGTTAAGCTTGGGGATGCTTGATACGTCTCAAACGTATCTATAATTTTTGATGCTCCATGCTTGTTTTTACACCATTTGCCTATTGTTTCGTTACACTTAGTGGCATTTTTATGCATTTTCCGGAACTAACCTATTAACGAAGTGCCACAGTGCCAGTTTCCTGTTTTCTGCTGTTTTTGTGTTTCAGAAGTGATACACAGGAAATATTCTCGGAATTGGACGAAACAAGTTCCTGAAGTCTTATTTTACCCGGAAGCTTCCAGAGATCCGAAGAAGTGTCGGAGGGGGCCCACCAGGGCCCCACACGCGTGGGTGGCGCGGCCAGCCCCCTGGCCGCGCCGGGCCCACGTGAGGGCGCCTGGCCCCTCCTCTGACATCGACCCTTCGCCTATAAATACCCCCCGACGAGAAAAACCTAACCCCCGATCAGTTTTCCAGAACACATCGCGATACGCCGCCGCCGTCGACCCGAAGATCGGGAGGGTCCAGAAGCTCTTCCCGGCACCCTGTCGGAGAGGGGAATCGCCACCGGAGGTCTTCTTCATCGCCATGCTTGCCTCCGGAGCGATGAGTGAGTAGTCTACCTTGGACTATGGGTCCATAGCAGTAGCTAGATGGTTGTCTTCTCCACCATGTGCTTCATGTTTAGATCTCATGAGCTGCCATACATGATTGAGATCACCGTTATGTAATTCTACATGTTTGGTTTGTTGGGATCCGATGAATATTGGTGTTTATGATTAAGTTGCTGTACTGAATTATATCTTTTGTTATCTCTATGTTGTTTATGATCTTGCATGCTCTCCGTTCTTAGTAGCTATCTTGGCCAAGTAGTTGCTAGTGACTCAAAGAGGGGGTATTTATGCTCGATAGTGGGTTCATGTCTCTATTTCACCTGGGGGAGTGACAGAAACCTCTAAGGTGGTAGATGTGCTGTTGCTACTAGGGAGAAAACAACATTCATATGCTCAAGGGCATATGCTTTGTTTACATTACACACTTTGCTTAATGCAATTATCTGTTGTTCGCAACTTAATACTTCTAGGGTGTTCGGATTGATATCCCCGGGAGTGGATTATTAGTCATAGATGCAGTTGGATGGCGGTCTATGTATTTTGTTGTAATGCCCAGAGTAAATCTCATAGTGATCTTCTTGACATATCACGTTATCTCTATTCTATCAATTGCCCAACTGTAATTTGTTTACCCAGCATGTGTTATTTTATCTATGGAGAGACACCACTAGTGAACTGTGGACCCCGGTCCTATTTACATCATATTGCAATCACCTGTTTACTTTTCTCGTACTGTTTACTTTACTAGCATACTTTACTGTTTTCCACTCGATACGCTCATAACCTTTGTTTCAAGCAAACCGGTGAGATTGACAACCTCATCGCAAGTTGGGAACAAAGTATTTGTTTGTGTGTGTGCAGGTTCCAAAACACCTTCAGTCGTCATTGTCTCTCCTCTCCTGTTCGATAAACCTTGGTTTCTTAACTGAGGGAAAACTTGCCGCTACACTCATCATACCTTCCTCTTGGGGTTCCCAACGGGCTGGTCATCACCACGCACAAGGACTTACTGCTCCCACGTCAACTACACGCCACAGCTCTTTTCTGGCGCCATCACCGAGTAGCAGCGTTCTTCGCGGAGGCATCGGGTAATACCAGCCCTCTTTCTGGACGCTCTTGGCCCATCTGACACGGAACATCGGCACCTTCGCTCCGGCCGACCTAGGTCAATGAACTTCTGCTCTACAATGCTTTTGTGCTCCTCCACCCAAGGGTCAACCAATTCAGAGGTGTGGGCCCCACTAGTTATGCGTGGCGCATATATTAATATGCGCCATTGATATTTTATTTATCAGTGGCGCATATTGCTATATGCGCCACGCACAACACTGGCAGGGGTCAGGCCAGTGGGGCCCAGGTGGGTCCCACAGACTTATCAGTGGCGCATTATGCATAATATGCGCCACTAAAGGGTCAAATATGCGTGGCGCATATTGCAAATGCGCCATTGATAAATCAAGATATTTTGTCGACGACCCTTCTGGTGGGTCCCACGGACTTATTGGTGGTGTATTTTGAGAAGAATGCGCCACTAGTAAAAAAATTATCAGTGGAGCATATTTGATAATGTGCTCCACTAATAAAACATCTATCTATAAGCCTTTTCCCACTAGTGTCTCCACAGTGGAAGTGAAAAGTATGAATCTCTGGACGCCATCGGTCAACGAGTGTAGTGATCGCACAAGGGTTCATCTTCAGCGTCGAACGAGACACGAGTGTGATGAAAGGGAGAAGCCCAGTCTTCCGGATATGCTTCGTGTATCGCTCGTCATACTTCATCTTATCATGAACCCCACCGGACCTCAGGTGGAGCTGGTCAAAAACCCTTCTATCCTCCTCCATATACCGCGCACGATGGAATTTATCGTATGCCTCATTGATAAGAGACATCCTGCAAAATATACAAAAATGTGCAAATATCAATACCTACCAATACTAGTACAAATATGAATCTATCATCAATACATGCCAATACTACTGCCATTATCAGAACCATTTCGGTAACACTAAAAATCATTTGCACTAGTAAGCTAAAAACATCATTTGCATGCAAACATAAAAAACTAGATTATAAATTGAATCTGCCCTATTTAAAATTGCATCTTGAGGGCGTGGTCATCCACTGGCACGGCATCAGACAGGTAACCACATATCATGAGCACACTGTCACTGTTTTGTATGTCTTCTCCGTGCGACCGTGACATGTCCATACAGAGCTAGCTAGGACTAGGAGAAGCTCTCTTGCTAACATTTGAGCAATGGCATGAACAAATGATGACAGATTGGGACGCCATGGGCGAACGGCACGGCGGCGATCTCTCAATGCGCGATCAACCCCGAAGAAACCTTCACCTATCGATTCGTCGTCGACAAGGTACTACTACTACTGACCAAACCTCCTCAGGACGCAGTATTAGTTGTTAGCACCAAGAAACTGATATTAATCGCAAGACTACTGTCAAGTGTTGCAAAACTTCCTCTCTCTCTCTCTCTCTCTTTCAGTTTACCTACACTTGTAACTGAACAATGGTTGGTCATGGCTTGCAGCCGGGAACATACTTCTACCACGGGCACTTCGGGATGCAGAGGGCAGCAGGGCTGTACGGGTCTCTGATTGTGGATGTGGTAGATGGGGAGGTGGAACCGTTCAAGTATGACGGCGAGCTGAACCTAACCCTAAACTCAAGATTGTACTTTACCTTGCAGTAGCTGACGACGGGGAGACGCCAGCATAAACTCCACCGAACCCGTGGCGCAGCCTTCAACGAGGAGGGAAGCGCGCGCGGCCGCGCTCCATGGCGGCGGCGGCGAACACGGCGGCGGTGAGCACGGTGGCGGGAGGGGAGTACGGTCAGTCAGGGCTGCGTCGAGGCGGCCGGGTGGTGCGGCGGCGATGCGGCGGCCGGGTGGAGCGGCGGCGATGCGGCGATTGCGGTGGTCCGGCGGCGATGCGGCGGCTGCGGTGGTACGGCGGCGGCTGGGGACGATGCGGGTCTTCTGTCCTGGTGTTTTTTTTAGATCGGTCTGTCCCTGGTGTTGGTATATGGGCTGGGCCCTTTTGGTCCACACAGGAGGATGACGCCCTGAGCCGGGGCGTGATACACCGGATCATAACGCCCTGGATCGAGGCGCTATGCGACCCAGGTGTGGGCCCGGCTAGTCCGATGTGGCTGGTCAACTCTGTCCCCACGGCGCCTTTGACAAGGGCGTTGTACTTCAGTACACAGCGCCCCTGCCCCGGGCGTTATTCAAAGGAGTTATTTTGTAAAATAGTTACAAACGAGATTTATTTTGTGCTGAAGTTTGTCAAAAGGGTTATTTTTGTGGATTTTGTCTCCTCTAGAGAGGCCGAGCGTGGGGGTGCATGGTCTCGTCGTCGATGGACGATGGCGACCGTGGTGGCAGCGGCATGGCGTCTCCCCTCGTCAATCTCCCGACAGCGAGTTCCGAACTGAACCGAACTGACGGCTCGCTTCCTCCCTGGCGAACGGTGTGGCCCACGAGGGGCGCGGTGTTCATCATGCCGCTGTTCTTCCGCGCCGCCGGTCGCCGTCGGGCGCGCCCGCTGATCACATCGGCGTCCGCGCAGACGCGTCCTGGACTCCGGGTCCCGTGCACCGGGCCCACGAGGCAGTGAGCGAGCGACCTGCTGTTCCGGCGACTCGACCGGAGAAGTCGAGAGAGAGAGAGAGCAGAGCAGTAGGAAGGTGGCAAACGCGTTCGTAACCTTCGGGAAGAGCACGTGGGCCAGCTAGACGGAACGCCAGAGCTCGCCCGTGCGCCCGTTCCCATGGACCTGCCACACGACTGTTCCGCTGACCGTGGGCCTCCAGGACGGGCGCTCCGTACGGCTCGGTGCACGGGACCGGGCGCAGGAAGCTGCTTTGGGCGGGCCCTCCGTGGTCACGGGACTCTGCGTCGTACGAGTCGCTCGGTCGCTCACCCGTCCAGCTACACCGCCACCCAACGCTTCTTGCTTCGCTCATGGTGGTGATGGATAAGCACGGCTTCCCCGAAAGCGGCTGCCCACGTTGGTAGACCGGCTTTTTTTTTTGGGTGCGGTGACACGTAAACAGGTGGATGGAAGCACTAGCTCGGGTGGTTTCAAGACCGTAGTAGCTGTACCCTCGATATCGATATAAAAAAAATAGAACATGTTAGCTGTGCTGCACCGTGCTGTCTGCTGCGGGGACTCAAATGTAGGATCTCGAAGAAAATCTCAAGTAAACATAGAGTTTTTTTTAAAATTATAAAGTAAAATAAATCTAAAACAAACCCCCACGGTGGTTAGCGCTATTCTTCCTCCCCGCTCGGCTCCTTGATATCGCCCACACCAATCCTTTCACCCACCATTGTTGTCGGCACTCAACCCTAGGATGCGATCCAATGCCTTTTGTAAAGATTATTATCTCTATGAACCAAGGAAGGTGTGTATTGTCCTTTCTATTTTTATTTCAAGCATTGCTGGTCATAGCTGAAATTATCTCACCGTCTCCATGTGGCACGCAAAGAAAAAATAACATGACGTCTTGTGCGCGATAGACCAGACTGCAACTTTTTTCCTTATTATAGACCAAATAACGTATGCATACTTGCGGTAGGCTTTTTGCGCATTGGACAGTATTATTGTATTTAGTTCCTGTAGAAAAAACTAATATTGTATCTCGTTGGCCGAATGTTGTATGCGCCCTGTGGCCATGTGCTAGTGTGCTACCATGGAGTGTAAGAACAGCGTCATGCTGGACGAGTGCGACAACCACGTGCCAACTACCGTCGCCCCTCGCACCACAATTCCAGCCACAAACCCATCCACCACATGGGATCCTCCTATTCCTACTTCCTTCCCTACCTTTGCCCCCGTCCCGAATTCAAAATCTCCCCGCAGCAGCAAAAACCCAGGTAGAAACAAAAGGACACTAGGGGACAAAATCCCGTACTACTAGCACCCGCATGAAAGTAAAACCACACAATTAAAAGCGCAGGGGGAAAAAAAGGCAGCAAATTAGTACGCAGCGCAAAGCGCGATTATTTCATTCGCTTTAATTATCCGATCCGATCGACGCTTTTGCGCACCAGTCACGCCCCACCAAGGCTAGGCGGAAAGCTAGGCTACGCCGCAGCTGGGAGAGGAAGGAGAGCAATTCCTCAACCGCCGCTCCTACCATCGTTTCACCTCGCCTCCTTCCGTTCGGTTTACCTCTCCCTTTCTCTCACCCTCCTCGCCCACCGCACCGCATCCCATCTCCTCGCCTCCTCCTTAAGCAAGCCAGCGACCAGCGGCGGCCGCAGCGGAGGGGGACCCGGACCTAGCAGCAGCATCTACCGCCACCCACCCACCGACCCGGCGAGCGGCAATGGCGGCGGCGGGCGGCCGGGATGCGTGAGATCGCGCATGGGGAAGGAGGCAGCAGGGGACGGGCGCCAGCGGCCGCCCGACGGGGCCGGCGGCGGCGGAGACGAGGGCGGTAACGGGCGGTGCCTCTGCGGAGGGAAACGGGTGGTGCGGCTGCAATGCGTGGCGGCGCTCGTGCTGGGCGCGGCCGTGCTGCTGTCGGCGCTCTTCTGGCTGCCGCCCTTCGCGGGCCGCGGCAGGGGGGACGGCGAGGACGCGCCGGATCCGGGCGCCGTCTTCCGAGGTGAGTTGTCCTCCCATACCCCCGTTTCTGTTTCGGCCGCGGCATTGCGAGATCTCGTTTTCGATTTCGGCAGCGGCGCTTCCCTGCCTGGCTGTCTGTCGGCTGGATTCGTGTGCTAGTGTCCGTACCGGGGGACGCTTCTAGATCTGGACGTACGGACCGAGCCCTGGCCCTGCAACCAAGGGTGGAGTTCTGAACCAGCAGCGAGGAGAGTGGTCAAGGCGCTGCATGTTCTGTTACCTCAAGGGCTTAGATTCATCTACTGATTTAGAGCATCGCCTCAGCCGATTTAGTCGCATTGCCTGGTTTCGGGAAAGTCTCACTGCCTGAATTTGATCCGTCTCTCTTAAGCAAGTGTCGGTGCTATTTTTGGAAGAGGGGGTAGGTGGAGAAAACACCCAGAATGTATTACTCTCAACATGGATCGGCTGCCGTCCCAGAACAGGCACTGATTCTGTTGTGCTAGTCCAGCGTGATCTTGCGCCCTTGTCATTCCAGATTGTTTTTCATCCCGCTGTAGAACCATTGGTGGAAAGCTACGTGAGCTGCTAAAGGGACGGAGTTGCTGTCAATTCCTGTTTTGTGATTGTTGTAACAGCTAGCTGTGATAAAAGGATTGAGCTGTAATAGATCACTGTCCACCAATTTTAGGTGTGAACTTATAACCCAGACGATAAATGGATTCTTTCCATACGTCTAAAGAGAGAACTTACTAAAACTGCGCTTCCAGAGCGATGTGGTTCCGACTTTTTCCAGTTCAGTTCAAGCAATTGCGTCAACCACTGTTCTTTGTTTTATATTGTGTAATATAGGAGTACAAGACCTATTGATACATCATGTGTGTAATGAAACTATGTTTTTTTTTTCAGATGATATAGTGGCAAGTTTCAGGCTGCAGAAGACGGTTCCCGAGCTTGAAGGAAATACATCTAAGCTCGAACTGGACATCTATGCGGAAATTGGCATTCCTAACTCCATTGTATGCCCTGCCACCATCTTTTATTTCACTTCTTGATATGTTCTTCCACATGCATTGACCGATGCTTGAATGCACACGCAGGTGGTTGTGAATTTACTACATCCGTTAGCTGGATCCAACTGGACAAATGTCGTCTTCAGCATTGTGCCCTATCCAAAGAACTTGACTATATCATCGACATATTTGAGCATTCTTAGGTCCTCTTTTATGTCTTTGGTTGTGCGGCAGTCAACGCTCCATCTGACCAAGTCCCTGTTTGGCAATTCATCGTCCTTCCAAGTTCTTAAATTCCCTGGAGGAATAACAGTTATTCCGCCGCAAAATGCTTTTCTTCCTCAAGCACACCGTGCAAGTTTCAATTTCACTCTGAATTTCCCTATCTACAAAGTGCAAGACAGAACTGATGAGTTGAAGGATCAAATGAAAACAGGACTCCTGCTCAATGATAACGAGGTTAGTGCTACCTTCTTGTTTTGTTTATTGTCAATCACAATCGTTGTTGAATGCCTCAAGGATCTGGGTATTTGTTTGTTCCTTAAGTAGCTCATGGATTTATGTCTTTATGTGATAGAATCCACTTGTTTGATCTTTTAGACATGTGACATCTTGCATCTTTTTTTCCTGGGATTATGTAAGAACGCCTCCATGGTTGTCATTTGCTCATATAACTTTGTTGGGGGGGCATAGTGCAAAATGTAGGTCAATCGATATGATAGTGCGCCTGTGGTAGAACAATTGGTTTATGCAGTAAATTATCATCTTGAGTATTTTTTTAGCAGGCATCACATGGTTTGGAATATGGTTGTTATACTTAGTTTATTGCATGGTGCAAAATGTAGGTCAATCAATAGGATGGTGTGCCTGTGGTAGAACAATTGGTTTATGCAATAAATTATCATCTCGGGTACTTTTAGCAGGCATCACATGGTTTGGAATATGGTTGTTATACTTAGTTTACTGCTGCAGTGTGTGGTTCTAAAAGACATGCTAGCAAGTCTATATTTGCTGATCTTAACACAAGCTATCTCGTTCTCTAATCTTCAAATGCATCTCTCCCATTCTTCTGCCCTACTCTATTAGACATGTCTGGAAATACAAACAGGATTCGGGCTGTAATCCATAATAGTCTTTTTCACTGCTGGTTTGCAATAGTGTACATTGCGCTCCTTTTCTTCTTTAATTGAACTTTGATTGTTATGCATTGCAGAATCTTTTTATCAAATTGGGAAATTTGCAAGGTTCAACCATTCTTCCTCCAACTATTGTTGAGACCTACATTATTCGTGTTGTTGGGAAGGAGCAGCCATCTGTACCAAGGATGAAGCAGTTGGCACAAAAAATTACTAATTCATCTTCAGGGAACCTTGGTCTGAACAATACCGTATTTGGCAAAGTAAAGCAGATAAGACTTTCTTCCTATCTTAGACATTCTCTACATAGCAGGGGCAGTTCTGATGCACCGAGTCCATCGCCCATGCAACATCATGGTCATCACGGCCATCATCACCATCAACATGGCCATGAAGGCAACAGGCATTTGGCTCCTGCCGCTTCCCCGATAAATTTCCCTGTACATACACCCAGATACGTTGCTCCACCACCATCTGGGTGTCCATATGGAAAAAAGGCGAAGAATAGGGATCCTGTAACCCCGGCTGCTGAGCCTGTTGCCAGTGGTCACCAATCTACTTATCCTGCTGCTTCGCCACCTTCTGTTCGTCATCCTGCACACAATCCAAATATGCACAGTCGATCGCCTGTTCCGTCCCCTCCTGTTCTTCCGGAGCCGCCTTTGCCCAGTGTTTCCTTTCGTGATGCACATCCTCCAAGTGAGCATGCAACAACAGGTCCTGCTGGAACGTTGCATGTGGCCCCTGCACCACAGACATGTGAGTTCTTTTTCCTTCTTTATTTTCTGTATTGGTGTTTTTTCAAAAAGCTGTAGAATGTGGGCAAAGTAAGTAAAACCCTCGTCCAAAGGGGTAACTGTTCAACTGATAAATCTGGTTCATTTCGTTGGTATCTTGACAATATTGATCTGGATGCCTAGCTAATAAGTCTAGGGAAGGTTTCCAAAGTTATTGTTTAATTATAGCATCAGGCAAAAGATAACAGTCAAACTAAGCAATTCATTTCCATCTGTCAAGTCTTTATGGTGTGTTCTTTTGCTGGTTATGAATGGGTATTTTTCTTCAACAGCTGCCAGTACTTGTCGATGGTATATATCTATATCTGGCTGTTGATAGTGTTATTTAGATAGTGTTCAATATAGGCTCATAGTCGATCAGCCTTTTACTTATGCATGTTTAAATTACTTGGTGTTGCATATATTGTTGTAAAAATTCACTAACTATTGTGTGCCATTGACCTATTGCAGCTAATGCCAACCGGAGGCGCTCCTCTCACTGGGTCCTGGTTGCCCTTATATGGTGTACCCTGCTGAGGAGCCTACTGTGACGAATAAAAGATCTTGCAGCTAATTAACCAAACGGTTTAAATTAGAGATTTTCCGAATAGAGGCCAAGGCTCAGCGGGTTTTTCCTTTCTCTGGTTTACAGCTGGGCGGGCGGTGAAGCACAAGTGCACAACGCAGCGTCCCCCCTGGCCCTTCTGTTAGCCTGTTATACTTGTTAGTTGATCTGTGGATGTAAATATGGATATGGGTATAAGTCAGAAGGCAAAAGTAGTAAGAAGGCAACGATGGGCTAGCCGTGCTCGTAGGTGGTCAAAGCCACAGCGGTGGCAGGCCCCTTCTCTAGCGCACGCAATGCTTGGCCGGGTTTGCCGCTGCTGCAGCTGCTCAGAAGAGGTTCTTCGAGTGTAAACACTTCGTTACATGAGAAGGCATAGCATTTTCACTCAGGTTTTCTGGGTGCCTGTTCTTTCATGCGTTGTTGCTTGTGGAAGTTGGTCAGTTTTGGCGTTCCCTTCTTTCATGCTGCTGTTGCCTTGGATGTACCTGTAGGACTGAATCGTGCGCAGGTCGAAAACGGCCAGTCAGTGTAGTTCCGACGCAGGCGGGCTTGCCATGCCCGGCCACCGTATCCTTGTGTTGCAGACGCATGTCAGGGCACGCTGGCCAGCCGGCTGCGGAGGACATATGACCGCAATTGATGTTGCCAGCCCGCCGCACCGCAGCTCACCAAACAGTAGCCGTCGCTTCCAGTGGCGGCCGTGCCGTCCTGGGCGCGGCGGTCGACGGCGACCCTGCGGCCGAAACGTACTTGGTGCGGCGGTGCTGTCGATCTAGCCGCACTCTGGCCGGCAACATCAATTGCAGTGAGGTGAGCGGCCAACCAACAGTACAGTGTCCCGCCAAACTGAACTGACGCTGTCCTGCCCATCCATCCCCAACCACATCTTTGCCCTCCTTAACTACGACGCCGCGCCGCCGTTGCCGATCACCAACCTTGCTTACGCTTAATTGGCTCCCATGACACGGAGCACAGATGCAGTGACGTGACAGCCGATCGAACGGAACTCCGATAAGCACAGTCGAGCCGTGGAGCGACAATAACACCCTGACGTCATCAGTTGGTAGTATCAGTACAAGCTCTTAAGCATTTTTGGCACTAGAAATATTACTAGTACTAATTTGTAAGCATTTTTAATCACCAACAAAATACAGTTATTTAGCTAGTTCACGCAAAGATCATGTGAGAGTTTCAGCCTTTCAGGTAGTAGGGTGCCTGGTTTATACACTCTACTGGCCGGCAATTTCAGGTAAGGATCAAGTATCTACAGACAACGCTACGTTGGTAGTAGCCTCAGAACACTGCCAGGAACGTGTACGCGCGCGCAACGCTGCTACTAGTACACGTTGAGCCTCCTCACGATCCAGCCACCACCCCTAGCTAGCCACGCTCTCTTCTTCATTCTTCCGCTCTCAGCTTCGCCATGCCGCCCTCCTCCTCCTACCTCGCCATGAGCAGCTTCTCCTACCAGAAGCTCCCACCCCCAACGCCACCACCACACCAAGTCACCGACCAAGAAGACGCGCACTACGCCGTCGCCGCGTCGCTGGACCACTACTACCGCCACGCGGCCGCCGCGATCGTCGCCAGGCGGAGGTGGCGTCGCTCTCGTCCGTCGTCCTTCTCCGGCGGGCGGAGGCGGCCGGCGCGCAGGCTGAGGATCTCGAGCCTGGTGAGGGCGCTGCGGCGGAAGGCGGCGGCGGTGGGCGGCCGGGTGCGGGCCAAGGTGGCCAAGGTGGTGGGACGGCTCAGGGAGGGCGGGCCCTTGGTCGGGGACCTCTTCGCCGGCAACTACATGTTCCTGCAGGTCACGCCGTCCGCGCCCATGGACAGGGGCTCCTTCCTGCCATACTACCTCGCCGTCAAGGGAAAGGGCGCCGCCGTCGGCGCTCCTGCCGCTGCTGTACAAGGCTTGATCCGTGCCTAGTGCCTAGTGCTTCTATGGATTGTCGTCTGGTACTTAGCAATTAGGTGTACTGTCCAAATGATGTGCAAAGAAATCTTAATACACCTCCACAACGTACTATCTGTGAGATGTGATTAGTTTCCTTGAGTATTCGATGTTCCATTTTTTTCTCGCTAAGAATTTGCAAATCCAACACGGTGTTAATCTCTTTGTCCCACAATTCTTGTCGTGATTGTAGTTTAAATTAAACTGAAACCGCGACGAGAATTATGAAACGGAAGGAGTACTTTTTTTTCGGGCCAATGCCATGTTAATTGCAGTTACAAAAATTTGATGCTGAGTGTAACTGTGTACTACTCATCTACTATGCATTTTACCTAAACAAAACAGACCATGCATGCACAGGAGAGTGCGGACTCTAGACTCTTTAATCCAGTTCAGTCGCCACATTTTGTACTACTCGGTAGGTCTCTCCGAAGCTCTGACTGCCAGGTGATCTATATATGTGCGATACGCACGTACCTATTGAGCTGACTAGTGTTACTGCCCATGGAGTTACAGTGTGTGTGCACCCCACTTCCACTGCAAACCTGACGACAGTGACCTCGCCATGGATTATCTTGCCTTTTATCCCTTCTCTCAAGCAAACAATTACTCAAGACACAGCTCTACATCTTCTCTGTGACTGCGAGAGGGATTACTTACACAGTCAACTAATTTATGCTTGTTATATCTACTACCTATATTCAGTACTCCGAGTGTCATTCTGTCCGTGTCGACTACTAGTAAACACGACCAGTTTGCTAACAATGTGATGATGGCTCCATCGACGGGAGACGATTAATCATGACTGGCTAATAATGTCTCCACATTGATGCTGGCAGGTGAAGATCCTCTCGTCTCCTGCTTAGCTGAACATTCTTTTCAAGTGAACAAGACGAATTTGTTGTTGATTGAACCAAACCTGGGGGCCCATGTTGGCCTTCACAGGCCCAGTTGTTGCCAACCTTGCAGGGCCCCAGCCTAGTACTGACCTGTATCCATCAGACTGTTGGCTCACCAGGGACCAATTCGGTACTAGTTCACACAATTTTCTTGTAGCCTCAACTTCCATCAAGTAGAAATCCCAATTTAAAGAATACTCTAACTCATGCCCCCAGGTGTCACAGCAAAGTCTAATACAGACTGGTTTAGTAGTACTATTTTTGTGCCACAAATCTATACATCATTCCAATCCAACAAGCCAAGTACTCAGACTGTTCAAAGCCAAAGTTCCCATCTGGTTAGTTGCTAGACAGGATCACAATTGCTTGGACATGATACCAAAAGACTGAGGCAAGTTAATAAGAATGTTTGGGGCCATAGGCCAGGAGATGAAGTAATAATTGAATGAATCTGAATTTTCTGATGTGTACAAGAGGTTCTAACGGTACAAAGTGCTAAGGCTACGCTGAGACGGAATTACACAAGGCAACAATTGAATGTGAACTGAACGAGAAGATACATGCATGGGGTTCCCTGGCAGATTCTGTAGACGGTACTGAGTGGGAACAATCAGTGTCACGGTCAGCTATCTGACAAATATGTACCAAGAACATGATCGCGCGGTCGGTCATCGCAGAACGGTTCGTCAGAAAGGTTTACTGTGCTTGCTGTTGTCTCTCTTCAGTTGTACTTTGAGCTTTTTGCCGCCTAGCTGGAAACCGTTCATCATGGCGATGGCTGACTGCGCGGAGACAGGAGAGTCGTAGCTTACAAAACCTGCAACAGATTGTGAACGGATTAACAGATTGCGGGTACAATGACTGAGAGAGAGTATATCAGCGGGAGTATTTACCGAAACATTTACTGGTGCCCGTCGCTTTGTCTACAAACACCTTGGCACTTAGTACTCTACCGAACCTCTGGAATGCTTCGGAAAGTTCTTGGTCCCCAAATTCTTGTGGGATGTGGTAGATAAATAGATTGGCTCCAGGAGGACCTGTACACATGTAGTTATTATGTTTATAATGCGACATACTTGGCAATAAAAGCTAGGGAAAATGGTCAGCCAATGAAGAGATTGTTTAATAGGATATCCATAGAAAGAAGCTTGCACGATATGATACTAGCACACAATCAGAGTTGTCAATCCGGCTTAAATATTCATGCCGGCTTATTGTATGCATCTTTTCATAGCCTTATATAATGTTGCTACCCCATGTATGCACATTTTTAAAGAAACATTACAGGAATGTCCGTGGTGTGAAAATAAAATGCACATGACATTGTGGGGACATTACATGATAACTAACGGGCAAAGCTACTCTTGGAAGAATATGGTATTTCCGTTTGCACGATAAGTAAATTCAAATATAAAAATCGAATGTGGCTGACCTTCTGTTTGTGTATGGCCACCACCATTGCTACCTGGACTAAATGGAATAGAATTGACGTTTGGACTTGGAATTTTAAGTGGATTGTGAGAATTTCCAAAAGGACGATTGTTCATGAGACCACCAGGATAGGATCCAGTATACGGCATACCAGGAACAGCTGGATAAGGGCTGCCTAACTGCATTGCATTAAATGATCTAGGAACTGAAGGGGACAGTTCAGGATTGACGCCTCGTATAGAGTTTCCTTGATTAACAGGTTGAACCATATTCTGAAAGGGGGCTTGATTTTGCATAGGAGATAAAGGGTACTGCATAAGTCCATATGTCCCTGGAGGCTGCATAGAAAAGGGGGAATGATATTCCATATCAGATGAGTGCACGTAAAAAAGAATGTTGATTAGTCAAGACATACATTTCAATCTCTTAAAGCTCCACATATAACACTTGGGATATTTATAAAGTTCAAGTAGCATACTCAGGAGTGAATTTAAATTTTGGCAGTTTGGTTCAATTATTATTATTTTCCAATAAATATGATAAACATCACCTATTCTATTTGCAACAACAAAAGAACAAAACAATCAGAGCCAGAAGCCCACAACAGAGATAAGTTTTGAGGATTACTTTTGGCATGCAAAGAACACAATTCAGCAAATAACATAGCCTAGGGCTCTAGGCAAGAACTTTTCTGCAACAAAATTCTGAAGAACACTGCCTTGAAATCAAACTAGGAGCACAACACTTAAGGTAGTAAATATCCAAAATTTCATGTGATGATATAATAGTGTATAGCGCAAACAAGGTTTAAAGAACAGCACAAATCACCTGATAACTAAATCCATTATACTGAGGCATATAACCCATCTGTAAAGCTCCAAATGCTGAAGAATGTGGCATTGGACCTCCATTCGGCATATTAGGTGGTTGCAGTTGAGT
This sequence comes from Dactylis glomerata, assembly GCA_007115705.1. Classification (NCBI taxonomy): domain Eukaryota; kingdom Viridiplantae; phylum Streptophyta; class Magnoliopsida; order Poales; family Poaceae; genus Dactylis; species Dactylis glomerata. The sequence goes on along the minus strand of QXEO01000128.1, from coordinate 1,382,965 downwards.
TTTCTGTGCTTTCCTGGCTTGCCTTTCCTTTTCTGTGTCAGCCCATTTGACAACCAACGGCACACTAGAACCCTACCGAATAGATAAAAATTTATACACAAATTAAGCAATAAAAGGATTTCAGAAGATGTCCAGATGCTTATTATAATGCACTTCTAAAAGGGCTATATAACAGAAAATACATTTTAACTGACTAACTAATATGATGATAATAACTTAATAAGCATATCATTGGGTTGTTGCATCGCCAGTTATGTACCATTCAGGTAAACATGTTTAGACATATTTCCTCGGCACCTGTTTGTTTTTATGGACGAAAAGAATTGTACGAGGATATAGAATTTGTAGTGTTTCAGTGTGTGCATGTCACCAACATTTAGTTGCTAGCGTCAGCACCATATGTGGGATATACAAGCAATGAACCATCAATTAATCCTTTAGATGCGCAAACACTTGTTTTCACGTCTTCACTTTTTTAACCATTTAAGTCATGTTGTGGATTGGTGGGGAAATTCAGGACAAGTGTGATGAATCTAGGTAAAGTCTGATTAGAAGTGCATACGTGAACATATAATAATAATAAAAGTATCAAACTATCTCAACTATTTAGAAAAACTAACAAATCGGACCAGATGTATGACTGGCCAAAGGCTTCACTGTCAGCATAGAAATAAATTATTTGAAAATATAACAAGGATAATGTCAATCAAGTGAGTGAATGTGCATAAACTGCTGGGAAAAAAGTATATGGTTTGCGGAGAATCATGACATATATTCTATGTTGAGTATTAACCAGAGTAAATTTCAACAAGAGTTGTCTTGCTATCATAACTCATTTTGGACAAACCTCTAATTTGTGCTTCCCATTTACAGCCTCAATAGCAGCCATTGCTTGCTCCTTTGTTTCATATTTAAGGAAGGCACAGCCAGCTGCAGTAAGCGAAGTTAGTTAACAATAATTAGTGTCAAGCGATATTTTAAATTTGGTTAACAAGGAAAGCAACATCTCCACAAGAGTGTACCTTTACTTGTTTGTTGTGAACCTCTCAAAATTTGTAAGTCCTTAATATTTCCATATTTGGAAAACAAGTCAGTCAATTCAGTATCTGATACATTTTTTGGAAGCATTCCAATGAAAAGCTTGTGCTCTGCAAGTCATGGCAAGTGTAAGCATGAGTGTACTATTCACATGTCAATAGAGAATAGGGACAAAAATCAGAGACACGTGTACAAAATCAGGCAAAGACATCAGATCTGCAGAAACAGCGACCATACCAAGCCTCTCCAACTCTCCATCAGCATATTTTACTTGCAAAGGACTTGACGCCTGTATCAAACAAAGATAACTGTCATCAGTAAGGCAAGTAAGTAGCAACAGGCCTGTAAAATCTGTACTTTTCACGGGATTCTTGAAGAAAAGGTCTCTCAACTATATCCAAACAGGGTATCAGAAGAGTAGAAATTACACTAAAATAGTAGCCATGCACATGTGTCTAACTAACTCCAAAAGTCAGTGATTACCAAGTAATATAACCTGAGCATTCTAGTTTTTCTCCAACATTAGAATATGAGTCTTTAACTGCCAAGAGCATCATGGTATGATTGTCTTATGAACATTTTCCTTTGTTAGTTACACAACATAAATGATGCAACGTTACACATATTTCAATAATACCCATCTCAGTGGGTGATTAGATACTCAATCTCTCTCCCAGTCACTTTATGTGTTTATTTCATTTAGACATCTCAGAGACAATCGACTCAAAATTTCTAGGTCTAGTGCAATCGTGAAACTATATGATTCTAAATAAAGGCAGTGTGGTCCGCCACAGCAAATGTGCATTAGCTGCAACTGAAGCTAGTTGAACCAAGCATGCAAGGCATGGCAGAGTGGCTACTTGAGAGCAAAGCATGCACTTTCATTAGACTTTGCATTACCCCAAAAGAAGCAAGTATTGCATCTACATAAAAACTTTGGCTGTGTTTGATAGGAGCCAGGCCACAACTAGCCACACATGGGAGTTAGGTTTGGTGGGACATCAGTTAGGTGTGCCACAAAACTGAAGCTACAATCAATTCATTCTCCGCACAAAATGGCAAGTCTGGTGGCTAAATTGCTGATCAAACTTTATGTTAGGTGTGCCTCACAGGAGCAAGCCTAGCCTGTTGTGTGGTTGGCAACTTGGTAACACAAGTTAAATTTTAAGACAGACCCAAATTTCTTGCTGTCAAACACGAACATACCCATTGTCTACACCATTATGTGACGAGTCCAGTAGTCCGGATCTTGCCTCAGGTTAACTATAACCTTGTTTCTTTTCCAACCAAATACACCTTTGCTCCAATTTGCCCAAATGTTTTAAATCGTCCTACTCAGTTGGGAACTGAAATTATAATTTACTCTTAATACCTCCTTATGTTTCCTTATTATCATGACATGTAACTTGTAACCATAAATCTTCAGTGATTACCATACTCCATCAACTTCCCACAATCAGGTTACGGCTGGGAAAATCAGAAATCAAATGGAATCTAATTCACTACTATTACTCCTACAGTCCTCAAAAAGGCAAAAAAATTACACAACCATGAACACAGTAACCTATACCCCATACCTGTAGTGCATTCTGATTTGTCAACAGAATAGCTTAACAAAATATTCAGCTGACAATTAAAGATACATGTAGATTACAATGTACAAAATAATTATTGTACTCCCTCTGTTCCTTGATATAAGGTGTATAGTTTTCTTGCACGAATATTAACGTATAGGCTAAAAGGGCAAATTTCATTGCTTATAGATGTTGATACCGGTAGGTAATCGACATGAAACTAGAGGAAAAATAGAAAAATCTTAGCATACTGCCTCTCCTAATCTTGACTCCTAAATTGCGTAAAAACATACCACAATCTCAGTTTACACCTTATATTCTGATTTTTTTACAGAAAACTATACACTTTATATCAAGGAACGGAGGGAGTATTGCACAAGCGTTTAATTGTCTACTGAGAATGCTCTAGCATGCAGTTGCAGTACCTAAGCCCAATATAAAAATATGAAATCACCACCTGAGTTAACTATAGTAAAAAATATCCTTCATATTAGAAATAAAGCAACCCTGTAGAAGGGCATAGGCTGTCAACCAATGCCACCGCCGAATTTGGAAACGAGAATTTTGGGGTTTAACAGTTGAGGCCCTTAACACTTAGTCTGACCCCTTGATAAGCTAATAATGGTTGTCCTCATAAAATCTGATGTAACCCCCAGATGTTCATCATAAACAGTTCTAGATGATTTTAGACTACCCACAAAGTCACTAAATCGAATTTCCCTATAGTGCTTCCAGTGCGTCTATGCCAATCAAATTGTAGAATGTTCATGAACCAGTCATGGAAGCTAAGAGATCCTACTCAGTCTCTAGCAATTCCACCCAGGGAGATGGAATCAAAACACACTAATAGGTCAAGATAGGAATGCTCACATACCCCCGGGAGTGTGTGCTTATTGTGGAACTCATTGACCGCCTTGTCGGCCTCATCTCTTGAGGGACATATAAGGAAACAGCACCCTGCATTGGGATTGGGTTAATGTCATTGCAAGGTCAAATTAAGAGGAAGAGGAAAAATATTAAGTATATCAAGCAACAGAAAAGCACTATATCAGGTTTTAGCGGGGGCAAATCTGACGTGTCAACTTTTGAAGTAACAGACAGCAGGCAGCGAGGTGTACTGACCAAATCTCCACATACTTCGGAACACTAGAAGCCTAAAATTCTCTGACGAGATTGTGCAATGCCAGTTCAAACAGAAGAGCAAGCTCATCTCACTCTTCTCTGACGCCAATTTGAACCAACTAGCTAAACATCGGAGCTCCATTCCACTAAGCACCCAAAAAAGTCCACGCAAATGGAGCACATTTCCGCCAGCATTGTTTCAAAACGAAGTCAAGCCCAAGCAAAAGGCCCAGGGGAAATAGAACTAGTACGGACAAAACTGAACTTTAGAAAAACAGAGCGCTAAAGTTGCAAAATTGCCAGCAGCATTGGAGCAAATCTGCTAGGAGAACTGAAATTCGAGCTCAAAAACCGCGGTACTCATAGAATTCGACGCGAGATCTCCCTCGAGCATGGTAGAAGAAACTCAAACCAGTCCAAATTCGCCGCCGCCGGAAACTCTCCGGTTCCTCCGGGGGCGGCGGCGGCGGCATTGCAGCCGAAAAAACCGCCGCAAAGCACGGAGGAAGGAGAATCAGAAAACCGCGGCATAGTTCGAAAACTTTTGGCGCGAGGGAGCAGCGCGAAAAAACCCCGAAATCTCCCCCCGGCGGCATCGCGAAGAAAAACGGAGGCGGAAGAAACCAGATCCGGGCGCAGGGATCCGCACCTCGGGAGGCCTTGGTGGCCTTGTCCTTGATGACGGTGACCTCGTCGACGAGGGCCACCTCCTGGAACATGGCGGCCAGCTCCGCCTCCGTCATGTGCTTGGGCACCTGCCCCACGAACAGCTTGACGCTCTCCACCACCTCCTGCTCCTCTTCACCTCCCGCTCCAGCTCCCTCCACCGCCGGCGCCAGCTTCTCGCCGTCCTCCGCCATTGGCCGCCGGGCACCCGCTCCTCCGCCGCCGCCGCCGCGCTGCGCTTTGGTCGCTGAGGTGTGTGAGGGCCGGCAGCTGGCTCCGCCTGGCACTGGCCTCGCCGCTCCGCCGAAATTATTTGTGGTTTGTTTTTTTGGGGTGGTGGTGGAGGTGATGGAGGAGAGGAGTTGGAGTCCGGAGTTTTGCAATAAATAATTGGTAATGGATATGCACGTAGACGGAGTAGTTGCAGTTGATGAGAGAGAGCAGTTGGTCTTTTGTGGGCAGGAGGGGGAGCTGTCCTTGTGATCTCCTGTCTCTGCTGCAACGGTTTTCTTGCATGTTCTTTTTTTTTGGTGTTTCAAATTTTGATTTTTTCCCTCTTTCTGTTATGCAGCTGATTACACAGAAACAGAACCAGGTGTGATATGGTTTTTTATATAGAAAAAGTCCAAAACAAACATTAAACTTATAGTCAAAAGCTAAATCAAACCTCGAATTTCCAATCTCTGAAATTGGCACTCTAAATTTGTCAATCCAGGTCTATTTTGAATCTTGGACTTGTTTGGCATACCATGAAAGCTATGATCCCGACCAGGATTATGTGCTCCTCTCACTGGCAGTGGGACCCATATGTCATATTTATTTTTAATTTTTTCCCCAACATCCTTCCGGTCAAACAGAGCAGCAAAGAGGGGCACTAGCCAGGCAGCGGCCGACCGGAGGGGTGCCGGTGATTGGGGGGCCTTCGGGGTCGATTCCTTCTATGAGGAGAGGATTATTAGCCAAACATCTGGACTTGGGGACGGCCCCTGGTTCATCGACGTTGCTCCAACTGCCCTTTTCGTTGTCCCGCGGTGGCGGCTCCAGAAGATGAGCCGGCGCGAGAGGATGTGCAACGTTCAGGCGTGGCCGTGTATGCCAGTAAGTGGCAGTCGCGCGCTCGCGACTATGGGATCAAGCGGTGGAGCGACGACCTTGCTGTATCCATTCATCGGCAAAGTGGCTCCCCTCCCGTGCAGATTGGGGATAGCAGATGAACATGACAGGTGGGCCCGTATGGACAGTGAGAGAGTTAATATAACATGTGGGCCTGCACTTAGGTTTTTTATTTCCAACTATTCCAGGGTTTAAAATAGACTGGGATTGGCAAATTTAGAGTGCCAATTTTAGGTATTAGAAGTTTGGGGTTCAATTTAGCTTTTGGTTATAACTTCAGAGTTCAGTTTGGACTTTTTCCTTTTTTATTGTAAGGGTTTTGTTGTTTTTTCATTTCTTAGGGCGTGTTAGCCAACCTGTCTAATAGCGTTCAATTTTTGGCTATCTGAAATCGCATAAAGTACCCCTGAGCCAAACCCGATATGACAATGGGGCTAGGGTCAATAAAGGAGGCGGTCCTAGGGTTCCTCATGCGTCAAGACGAACACCTGCTTGATGTCTACCTTCGTTGATCTGACTTGGAGGGGCAAGTTTCGGAAGGCTCCGCTGGTGAACTCCCATGGGCGCCTCCTGCCTGGAGATTGCTAGATCGGGTGGAATTTGGTCAGGCGCACCCATGATTTTCTGACTGTTTGGTCTTATAGGGAGCGCTTCGAAGCTCTGTTGTCTGTTTCCATCATGAGATAGATCTTTGATGATCCATGGTGAAGTCAGATGCGGAGAATGTCTTGAAAGCAATGATATGGGGACTAGCGTTGGTGGTTTGAGTCATTATGGCGATGAGGAACTGGCTTGGTGATCTGATACTTGCAGCAGTGACTGATAGTGGGGGCGGCATCATAGGAGAAGTTCACAGTCTTACCTTACAGAGTGAAAACCCAAGGTGTGGCCTTTATTGGTTGTGTCTGGCAATGACCTTGTTGAAGGCATTGTTTTGCGAGCGAGGACTTTCTCCAGGGTGAAAACCTAGGATCTTTTGATCGGGTGACGACGGTGCTTGTGCACTGTTTCCTTCTTGGAGGCGTCGCTTTTGGAGGGGTTAGACTTCTGGTGCTGGTTTGGTGGTGTTCGTGTCGCTGCTACAAAGATCTGATCGTTGTAGCGGGGCTTTTCTTTTTTGTATTCCTTCTTTCTTTTTTTGGATGTGTGCATCCATAATGCCATTAGGGCAATATGTTGTTGCAGAGTCTGGGTGTAATTGGTATCTTCATGATATTAATATATGCTCCTTATCAAAAAAATGAGGCTAGGATCACTTGGCGCAAGTGACAATTCATATTGCACCCATGTTCCTTTTTATACACATGTCATAACTTGTTACCGTCTTCTCTCTCACCTCAACCTCCACTTAGGTGTTCGCGTCTAGCTATGAACAACGCCACGGGAGCAAATTTGCTTTCTCTATGGTTATGGTGGCAACAAGATCAACTTCTTGCTCTATGGTTGTGGTGCATCTCTTCTCACCCGTGACAACAATGCTAGTAAGCACTATGAAACCCTAGGTTGGGATTCAGTTTTTAGATCAAGCTAAGGTTTGCAAGACTATATAGTGTAGCTGCGTGGGTAGTAAATCAGCATTTTTGTACATTAGGATGTCATGCAATGTAAATTCTAACTTTCTAAGGCTAGATCATTTACTGTGGATAATATGTTAGTTTGATTTGGGAGGATCGATGATCCAATGATGTTTGAGGCCCTAAAGGCAGTTTCCTTACTCGGTCTACTTCCATATTTGTGTAGTGTGTAGGTGATGCATGCAAAATACATGCATGAATTTTGTAGTTTATTGATGCATATTCCTACATATTATAATGTTATTAGTTGTTACAATCATGATTTGCAAAGATTTATGGGGATTTTCCATCAATCCCCCTTATTTTGGTTATAACTCTGTAGAATAGGAAAACCCTATTTTATGTATTTTTACGTTTCAGGAACCTTCCCGAACTCAAATTGACCTGGGATTTTTCGAGCGTTAATATTTTATCACGAGAACCATCTGGAGAAGAAGAAGTCAACAAGATGGGCCCTAGAGGTCAAACGAGACCTGGTGGCGCGAGCCCAGGCCTAGGCCACACCACCTAGGCTTGTTTGAGCCTTGGAGCTTCGATGTCGTCCATCTTTGTCTCCTGATGCTCAACTTGACCTAAAAACATCTATATAAAGACCCCCCTCAACGTTCCCAAGAGGAGTGCGGTGACCCAGCATACCACTTCATGTTGTAGTATGCAAGTCGTTGATATAACACTTGCGAAACAAGCCTCCACAAATATTACATCCCTCAGAATGGTACAGCAGAAACATTGCGGGCCCCAAATACAAACTGAACTTCATATTATTACAAACCAAAGCGTGATGATAACGAAATGCTTCCCATAAGAGAACATCTCAAGTGCTTAGTATTTACAACAACTGGAAAGCTTCAGATACTTAAACATGAGAAGAACTCAACAACTTATTCTTATTCTACAGTTGCTCGGTTCCTCAGCTACAATACTACTCTACTAGTTAGTACTCCTTCACTCTGACTCCTCGCCGGAGGATGCTCCGTAGCGAATGAAGTAATCCACACCTTCGACTCCACAAGAGAGATCTGGCTCCTCGTAGAAGATGTCCTGCTGGCTTTCGATGGCGTTCAGAGTTGCCTCATCGAGCTCTTCACAGTCTAGCAAGGGTTTAAGAGATTGGGGTGAGTAATGAGCGTTACCCAGCAAGTTTCTTTAGAAATAAGTTGTGTGATATGCACTATCTACAGCCACAGACCCAAAAGAGTCGTAGGCCTATGCAAGGTTTTATCAAGGTTTTCTTGAAAGATTGCTTTTACTATAGAAAACTATGCCCAACAGCCAACACAGGTAATAGTGCCCTGAGAGCACCTTTCCTGCCGCGTTCGCAGTTCCTTCCCGGAACAAGGGGTAACATGTCACATCCTTATACACTCTACAGAGGTGTGTCTTCCAAAAGAGATCAAAGCCTTGCTGCACAACCGGGCGTGCATTCCCGTCCACACTTCCATGGTGTGGGGTCCAGTCATTGATCCAAGCCAATCACTGCCTTTTCCGCACAACGCATGCCCACCCAATTCACGCAAGCAGGTTGTGCCCCTGATATTCACCCCCAACAATGAAGTACCTAGGCGTCCCTTGCGGACCATCATAGACACCAGTGCCGTGAGAACTGAGGTGTCCCACCCATGTGCAAGTAGTCCCGCAAGATCTACCGCGACCGGCAACTGGCTGCCCGTTGACATGCGAACGAGAGAAGATACAGCTGACTTTCCCGTCCCATTCCAAGTCTCTTGGATGACACGGTTTTTACGGCGCCGGAATAACTATGGCATTGGTCATTAGTCCTAGGTTAACTTTCCCATGCAAGTGGAACCTTCACCACCACAATCTTACCGTGGTTCCACCTGCCAGCCCTCCTAGGTTATCACCACATGTCGATAACCACTAATCATCTTACTTATGAAAATAGGTTTTCCAGCCCTTTTTGAGATGTTAGAGTTTGAAGTCAACACTTTGCAAAAAGTTTCAAAACCAGTGCAATCAAGAGATATGTGCAAGATAAACTTGCCTTGTGACTGAAAGGTAATGGAGTCGGATACTTGGCGATGCTCCTGATCTCCTTGTTCTACAGAAATCCAAGCATTGTCCGGTAAGGACAATGTTTTAAGAAGCAAATGGATGCTATGCACGATGATATGCAATGCATGGTGATTCATGGACTTTGTTTTCTTATTTGTGTGTTTTACCCAAGACTTGTTAGGGTTTAAGTGTTTTAATAAAACACAAGTACTATTGGTGTGTTTTACCCTAATTATGGGTTAAAACAATTACTTAAAGTTTGAAATCAAAATTTAAGTTATAAAACTTTTGTTGAGTTATTTGAAAAGAAACAGGTTTAATTTTAAAAGAAGAAATTCCATTTTACTAAAAATAATACTTAAGATTTTTAGAATATAGAATTTAAAAGCTTTTAAAATTTGATTTAAAGAATAATTCAGAAATATGAATTTAATTTGATATTTATTTCATTAAAGAATAAGAAAATGTTTTATTAATGTTATTTGAGTTTTGAGTTTGAATTAAATTCAAAAAGGAAATGATATTCAAATTTGAATTTGAAATTTGTTTTAAAACAAATGGCCAAGGCCCTTTTGGCCCAACTGGTCTAGCTGGCCCAACCGGCCCACTTGGGCTCGGCTAAGCCGACTTGGCTCGGGTCTGGGTCGGTCACCCGACCCAGCCCAGCCCCCCTCGCGCTCCTCTCTCTCCCCCTCGATCTCACTGGCGACTCCGGATCACCGCCGCCGCCGCCTGGTGAAGACTTCCCTCGGCCGCGCCTGGTCGGCCGCGTGGGTACTGCCTCGCCATGCCGGCCAGGTATGCACCTGGGCACCTGGTGAGTGTGGTTCTTCCTCTTCCTCTGCCTTCTCTTCTCTGGCCTCTGTTGCTGACCATCTGGCCATGAATGGCTGCGCCAAGCTCACAGACTTGATTCTGTGAAGCTGCTACTGATGCAAGCTTACTGTGTTAGATTCAGTTAGTTGCTGTCGTGCTGGATCAGTGATGTTCATGCTGTGATTGTTTCTCTGTCAGAAAACTATTCTGATAGAGTGTTAAACTGAACTTTGCTATTTGCAATCTTCAGTTGTAATTGGCTGTGATAAACTATGATTCCTATGTATGACATTAGGAAGATGATTTGGTCAAATAAACTTGGTCCTGTGATTGAACTGGATGTGTTATTGATCTGGCCAAAGCAGTGTTGGTGATGCTCTGCTAGACACCATTCAGTTATGTAAACTGAAACACTTGTTTCAGCTCCTACTGCTGTTAGTCTTTTGATTCCTAATAAAAGACCTGGAAAATGATAAGGCTAGAAATCCATGTTTGGCTCTCTGTGATATTGTTGTGGTGTTGTGTTTGAGGTGCATGACCATTTGGTCAAGTGCCCAACAACCAAACCATGAAATGGCTAGCTGCTGGTGAAACTTTCCTAGTGTACAGGCCAGTGATGCTGGTCTGAGGCCACTCACAATCTTGTGAGAAGATTTACTTGCTTATTTAACTAGGGTTTTGAGATTTGATAGTGGTATTAATCATGTTGTGTGTCTGAGGTGCATATCCTATTGGATATGTGCCCAGCACAACCTGACCATGCCTGCTCATATTCAAGCTAAACTAAGCTTGCCAATGAAGTGTTAACTGAGGCTACTACCCTGGTGTTTGCTTATTTGGCTTTTAACTGATGATTCCCTATGATGAGCTTGGCAAAGCAACACTTTGCCAAACTGAGGGCTTTTCCTAAAAACAACACATGCCTGAATCATGCTCTAGCAGTGATATGATGTGCAAGTTTTCTGCCTGTTGCCTGGAGTGGTGCAGCAAAATTGTGTTATCTGTTGCTGTTGCTTGCTAGTGGTGATGGCTTGCTTCTTGCTGGCCTTCTCCTCCTAGTTCAGCTCCTGAGCTTGTCCTTCTCCTCCTGGACTTGCTGCTGAACACATGTCCTTCTCCTCCTGGGCTTGGTCTTGAGCTTCAATCCACCATCATGGTTTTGCTGGGGTTTTTGGTGTGATGCTATGCAAGAACTCGTGTTGTTCTTGGTGTTGTGTGCAAAAACTGTGGTGTTCTTGTGAAGCTCCAGTGCTGGACGTGTGAGTGCTGCTTCCCTGGTGATACACATCTGGTCGACTGCTTGGCTTTGCTAGCAGCTGTGGTGCTGCCAGCTCCAGCTTCTCCTTCAGTGACTAAGCTCCTTGTGAGCTGTGTGCCTGTATACTCACTCAGCTTGGTCTAATCCATCCCCTGGCCGTGCTGTGCATCTGCTATGCACCCTTGTACTTTGTACCCCCAGTGATTTAAAAGAACAGATGCTTCACTTGGTCATTTACACTCAATGATGCAATGGTAATATAATTACCAAAGTCTGAGAGTAAACTAACATTAACCTTTAATCTTTTTCTTTTGTTTATTTGCTTTGTTTTGCAGGTTGCAAATTATGAAGACTTAGAAGATGGAATTCATGAAGACTATTAGAAGTAGTTTAGAATTAGGTTTCTATTCATTTTTCAATGATGTAATCTTCTTTTCAGTTTTTCAGCAATGTAAAGACATTGTATAAATTGTGTAATATCAATAAAGTACTATTTCTGTTTGATTTATATTCTATTCCTTTTCTTTTATCCAACTCAATATTTGATTGAGTTATTTCTTTATTATTAATTAAATATTCAAATTTGAGATAATTCAACAATCAATTTAAATTCTAAAATCACTTAAACAACCACATCAAGAGATCATAGCAATGCCCTTAACAATCTAATAACCTCTAACTCTAAAGGTGATTAGATAGAGGCTATGCACTCTCAGGTTTTTGAATTTGCGAAAAATTTACTCAGGTTTTTAAGATGCATGAATGCACAATAGTCCTAAATCTACCCTTCGTTTTGTCCTAAAAGCTGGGTTATTACAGTCTTCCCCCCTTATCAGAACTTCATCCCGAAGTTAAAACTTTGTGTACCTGAAGAGTTCTGGATATGCTTGTCTTAAATCTTCTTCTTTTTCCCAAGTTGCTTCCCTTTCGGAGTGATGTTTCCATTGCACTTTACAAAACTTAATTGCACGATTCCGAAGCCTCTTCCAGTTCTCTTCTAAGATCTTTATTGGCTTCTCCTTATAAGTCAAGTCTGCTTGAAGATCTAGGTCATCATGTGTAACAGAGTCTTCAGGTGCTTTCAGACACTTCCGAAGTTGAGAAACATGGAAAACATTGTGAACTTGCTTCAATTTCACTGGAAGCTCCAATTCAAAAGCAACACTACAATTCTGACTTAGAATTTTGAATGGTCCAATATATCTTGGGCTTAACTTTCCTTTAATACCGAACCTCTTGATTCCTTTCATAGGACTAACCTTCAAATAGACCAAATCTCCAACTTTGGGTTCCCATGTCCGCCTCTTTTGATCTGCATAACTCTTTTGTCTACTCTGAGCTATCTTTAAACGGTCACGGATGGTATCAATGATGCCTTGCTTCTCTTGGATGAAATTCATTTCAAATTCATGGTTGCCTCCCGGCTCAAACCAACATATTGGAGATCTGCACTTGCGTTCGTATAGTACTTCAAATGGTGCTGCTTTCAAGCTGCTTTGATAGCTGTTGTTGTAAGAGAACTCTACTAATGGTAAGTGCTCATCCCATGAACCTCCAAAATCTAGAGCACATGCACGCAGCATATCCTCCAAGATTTGATTTATTCTTTCTGTTTGCCCTCCAGTTTGAGGATGATAAGCTGTGCTGAAGTCCAATTGTGATCCCAGTGCTGTATGAAGATCTCTCTAGAATATTGACGTGAAAACAGACCCTCTATCAGAGACAATCTTCTTGGGCACTCCATGCTTACTGACGATTTCTCTAACATAGATTTCTACCAGCTTCTCTGCACTATCTTTTTGATTCACAGCCAAGAAATGTGCACTTTTGGTGAGTCGATCAACTATCACCCATATCATATCCTTGTGTCTCTTGGTTAAAGGTAAACCAGTAATAAAATCCATTCCAATTTCCTCCCATTTCTATTCCGGAATCTCCAGAGGTCGTAGTAACCCTGCTGGACTTTGATGTTCTGCCTTGACTCTCTGACAAGTATGGCATTCTGCTACATACTTGGCTATATCCCGCTTCATGTTATTCCACCAGAAAAACTCCTTGAGATCCATGTACATTTTCATACCTCCCGGATGTATTGAATATGGTGTCTCATGAGCCTCCTTGAGAATCAGTCCTTTGATCTCCAGTATATCTGGCACACAAATTCTGTTTTGAAACCAGAGTGAGTTGAAATCACCTAGACGGAATTCAGATGGTCTACCCTCTTCAATCCTGCGGATTTCTTCAGCGATGAAAGGATCTTCATCTTGTCTGTTGATTATAGTGTATTTCAAATCACTTTGTCTTTCCTCCATCACTCTCATAGTGTGAATACTCTCCAAAGATTTGACCTCTAGACATTGTATTTCTTGTCTTTCCAGGTCCTTAAGTAATTCCTCCGGAAGTTCTCTATCCAACGACTGTGTTTCTGTACTCTTCCGACTTAATACATCAGCTACCACATTAGCCTTTCCAGGAGTATAGTTGATAGTAAGATCATAATCCTTGATCAACTCTAACCATCCTTTTTGCCTCATGTTCAACTCTTTCTGAGTAAAGAAGTATTTAAGGCTCTTGTGATCGGTGTAAAGCTCACATTTGGCTCCATAGAGAAATTGCCTCCATTGCTTGAGAGCAAATACAACTGCTGCCAATTCTAGGTCATGTATTGGGTAATTGACTTCATGTGGCTTGAGTTGTCTTGAACCATAAGCAATTACCTTTCGGTCTTGCATCAAAACACAGCCCAATCCATTCTTCGATGCATCACAGTAAACTGTGTAATCCTTCCCAGATTCTGGTATTACTAGGATACGTGCTGTTGTGAGTTTCTTTTTCAGCTCTTGAAAGCTCTCTTCGCATTTCTCAGACCACTCAAATGGAGTGTTTTTCCTTAACAACTTTGTCATCGGCCCAGCTATCTTTGAAAATCCTTCAATGAATCTCCGATAGTATTCGACCACTCCTAGAAAACCTCTAATCTCCTTCACGTTGGTTGGTGCTTGCCAATCCAAGACTGACTGAACTTTGCTTGGGTTCATGGCAATTCCTTCCTTGCTAATAACATGACCAAGGAATTCCACTTGATCCAGCCAAAATTCACACTTACTGAATTTAGCATACAGCTGATGTTCCCTTAACACTTGCAATGCTATTCTAAGATGTTTTGCATGATCCTCTTTATTCTTGGAGTAAATCAGTATGTCATCGATAAACACTATCACAAACTTGTCCAGATATGGCATGAAAATCTTGTTCATCAAATTCATGAAATTTGTCGGAGCATTGGTCAGCCCAAAAGAAACAACTAAGTATTCATGATGGCCATACCTTGAGACAAATGCAGTCTTTGGTACATCTTCTGGCTTGATCTTGATTTGATGATAACCAGATCTCAGATCAATTTTTGAGAAAACCCCAGCTCCATGAACTTGATCAAACAAATCTTGAATTCTTGGCAAAGGATACTTGTTCTTGATGGTGACATTGTTCAGATTTTTGAAATCCCCACACATTCTTCTGCCTCCATCTCTTTTATCAACAAATATGACTGGCGAACCCCAAGGTGATATACTTTCCTGGATGAATCCCTTACTTTCCAACTCATCTAACTGCTCTTTCAGTTCCTTCAACTCTTTAGGACCCATTTTATAGGGTGCTTGTGAAATTGGCGCTGTTCCTGGCTTCAGATCAATGGTGAATTCTATCTCCCTATCCGGTGGCATTCCTAGTAATTCTTGGGGAAATACATCCATGAACTCCTTAACCACTGGAATATCTTCTAACTTGGCCTCTTTTAGAGAATTGAGTTGAATTCCAATCTCTACATGGGTATGCTTATCTGCTTGGTAGGTAATTCTCCCACCTCCAGGCTTCCGGATTGACACAGTCTTCTCTTCACAATCAATGTGTGCTCCATGATCGGACATCCAATCCATACCCAGAACAACTTCAATGTTCTTAAGTGGAAGAACATAGAGATCGGCAAAGTAAGGACAGTCACAGATCGTAATGACCTGGTCTAGTTTGAATTAGGATACTAAAAGTTTACCCCCAGCCGTCACAACAGTCATAGGATGAGCTATCGCCTGACACCTTAACCCATATTTTTCGACAAAATCTTTGGAAATGAATGATGTAGTGGCACCGGTATCAAAAAGAACTTTGCCGGGATGAGTAAGGATGCTGAGCGTACCTATGACCGCCATTTCAGAATTGTTAGCTTCCTCCAGCGATGTGCAATTCAGCTTCCCAAAATTCCGGCCTATTTTTCCATTCCCGTTCTTGCTGCTACTGCCACCTCCAGATGCAGGTCAACCACCCACTCCTGTCTTGCCTCCACGATTATCCGGCCATCCACCAGCTGGTTTATTTGGACAATCTGGATGGATATGCCCTTCCTTCCCGCAAGCATAACAGATAATACTCGGCTTTCTGCAATCACTCTTCATATGACCTGGAAGTCCACACTTGTGACAGATGATCTGCTCTTTTGGTGTGAATACCTTACGATTGGGTGGAGCTCCTCCTGTTCTAACCCTGGGTTTGAAACTCAGGTTTGGAGTACTTCAGGTTGGCGGAACTCTCTTGGCCTCTGTCTTGGCCCTCTTCAGCCGGCTCATTTGAACCAACTTATAGTCATTCTCCCCGGTAATAGCTGTGTCCATCAATTCTTGGAAGTTACGCGGCTTTGTCAACTTCATCTGCATTGCCACGTATGGATCCAGTCCCCTGAGGAACCTTTTCATCCTCTTGCTGTCAGTACTCACCTCGTCACTCGTGTAACGAGAGAGTCTCGTGAACTCCTTGATGTAAGCCATCATTGTTGCACTCCCCTGCTTGAGGTCTTCAAATTCCCTCCTCTTGAGCTCAACCACACTTTCTGGCACATGAAAGGTATGGAATTTTTCTTTGAACTCTTCCCAAGAGAATACCTTCTCCAGAAGTTGGAGTGTCACTTCATTATCCCACCATGTTGCGGCTGGTCCAGATAGAAGGTGTACAGCATAACGAACCTTCTCCTCGTCATTGGCTCCCACAGCCTTCAATTTTCTCTCGGTGTCCATCATCCAGTCTTCCGCATCCATAGGTTCCACCGCGGAAGCAAAGGGAAGTTGTTGTGGATATACCAAACGGGTATACCAGTGACGTAGTCTCATACCGGCAAACCAGGGTGGCCCATGGAGGTGGTATGGCGGATAGCCAACCGGGCGGCCTAGTTGCTGGTGGTATGGCAAATTCCACGCTGCCATGCCATGGCAGATTCCCAGACGGCAGGAGCTTATGGCAGATTCCACGCTGCCATGCCATGGCAGATTACTGGACGCAGGAGCTTATGGCAGATTCAATGCTGCCATACCATGGTGGATTACTGGACGCAGGAGCTTATGGTGGATTACTGGTCGCGATGCGATCTGCTATGTCTTAGCTATTCTAGCTATCTCCTGGCCTCAAGGGCTCCTCCACGCCGGCTTATAAAGGCGCCTGGCGTGGACATCACGGTGGTTCCGGGGCGGATACAATATGGAGTCCTAGACTAAGTCCTATGCGTGTACTACAAGGCAACCTGCCATGGGCCTGTCTTCGGATCCGCCATAAGCTCCTGCGTCCAGTAATCCACCATGGTATGGCAGCATTGAATCTGCCATAAGCTCCTGCCGTCTGGGAATCTGCCATGGCATGGCAGCGTGGAATCTGCCATGGCATGGCAGCCTTCAATCCGCCATACCTCCATGGGCCACCCTGGTTTGCTGGTATGAGACTACGTCACTGGTATACCCGTTTGGTATATCCACAACAGTAGCCCCCGGAGTTCTTTGAGATCTTCTCTTCTGTCTTCAATGCTTGATGGGCTTTTTTATCTTTGTCTTCATCTTCGTCTTCAAGATAGTCGCGTGAAAGATCTCGTAGAGCTCCCCAAGAATAAATTTGATCTGCCTAGAACTTTAGGTGGACCAGTGACGTCTCATACTTGCAGGGTAATTCTCCAGATACATGCTGGTATGCTACTGCGAACGAATCCAAGGCGGATAACTAGTATTTTTTTCTGAGCTCAAGGAACGTTCTTTCCAGTATAAGATGTTGCCTCGAGGTTTACCAAACAGTGAGCGCAAAATTATCGCACTGCTTCTGTTTTTGAACTTCGATGCTTTTACACCATGTGTAGCCCCCGAGCGCCATGGCGGGTTCTCATAGAGAATCCATCAGGGTGCTCTTAGAGAAACTACTTAGAATATTTAGCCTGTAGCCCCCGAGCACCGCTATGCAATTTTCCTAGCGGTGCTCTTAGAAGACTTAGGATTTTTTGCTAGCTGTAGCCCCCGAGCGTTATGGCGGATTTCTATCCGGCATAGGGCTCTAAGAGAACTACGTAGTTAAAATGCGATGAGTAGCCCCCGAGCGTTATGGCGGATTTTTATCCTGCGCAATGCTCTAAGAGAACTTCACAAAACTTAGCATCGGTGTAGCCCCCGAGTGTCAAGGTATAATTTACTTGAAAATCCGGCTTGATGCTCTTTAGAGAACTTCACCAATTATTAGATCAACATATTATGGTCGCAGCCCCCGGGCGGCCAGCTCCAAGGCAGCCGGCTCCAAGGTGACCTCAAGGCATCCTGCTCCATGGCGGTCTGCTCCAAGTTGGCATGCTCCATGGTGGTCTCAAGGCATCCTGCTCCATGGCGGACTGCTCCAAGGTGGCCGCTCCATGGCAGATTTTAGCTGCCATCAAAGGTGTCCGCTCCATGGCAGATTTTGGGATGCCATCAAAGGCGGCCGCTGCATGGCAGATTTGGGCTGCTATCGACGATAGCCCCCGGGTATTTGAGCTAAGTGGCTCGAAAACACCTCAGATCGGTCACCAGCAAAGCGTCCAAGCGTCATATGTACCTGTGACATAAAAACAAAACATAATTGTATTAAATCGTTCTTGTGTTCAACGAACAAATGCAAGGCGGATAAAACACGGCCATTGAACAGATGTTTTAAAGCTGAAACTATGCAGCAGTTGAACAACATAAAACTGTCAAGGCGGAAAAAACTCGACTATCTTGAACAGTTCATGTGCATATAATATATTTTAAGCAAGTGCTGGTTTATCCGTTCTTCCGGTTTATATGCTTGACTTTTCATGAGATGGCAAACTTTTGCACGAACAATCCGCCAAGGCGATAGCGCTTAATAGCAGCCGTCCAAAACCCTGAAAACGGATGGCGGCTTTAAAGTGCCAAAATGTCACTACTCGGGAATCCACATATAAAACATCAGAAAACGTGTAGGCCAGAAAACTTAAGCTAACGCCGGATGGCGGATTTTTGCATGATACCGGCGCCTTTAGAGGCAAGCCAGTCAAAATTTTACTCACGAGCGCAAGGCAAATCGTGGAAAAGTTATGATCAAAATGAAAGCGGTAAAAGACTCAGAATATGAGCGAACCAATCTTTATATCATGATCATAAACAAATATAAAATATAAATAGGGACTTAGTTGTTTAAACGAAGTCGATGTGGTTAGAGAGATCCGCGACAAAGTAGTCCGCGATGGCGGCAAAGTCGGCTATGGCAGAGAGCAATCCGTAGCAGCGATGAAGCCAACGATAGCAGATACAAAATTATCCGCACACGAGGTGAAGCCATCCACGATGAAGTAGAAATAATCCATGGCGGCGGCAAAGCCAGCGACGCCATGCATGTGTTCATACATGGCGGATTTATTGTCAAGGTGGAGCCGAAGACGAAGTAGTCCGCCGCGGTGGTTAAGCTGGTCATGGCGGAACTGACTACAGCGCATCTAACCTGCTACAGCGCAGACACGCACAACGCAGAAAACATGGCGGAATAGATGTCGTCCGCAATAAGGGCAGCCGAGTTACGCACGTACAAACTTTGAGCTAGAAGCTAGCTGGCTGAGTTATGCACGTACAAATGGCGGAGTTGCAGCACGTTGAAGTAAAGACTGTTGTCACGGAGGCGAAGCCGAAACCAAACATAATGAAGCCATCCTCAACAAAGCCCAAGTAGACATGTTATCGGCCGCCACGGGGGAGAATAGTAGCGGAAACAAGGCTACCTGTTGCACAGGCGGATGCGTAGTCGCCATGATTAGGCTTCAAAAAACAATGTCGGTCATGCTGAAATCATCATATATAGGCAGCAGCGTACATGCAATCATGCAGATTAGTACGTTGGCCGTAAAATCCATGCATGATGTGCATATGAAATAGCTAGGATCACCAATCGATAGGTAATATGCCCGATTAGATTAGGACAGCTACTGCTTGTGCTTGCATGGATGGCGGTACTGTTCTCGGCGAACTCATAATTGCAGCCAGCGATGATGAACTTATCAGCGGCAAAGTTATACTAGCCAGCGATGATAAACTTATCAGCGGCAAAGTTATACTAGCCAGCGACGATGAACTTATCGGCGGCAAAGTTATACTAGCTAGCAATGATGAACTTATCGGCGGCAAAGTTATACTAGCCAGCGACGATGTAGGGGTTATCCGCGGCGGCGGCGGAGCCAGCGACGCCTAGCAGATGGCAGACCGACAATCAGATAAGATCGGCGCCACCTCGAACACAAGGGATTGGGACAATCCGCCAGTGCGAGGGCTGTTACGTCGAGCCCCCGATTGCCTAGCCTGCGGCGGTAATGAACTTTCCGCCGATATGTTGCAGATAAAAGCGATCCGATCCGACCGCCATCGAAGACGGTGAGAAATCCGCCCGGATCGATTCCAGACGCCCCAGCACCACGGTGGGCGCCAACTGTCGTGGTTCTTACGACACGTATGCCATGAGGGGTACCTCAAGGCGATAGAAGGAGGGGATAGGCGATCTGGTGCCCGGGACGGTGAGAGACATGGATTACCCAGGTTCACGTCCCCGCGGTGGAGGATCGCTACATCCTGCTACAACTCACTATAATGGCACAATGTGTACAGATTACAATGATGGTGTTGGTCGCGATGCGATCTGCTATGTCTTAGCTATTCTAGCTATCTCCTGGCCTCAAGGGCTCCTCCACGCCGGCTTATAAAGGCGCCTGACGTGGGCATCACGGTGGTTCCGGGGCGGATACAATATGGAGTCCTGGACTAAGTCCGATGCGTGTACTACAAGGCAACCTGCCATGGGCCTGTCTTCGGATCCGCCATAAGCTCCTGCGTCCAGTAATCCACCATGGTATGGCAGCATTGAATCTGCCATAAGCTCCTGCCGTCTGGGAATCTGCCATGGCATGACAGCGTGGAATCTGCCATGGCATGGCAGCCTTCAATCCGCCATACCTCCATGGGCCACCCTGGTTTGCTGGTATTAGACTACGTCACTGGTATACCCGTTTGGTATATCCACAACAGAAGTGGTTTTGCATTGAGGAAATCAGAAAGGCTTACCCCTCTTGCCTCCGGAACCCTTCCAGCTCTAACATGCCCCATGAGCTCTTGTATAAATTTGTTCTGTGTCTCTTGCATGAACTGCATATACTACATAAAGCTTTGTTCCGCCAAAGGCCTGAATGGTGGTGGTGGTAAATGAGCTTGATTTTCTTGATCAGCCTTTGCTTTGGCTTCCATTTCTGCCTGCTGGTCATTCATTGCCTTCGTTTGAGCTTCTTATGCCAAGCGTTGCTCCTCAGCATCGGCAGCTAAACCCGTATCCATAGCCCCTCTAGTCCTGTAACATAAAGCGAAGATCTCATAATTACACCATGCCCATGCTTTCTGAGCTTCACTTCATGCTTAGAACTAGTCACACAATGGAAAACAGAAATCCAAATCCAAATGGAAGATCGCAAGAAAACCAAATACAAGGTACATATTATACATATCATACAAACCGATACAAGGTCATTATTACAACACGTACTCTCACACGTGGAGTACACTCATAGATCGAGACTGGATAGTTCTAGCGTCTCTCTTATTATTACAACATACTACTAGCACTAGCTGCATTCAAAGATACAACTAAGCTTCTGTCTTGGTCTTGACATCACGTCCGGATCTCACGGCTCGTAGTACATGCCCGGAGTCCACCCGTACTGGCGTGTAGTCCGGCGCACTGTCTCTGGAACAAACGGCCTACCACCCGGAACATAGTCCGAGTCAGACGTGTCCATCACTGAGGTATCACTCAACACGAGTCCATTCAGTCCTAGGTAGCTCTCAAAGTACACCCTGGTCTCGTGAGTAGTCATAGTAGGAAAAGGCTCCGCCTCTCCCTAACACACACTCTCCGTGCAGTAGGTGTGATCAAACGGTGCTTCCTGCTCCATAGGTATCTCAACCGGCTCCTGACTCTCAAACTGAACCTCCATCGGATCCTCCTCCTCAACAGATACAACAGGAGTGACTACGGCATCGCTACCTCCTGCTGTGTGAGCTGTCCCTCCATACGAGCTAGTATACTGCTGGCCGTCTCCCAGCCAGTCAAGCCTCCACCCATCAGAGTTCTCAATAGGAAGCTTAGACTCCGAGACCCCCTTGAGACCCTGCTGCGCCTCTATACTAGAAGTGATAACTGGGTAATGTATAGGCTCTGGAGTGAGTGAATACTTGGAGGGTCCAGGCTGTGTCGGGTAACTGTGAGTTCCCACAACCGGTGAGAAGTGTGATCCCTCCGACTCCTGCCTAATCATCTGTGCTCGCTCCTGCCTCCTAGTAGTGTCTATGAGGTCATCAAGCATCTCCGCCTTGTCCTCCACAATGACCTGGTGAGTGTTATACAGTGATCCTACCATCTTCCTATACCTATCAAGAAGTCTGGCTGCTAACTTCGGCTTCTTCTTTACCAGAACATCGTGATCCATTCCCGGCTCATCCATCAGTGAGTCATGAGGAATAGCGGTAAAAGTGGTACCTGCTAACTCCACCACTCTGTACTCCCTGATAGTCGCAATAGCTCTCACTACTGCCTCGTGATAAGCTACAGTCTCACCTCTTCCCTCTCCGGAAGGCTGAACTATACTAGGTGCTAATCCATCTGGTAGCATGATCATGACACGGTACTTAACCATAGTCCCGTCATCCTTGTAAGTATAGGTCTTAACAGGGATGTCGGTGCTGAGTCCAAAAGCCCGTAGTAGTGACCCTAACTGCTCAGTCAAGGTTCCCTCATAGTCTTCCAGAGTCTTCCTCTGTGACCAAACAGTACGTGCTGGAATTCTCGATGCCATAAAAGCTGTTACAAGAATAAGGTACAGAATTAGTATGATGCATCATAATAAAGAATTGTAACACTAAAAATATGACTAAGTTATTCCCAAGTGAATAACCATCATAGATTTAGGGAACTCTTTACCGTTGCTACTAGACTCCTACAGGTTCTATCCCTTTACTAGGTTTCCAACCTAAGGTCAAAGCAATTGCTCTGATACCAGCTGCGGTGACCCAGCATACCACTGCATGTTGTAGTATGCAAGTCGTTGATATAACACTTGCGAAACAAGCCTCCACAAATATTACATCCCTCAGAATGGTACAGCAGAAACATTGCGGGCCCCAAATACAAACTGAACTTCATATTATTACAAACCAAAGCGTGATGATAACGAAATGCTCCCCATAAGAGAACACCTCAAGTGCTTAGTGTTTACAACAACTGGAAAGCTTCAGATACTTAAACATGAGAAGAACTCAACAACTTATTCTTATTCTACAGTTGCTCGGTTCCTCAGCTACAATACTACTCTACTAGTTAGTACTCCTTCACTCCGACTCCTCGCCGGAGGATGCTCCATAGCGAATGAAGTAATCCACACCTTCGACTCCGCAAGAGAGATCTGGCTCCTCGTATAAGATGTCCTGCTGGCTTTCGATGGCGTTCAGAGTTGCCTCATCGAGCTCTTCACAGTCTAGCAAGGGTTTAAGAGATTGGGGTGAGTAACGAGCGTTACCCAGCAAGTTTCTTTAGAAAGAAGTTGTGTGATATGCACTATCTATAGCCACAGACCCAAAAGAGTCGTAGGCCTATGCAAGGTTTTATCAAGGTTTTCTTGAAAGATTGCTTTTACTATAGAAAACTATGCCCAATAGCCAACACAGGTAATAGTGCCTTGAGAGCACCTTTCCTGCCGCGTTCGCAGTTCCTTCCCGAAAC
Source organism: Dactylis glomerata (assembly GCA_007115705.1). Taxonomy (NCBI): domain Eukaryota; kingdom Viridiplantae; phylum Streptophyta; class Magnoliopsida; order Poales; family Poaceae; genus Dactylis; species Dactylis glomerata. Next base: position 1,359,692 of record QXEO01000128.1, on the reverse strand, counting down.
AAGGGGTAACATGTCACATCCTTATACACTCTGCAGAGGTGTGTCCTTCCAAAAGAGATCAAAGCCTTGCTGCACAACCGGGCGTACATTTCCGTCCACACTTCCATGGTGTGGGGCCCAGTCATTGATCCAAGCCAATCACTGCCTTCTCCGCACAACGCATGCCCACCCAATTCACGCAAGCAGGTTGTGCCCCTGATATTAACCCCCAATGATGAAGTACCTAGGCGTCCCTTGCGGACCATCATAGACACCAGTGCCGTGAGAACTGAGGTGTCCCACCCATGTGCAAGTAGTCCCGCAAGATCTACCGCGACCAGCAACTGGCTGCCCGTTGACATGCGAACAAGAGAAGATACAGCTGACTTTCCTGTCCCATTCCAAGTCTCTTGGATGACACGGTTTTTACGGCGCTGGAATAACTATGGCATTGGTAATTAGTCCTAGGTTAACTTTCCCGTGCAAGTGGAACCTCCACCACCACAATCTTACCGTGGTTCCACCAGCCAGCCCTCCTAGGTTATCACCACAGGTCGATAACCACTAATCATCTTACTTATGAAAATAGGTTTTCCAGCCCTTTTTGAGATGTTAGAGTTTGAAGTCAACACTTTGCAAGAAGTTTCAAAACCAGTACAATCAAGAGATATGTGCAAGATAAACTTGCCTTGTGACTGAAAGATAATGGAGTCGGATACTTGGCGATGCTCCTGATCTCCTTGTTCTACAGAAATCCAAGCATTGTCCGGTAAGGACAATGTTTCAAGAAGCAAATGGATGCTATGCACGATGATATGCAATGCATGGTGATTCATGGACTTTGTTTTCTTATTTGTGTGTTTTACCCAAGACTTGTTAGGGTTTAAGTGTTTTAATAAAACACAAGTACTATTGGTGTGTTTTACCCTAATTATGGGTTAAAACAATTACTTAAAGTTTGAAATCAAAATTTAAGTTATAAAACTTTTGTTGAGTTATTTGAAAAGAAACAGGTTTAATTTTAAAAGAAGAAATTCCAATTTACTAAAAATAATACTTAAGATTTTTAGAATATAGAATTTAAAAGCATTTAAAATTTGATTTAAAGAATAATTCCGAAATATGAATTTAATTTGATATTTATTTCATTAAAGAATAAGAAAATGTTTTATTAATGTTATTTGAGTTTTGAGTTTGAATTAAATTCAAAAAGGAAATGATATTCAAATTTGAATTTGAAATTTGTTTTAAAACAAATGGCCAAGGCCCTTTTGGCCCAACTGGTCCAGCTGGCCCAACCGGCCCACTTGGGCTCGGCTAAGCCGACTTGGCTCGGGTCTGGGTCGGTCACCCGACCCAGCCCAGCCCCCCTCGCGCTCCTCTCTCTCCCCCTCGATCTCACTGGCGACTCCGGATCACCGCCGCCGCCGCCTGGCCTCTCCGGCCAACTCCGGTGACCTCCGTCGTTGCCACCTTGGGCGAAACACCCGCCTCCGCGCCCTCTACCAGCTCCACCAAAAGGAATCGCCGGCCGCTTCCTCCCCGAGGAGATCGGGGTGGTCTTCCCCCTCGGGATTTGCCGCGTCCGAGCACCGCTGATGCCGCGCCTCACCAAGCTGGAGCTTGGTGAGCTTGCTCCAGTGCTTGTGCTTCGTGGGTGAACGCCGGTGGAAGTACCAAGATGTGGTGCTCCCGGTGCAGCTCGGTGAAGACTTCCCTCGGCCGCGCCTGGTCGGCCGCGTGGGTACTGCCTCGCCATGCCGGCCAGGTATGCACCTGGGCGCCTGGTGAGTGTGGTTCTTCCTCTTCCTCTGCCTTCTCTTCTCTGGCCTCTGTTGCTGACCATCTGGCCATGAATGGCTGCGCCAAGCTCATAGACTTGATTCTGTGAAGCTGCTACTGATGCAAGCTTACTGTGTTAGATTCAGTTAGTTGATGTCGTGCTGGATTAGTGATGTTCATCCTGTGATTGTTTCTCTGTCAGAAAACTATTCTGATAGAGTGTTAAACTGAACTTTGCTATTTGAAATCTTCAGTTGTAATTGGCTGTGATAAACTATGATTCCTATGTATGACATTAGGAAGATGATTTGGTCAAATAAACTTGGTCCTGTGATTGAACTGGATGTGTTATTGATCTGGCCAAAGCAGTGTTGGTGATGCTCTGCTAGACACCATTCAGTTATGTAAACTGAAACACTTGTTTCATTCCTACTGCTGTTAGTCTTTTGATTCCTAATAAAAGACCTGGAAAATGATAAGGCTAGAAATCCATGTTTGGCTCTCTGTGATATTGTTGTGGTGTTGTGTTTGAGGTGCATGACCATTTGGTCAAGTGCCCAACAACCAAACCATGAAATGGCTAGCTGCTGGTGAAACTTTCCTAGTGTACAGGCCAGTGATGCTGGTCTGAGGCCACTCACAATCTTGTGAGAATATTTACTTGCTTATTTAACTAGGGTTTTGAGATTTGATAGTGGTATTAATCATGTTGTGTGTCTGAGGTGCATATCCTATTGGATATGTGCCCAGCACAACCTGACCATGCCTGCTCATATTCAAGCTAAACTAAGCTTGCCAATGAAGTGTTAACTGAGGCTACTACCCTGGTGTTTGCTTATTTGGCTTTTAACTGATGATTCCCTATGATGAGCTTGGCAAAGCAACACTTTGCCAAACTGAGGGCTTTTCCTAAAAACAACACATGCCTGAATCATGCTCTAGCAGTGATATGATGTGCAAGTTTTCTGCCTGTTGCCTGGAGTGGTGCAGCAAAATTGTGTTATCTGTTGCTGTTGCTTGCTAGTGGTGATGGCTTGCTTCTTGCTGGCCTTCTCCTCCTAGTTCAGCTCCTGAGCTTGTCCTTCTCCTCCTGGACTTGCTGCTGAACACATGTCCTTCTCCTCCTGGGCTTGGTCTTGAGCTTCAATCCACCATCATGGTTTTGCTGGGGTTTTTGGTGTGATGCTATGCAAGAACTCGTGCTGTTCTTGGTGTTGTGTGCAAAAACTGTTGTGTTCTTGTGAAGCTCCAGTGCTGGACGTGTGAGTGCTGCTTCCCTGGTGATACACATCTGGTCGACTGCTTGGCTTTGCTAGCAGCTGTGGTGCTGCCAGCTCCAGCTTCTCCTTCAGTGACTAAGCTCCTTGTGAGCTGTGTGCCTGTATACTCACTCAGCTTGGTCTAATCCATCCCCTGGCCGTGCTGTGCATCTGCTATGCACCCTTGTACTTTGTACCCCCAGTCATTTAAAAGAACAGATGCTTCACTTGGTCATTTACACTCAATGATGCAATGGTAATATAATTACCAAAGTCTGAGAGTAAACTAACATTAACCTTTAATCTTTTTCTTTTGTTTATTTGCTTTGTTTTGCAGGTTGCAAATTATGAAGACTTAGAAGATGGAATTCATGAAGACTATTAGAAGTAGTTTAGAATTAGGTTTCTATTCATTTTTCAATGATGTAATCTTCTTTTCAGTTTTTCAGCAATGTAAAGACATTGTATAAATTGTGTAATATCAATAAAGTACTATTTCTGTTTGATTTATATTCTATTCCTTTTCTTTTATCCAACTCAATATTTGATTGAGTTATTTCTTTATTATTAATTAAATATTCAAATTTGAGATAATTCAACAATCAATTTAAATTCTAAAATCACTTAAACAACCACATCAAGAGATCATAGCAATGCCCTTAACAATCTAATAACCTCTAACTCTAAAGGTGATTAGATAGAGGCTATGCACTCTCAGGTTTTTGAATTTGCGAAAAAATTACTCAGGTTTTTAAGATGCATGAATGCACAATAGTCCTAAATCTACCCTTCGTTTTGTCCTAAAAGCTGGGTTATTACAGTCTTCCCCCCTTATCAGAACTTCGTCCCGAAGTTAAAACTTTGTGTACCTGAAGAGTTCTGGATATGCTTGTCTTAAATCTTCTTCTTTTTCCCAAGTTGCTTCCCTTTTGGAGTGATGTTTCCATTGCACTTTACAAAACTTAATTGCACGATTCCGAAGCCTCTTCCAGTTCTCTTCTAAGATCTTTATTGGCTTCTCCTCATAAGTCAAGTCTGCTTGAAGATCTAGGTCATCATGTGTAACAGAGTCTTCAGGTGCTTTCAGACACTTCCGAAGTTGAGAAACATGGAAAACATTGTGAACTTGCTTCAATTTCACTGGAAGCTCCAATTCAAAAGCAACACTACAATTCTGACTTAGAATTTTGAATGGTCCAATATATCTTGGGCTTAACTTTCCTTTAATACCGAACCTCTTGATTCCTTTCATAGGACTAACCTTCAAATAGACCAAATCTCCAACTTTGGGTTCCCATGTCCGCCTCTTTTGATCTGCATAACTCTTTTGTCTACTCTGAGCTATCTTTAAACGGTCACGGATGGTATCAATGATGCCTTGCTTCTCTTGGATGAAATTCATTTCAAATTCATGGTTGCCTCCCGGCTCAAACCAACATATTGGAGATCTGCACTTGCGTTCGTATAGTACTTCAAATGGTGCTGCTTTCAAGCTGCTTTGATAGCTGTTGTTGTAAGAGAACTCTGCTAATGGTAAGTGCTCATCCCACGAACCTCCAAAATCTAGAGCACATGCACGCAGCATATCCTCCAAGATTTGATTTATTCTTTCTGTTTGCCCTCCAGTTTGAGGATGATAAGCTGTGCTGAAGTCCAATTGTGATCCCAGTGCTGTATGAAGATCTCTCTAGAATATTGACGTGAAAACAGACCCTCTATCAGAGACAATCTTCTTGGGCACTCCATGCTTACTGACGATTTCTCTAACATAGATTTCTACCAGCTTCTCTGCACTATCTTTTTGATTCACAGCCAAGAAATGTGCACTTTTGGTGAGTCGATCAACTATCACCCATATCATATCCTTGTGTCTCTTGGTTAAAGGTAAACCATTAATAAAATCCATTCCAATTTTCTCCCATTTCCATTCCGGAATCTCCAGAGGTCGTAGTAACCCTGCTGGACTTTGATGTTTTTCCTTGACTCTCTGACAAGTATGGCATTCTGCTACATACTTGGCTATATCCCGCTTCATGTTATTCCACCAGAACAACTCCTTGAGATCCATGTACATTTTCATACCTCCCGGATGTATTGAATATGGTGTCTCATGAGCCTCCTTGAGAATCAGTCCTTTGATCTCCGGTATATCTGGCACACAAATTCTGTTTTGAAACCAGAGTGAGTTGAAATCACCTAGACGGAATTCAGATGGTCTACCCTCTTCAATCCTGCGGATTTCTTCAGCGATGAAAGGATCTTCATCTTGTCTGTTGATTATAGTGTATTTCAAATCACTTTGTCTTTCCTCCATCACTCTCATAGTGTGAATACTCTCCAAAGATTTGACCTCTAGACATTGTATTTCTTGTCTTTCCAGGTCCTTAAGTAATTCCTCCGGAAGTTCTCTATCCAACGACTGTGTTTCTGTACTCTTCCGACTTAATACATCAGCTACCACATTAGCCTTTCCAGGAGTATAGTTGATAGTAAGATCATAATCCTTGATCAACTCTAACCATCCTTTTTGCCTCATGTTCAACTCTTTCTGAGTAAAGAAGTATTTAAGGCTCTTGTGATCGGTGTAAAGCTCACATTTGGCTCCATAGAGAAATTGCCTCCATTGCTTGAGAGCAAATACAACTGCTGCCAATTCTAGGTCATGTATTGGGTAATTGACTTCATGTGGCTTGAGTTGTCTTGAACCATAAGCAATTACCTTTCGGTTTTGCATCAAAACACAGCCCAATCCATTCTTCGATGCATCACAGTAAACTGTGTAATCCTTCCCAGATTCTGGTATTACTAGGATAGGTGATGTTGTGAGTTTCTTTTTCAGCTCTTGAAAGCTCTCTTCGCATTTCTCAGACCACTCAAATGGAGTGTTTTTCCTTAACAACTTTGTCATTGGCCCAGCTATCTTTGAAAATCCTTCAATGAATCTCCGATAGTATCCGACCACTCCTAGAAAACCTCTAATCTCCTTCACGTTGGTTGGTGCTTGCCAATCCAAGACTGACTGAACTTTGCTTGGGTTCATGGCAATTCCTTCCTTGCTAATAACATGACCAAGGAATTCCACTTGATCCAGCCAAAATTCACACTTACTGAATTTAGCATACAGCTGATGTTCCCTTGACACTTGCAATGCTATTCTAAGATGTTTTGCATGATCCTCTTTATTCTTGGAGTAAATCAGTATGTCATCGATAAACACTATCACAAACTTGTCCAGATATGGCATGAAAATCTTGTTCATCAAATTCATGAAAATTGTCGGAGCATTGGTCAGCCCAAAAGAAACAACTAAGTATTCATGATGGCCATACCTTGAGACAAATGCAGTCTTTGGTACATCTTCTGGCTTGATCTTGATTTGATGATAACCAGATCTCAGATCAATTTTTGAGAAAACCCCAGCTCCATGAACTTGATCAAACAAATCTTGAATTCTTGGCAAAGGATACTTGTTCTTGATGGTGACATTGTTCAGATTTCTGAAATCCCCACACATTCTTCTGCCTCCATCTCTTTTATCAACAAATATGACTGGCGAACCCCAAGGTGATATACTTTCCTGGATGAATCCCTTACTTTCCAACTCATCTAACTGCTCTTTCAGTTCCTTCAACTCTTTAGGACCCATTTTATAAGGTGCTTGTGAAATTGGCGCTGTTCCTGGCTTCAGATCAATGGTGAATTCTATCTCCCTATCTGGTGGCATTCCTAGTAATTCTTGGGGAAATACATCCATGAACTCCTTAACCACTGGAATATCTTCTAACTTGGCCTCTTTTAGAGAATTGAGTTGAATTCCAATCTCTACATGGGTATGCTTATCTGCTTGGTAGGTAATTCTCCCACCTCCAGGCTTCCAGATTGACACAGTCTTCTCTTCACAATCAATGTGTGCTCCATGATCGGACATCCAATCCATACCCAGAACAACTTCAATGTTCTTAAGTGGAAGAACATAGAGATCGGCAAAGTAAGGACAGTCACAGATCGTAATGACCTGGTCTAGTTTGAATTGGGATACTAAAAGTTTACCCCCAGCCGTCACAACAGTCATAGGATGAGCTATCGCCTGACACCTTAACCCATATTTTTCGACAAAATCTTTGGAAATGAATGATGTAGTGGCACCGGTATCAAAAAGAACTTTGCCGGGATGAGTAAGGATGTTGAGCGTACCTATGACCGCCATTTCAGAATTGTTAGCTTCCTCCAGCGATGTGCAATTCAGCTTCCCAAAATTCCGACCTCTTTTTCCATTCCCGTTCTTGCTGCTACTGCCACCTCCAGATGCAGGTCGACCACCCACTCCTGTCTTGCCTCCACGATTATCCGGCCATCCACCAGCTGGTTTATTTGGACAATCTGGACGGATATGCCCTTACTTCCCGCAAGCATAACAGATAATACTCGGCTTTCTGCAATCACTCTTCATATGACCTGGAAGTCCACACTTGTGATAGATGATCTGCTCTTTTGGTGTGAATACCTTACGATTGGGTGGAGCTCCTCCTGTTCTAACCCTGGGTTTGAAACTCAGGTTTGGAGTACTTCAGGTTGGCGGAACTCTCTTGGCCTCCGTCTTGGCCCTCTTCAGCCGGCTCATTTGAACCAACTTATAGTCATTCTCCCAGGTAATAGCTGTGTCCATCAATTCTTGGAAGTTACGCGGCTTTGTCAACTTCATCTGCATTGCCGTGTATGGAACCAGTCCCCTGAGGAACCTTTTCATCCTCTTGCTGTCAGTACTCACCTCGTCACTCGTGTAACGAGAGAGTCTCGTGAACTCCTTGATGTAAGCCATCATTGTTGCACTCCCCTGCTTGAGGTCTTCAAATTCCCTCCTCTTGAGCTCAACCACACTTTCTGGCACATGAAAGGTATGGAATTTTTCTTTGAACTCTTCCCAAGAGAATACCTTCTCCGGAAGTTGGAGTGTCACTTCATTATCCCACCATGTTGCGGCTGGTCCAGATAGAAGGTGTACAGCATAACGAACCTTCTCCTCGTCATTGGCTCCCACAGCCTTCAATTTTCTCTCGGTGTCCATCATCCAGTCTTCCGCATCCATAGGTTCCACCGCGGAAGCAAAGGGAAGTGGTTTTGCATTGAGGTAATCAGAAAGGCTTACCCCTCTTGCCTCCGGAACCCTTCCAACTCTAACATGCCCCATGAGCTCTTGTATAAATTTGTTCTGTGTCTCTTGCATGAACTGCATATACTACATAAAGCTTTGTTCCGCCAAAGGCCTGAATGGTGGTGGTGGTAAATGAGCTTGATTTTCTTGATCAGCCTTTGCTTTGGCTTCCATTTCTGCCTGCTGGTCATTCATTGCCTTCGTTTGAGCTTCTTATGCCAAGCGTTGCTCCTCAGCATCGGCAGCTAAACCCGTATCCATAGCCCCTCTAGTCCTGTAACATAAAGCGAAGATCTCATAATTACACCATGCCCATGCTTTCTGAGCTTCACTTCATGCTTAGAACTAGTCACACAATGGAAAACAGAAATCCAAATCCAAATGGAAGATCGCAAGAAAACCAAATACAAGGTACATATTATACATATCATACAAACCGATACAAGGTCATTATTACAACACGTACTCTCACACGTGGAGTACACTCATAGATCGAGACTGGATAGTTCTAGCGTCTCTCTTATTATTACAACATACTACTAGCACTAGCTGCATTCAAAGATACAACTAAGCTTTTGTCTTGGTCTTGACATCACGTCCGGATCTCACGGCTCGTAGTACATGCCCGGAGTCCACCCGTGCTGGCGTGTAGTCCGGCGCACTGTCTCTGGAACAAACGGCCTACCACCCGGAACATAGTCCGAGTCAGACGTGTCCATCGCTGAGGTATCACTCAACACGAGTCCATTCAGTCCTAGGTAGCTCTCAAAGTACACCCTGGTCTCGTGAGTAGTCATAGTAGGAAAAGGCTCTGCCTCTCCCTAACACACACTCTCCGTGCAGTAGGTGTGATCAAACGGTGCTTCCTGCTCCATAGGTGTCTCAACCGGCTCCTGACTCTCAAACTGAACCTCCATCGGATCCTCCTCCTCAACAGATACAACAGGAGTGACTACGGCATCGCTACCTCCTGCTGTGTGAGCTGTCCCTCCATACGAGCTAGTATACTGCTGGCCGTCTCCCAGCCAGTCAAACCTCCGCCCATCAGAGTTCTCAATAGGAAGCTCAGACTCCGAGACCCCCTTGAGACCCTGCTGCGCCTCTATACTAGAAGTGATAACTGGGTAATGTATAGGCTCTGGAGTGAGTGAATACTTGGAGGGTCCAGGCTGTGTCGGGTAACTGTGAGTTCCCACAACCGGTGAGAAGTGTGATCCCTCCGACTCCTGCCTAGTCATCTGTGCTCGCTCCTGCCTCCTAGTAGTGTCTATGAGGTCATCAAGCATCTCCGCCTTGTCCTCCACAATGACCTGGTGAGTGTTATACAGTGATCCTACCATCTTCCTATACCTATCAAGAAGTCTGGCTGCTAACTTCGGCTTCTTCTTCACCAGAATATCGTGATCCATTCCCGGCTCATCCATCAGTGAGTCATGAGGAATAGCGGTAAAAGTGGTACCTGCTAACTCCACCACTCTGTACTCCCTGATAGTCGCAATAGCTCTCACTACTGCCTCGTGATAAGCTACAGTCTCACCTCTTCCCTCTCCGGAAGGCTGAACTGTACTAGGTGCTAATCCATCTGGTAGCATGATCACGACACGGTACTTAACCATAGTCCCGTCATCCTTGTAAGTATAGGTCTTAACAGGGATGTCGGTGCTGAGTCCAAAAGCCCGTAGTAGTGACCCTAACTGCTCAGTCAAGGTTCCCTCATAGTCTTCCAGAGTCTTCCTCTGTGACCAAACAGTACGTGCTGGAATTCTCGATGCCATAAAAGCTGTTACAAGAATAAGGTACAGAATTAGTATGATGCATCATAATAAAGAATTGTAACACTAAAAATATGACTAAGTTATTCCCAAGTGAATAACCATCATAGATTTAGGGAACTCTTTACCGTTGCTACTAGACTCCTACAGGTTCTATCCCTTTACTAGGTTTCCAACCTAAGGTCAAAGCAATTGCTCTGATACCAGCTGCGGTGACCTAGCATACCAGTGCATGTTGTAGTATGCAAGTCGTTGATATAACACTTGCGAAACAAGCCTCCACAAATATTACATCCCTCAGAATGGTACAGCAGAAACATTGCGGGCCCCAAATACAAACTGAACTTCATATTATTACAAACCAAAGCGTGATGATAACGAAATGCTCCCCATAAGAGAACACCTCAAGTGCTTAGTGTTTACAACAACTGGAAAGCTTCAGATACTTAAACATGAGAAGAACTCAACAACTTATTCTTATTCTACAGTTGCTCGGTTCCTCAGCTACAATACTACTCTACTAGTTAGTACTCCTTCACTCTGACTCCTCGCCGGAGGATGCTCCATAGCGAATGAAGTAATCCACACCTTCGACTCCGCGAGAGAGATCTGGCTCCTCGTAGAAGATGTCCTGCTGGCTTTCGATGGCGTTCAGAGTTGCCTCATCGAGCTCTTCACAGTCTAGCAAGGGTTTAAGAGATTGGGGTGAGTAACGAGCGTTACCTAGCAAGTTTCTTTAGAAAGAAGTTGTGTGATATGCACTATCTATAGCCACAGACCCAAAAGAGTCGTAGGCCTATGCAAGGTTTTATCAAGGTTTTCTTGAAAGATTGCTTTTACTATAGAAAACTATGCCCAATAGCCAACACAGGTAATAGTGCCTTGAGAGCACCTTTCCTGCCGCGTTCGCAGTTCCTTCCCGGAACAAGGGGTAACATGTCACATCCTTATACACTCTGCAGAGGTGTGTCCTTCCAAAAGAGATCAAAGCCTTGCTGCACAACCGGGCGTACATTTCCGTCCACACTTCCATGGTGTGGGGCCCAGTCATTGATCCAAGCCAATCACTACCTTCTCCGCACAACGCATGCCCACCCAATTCACGCAAGCAGGTTGTGCCCCTGATATTCACCCCCAACGATGAAGTACCTAGGCGTCCCTTGCGGACCATCATAGACACCAGTTCCGTGAGAACTGAGGTGTCCCACCCATGTGCAAGTAGTCCCGCAAGATCTACCGCGACCAGCAACTGGCTGCCCGTTGACATGCGAACAAGAGAAGATACAGCTGACTTTCCTGTCCCATTCCAAGTCTCTTGGATGACACGGTTTTTACGGCGCTGGAATAACTATGGCATTGGTAATTAGTCCTAGGTTAACTTTCCCGTGCAAGTGGAACCTCCACCACCACAATCTTACCGTGGTTCCACCAGCCAGCCCTCCTAGGTTATCACCACAGGTCGATAACCACTAATCATCTTACTTATGAAAATAGGTTTTCTAGCCCTTTTTGAGATGTTAGAGTTTGAAGTCAACACTTTGCAAGAAGTTTCAAAACCAGTGCAATCAAGAGATATGTGCAAGATAAACTTGCCTTGTGACTGAAAGGTAATGGAGTCGGATACTTGGCGATGCTCCTGATCTCCTTGTTCTACAGAAATCCAAGCATTGTCCGGTAAGGACAATGTTTCAAGAAGCAAATGGATGCTATGCACGATGATATGCAATGCATGGTGATTCATGGACTTTGTTTTCTTATTTGTGTGTTTTACCCAAGACTTATTAGGGTTTAAGTGTTTTAATAAAACACAAGTACTATTGGTGTGTTTTACCCTAATTATGGGTTAAAACAATTACTTAAAGTTTGAAATCAAAATTTAAGTTATAAAACTTTTGTTGAGTTATTTGAAAAGAAACAGGTTTAATTTTAAAAGAAGAAATTCCATTTTACTAAAAATAATACTTAAGATTTTTAGAATATAGAATTTAAAAGCTTTTAAAATTTGATTTAAAGAATAATTCCGAAATATGAATTTAATTTGATATTTATTTCATTAAAGAATAAAAAAATGTTTTATTAATGTTATTTGAGTTTTGAGTTTGAATTAAATTCAAAAAGGAAATGATATTCAAATTTGAATTTGAAATTTGTTTTAAAACAAATGGCCAAGGCCCTTTTGGCCCAACTGGTCCAGCTGGCCCAACCGGCCCACTTGGGCTCGGCTAAGCCGACCCGGCTTGGGTCTGGGTCGGTCACCCGACCCAGCCCAGCCCCCCTCGCGCTCCTCTCTCTCCCCCTCGATCTCACTGGCGACTCTGGATCACCGCCACCGCCGCCTGGCCTCTCCGGCCAACTCCGGTGACCTCCGTCGTTGCCACCTTGGGCGAAACACCCGCCTCCGCGCCCTCTACCAGCTCCACCAAAAGGAATCGCCGGCCGCTTCCTCCCCGAGAAGATCGGGGTGGTCTTCCCCCTCGGGATTTGCCGCGTCCGAGCACCGCTGATGCTGCGCCTTACCAAGCTGGAGCTTGCTGAGCTTGCTCCAGTGCTTGTGCTTCGTGGGTGAACGCCGGTGGAAGTACCAAGATGTGGTGCTCCCGGTGCAGCTCGGTGAAGACTTCCCTCGGCCGCGCCTGGTCGGCCGCGTGGGTACTGCCTCGCCATGCCGGCCAGGTATGCACCTGGGCGCCTGGTGAGTGTGGTTCTTCCTCTTCCTCTGCCTTCTCTTCTCTGGCCTCTGTTGCTGACCATCTGGCCATGAATGGCTGCGCCAAGCTCACAGACTTGATTCTGTGAAGCTGCTACTGATGCAAGCTTACTGTGTTAGATTCAGTTAGTTGATGTCGTGCTGGATCAGTGATGTTCATGCTGTGATTGTTTCTCTGTCAGAAAACTATTCTGATAGAGTGTTAAACTGAACTTTGCTATTTGCAATCTTCAGTTGTAATTGGCTGTGATAAACTATGATTCCTATGTATGACATTAGGAAGATGATTTGGTCAAATAAACTTGGTCCTGTGATTGAACTGGATGTGTTATTGATCTGGCCAAAGCAGTGTTGGTGATGCTCTGCTAGACACCATTCAGTTATGTAAACTAAAACACTTGTTTCAGCTCCTACTGCTGTTAGTCTTTTGATTCCTAATAAAAGACCTGGAAAATGATAAGGCTAGAAATCCATGTTTGGCTCTCTGTGATATTGTTGTGGTGTTGTGTTTGAGGTGCATGACCATTTGGTCAAGTGCCCAACAACCAAACCATGAAATGGCTAGCTGCTGGTGAAACTTTCCTAGTGTACAGGCCAGTGATGCTGGTCTGAGGCCACTCACAATCTTGTGAGAATATTTACTTGCTTATTTAACTAGGGTTTTGAGATTTGATAGTGGTATTAATCATGTTGTGTGTCTGAGGTGCATATCCTATTGGATATGTGCCCAGCACAACCTGACCATGCCTGCTCATATTCAAGCTAAACTAAGCTTGCCAATGAAGTGTTAACTGAGGCTACTACCCTGGTGTTTGCTTATTTGGCTTTTAACTGATGATTCCCTATGATGAGCTTGGCAAAGCAACACTTTGCCAAACTGAGGGCTTTTCCTAAAAACAACACATGCCTGAATCATGCTCTAGCAGTGATATGATGTGCAAGTTTTCTGCCTGTTGCCTGGAGTGGTGCAGCAAAATTGTGTTATCTGTTGCTGTTGCTTGCTAGTGGTGATGGCTTGCTTCTTGCTGGCCTTCTCCTCCTAGTTCAGCTCCTGAGCTTGTCCTTCTCCTCCTGGACTTGCTGCTGAACACATGTCCTTCTCCTCCTGGGCTTGGTCTTGAGCTTCAATCCACCATCATGGTTTTGCTGGGGTTTTTGGTGTGATGCTATGCAAGAACTCGTGCTGTTCTTGGTGTTGTGTGCAAAAACTGTTGTGTTCTTGTGAAGCTCCAGTGCTGGACGTGTGAGTGCTGCTTCCCTGGTGATACACATCTGGTCGACTGCTTGGCTTTGCTAGCAGCTGTGGTGCTGCCAGCTCCAGCTTCTCCTTCAGTGACTAAGCTCCTTGTGAGCTGTGTGCCTGTATACTCACTCAGCTTGGTCTAATCCATCCCCTGGCCGTGCTGTGCATCTGCTATGCACCCTTGTACTTTGTACCCCCAGTCATTTAAAAGAACAGATGCTTCACTTGGTCATTTACACTCAATGATGCAATGGTAATATAATTACCAAAGTCTGAGAGTAAACTAACATTAACCTTTAATCTTTTTCTTTTGTTTATTTGCTTTGTTTTGCAGGTTGCAAATTATGAAGACTTAGAAGATGGAATTCATGAAGACTATTAGAAGTAGTTTAGAATTAGGTTTCTATTCATTTTTCAATGATGTAATCTTCTTTTCAGTTTTTCAGCAATGTAAAGACATTGTATAAATTGTGTAATATCAATAAAGTACTATTTCTGTTTGATTTATATTCTATTCCTTTTCTTTTATCCAGCTGAATATTTGATTGAGTTATTTCTTTATTATTAATTAAATATTCAAATTTGAGATAATTCAACAATCAATTTAAATTCTAAAATCACTTAAACAACCACATCAAGAGATCATAGCAATGCCCTTAACAATCTAATAACCTCTAACTATAAAGGTGATTTGATAGAGGCTATGCACTCTCAGGTTTTTGAATTTGCGAAAAATTTACTCAGATTTTTAAGATGCATGAATGCACAATAGTCCTAAATCTACCCTTCGTTTTGTCCTAAAAGCTGGGTTATTACAAGGAGGCAGCGGAGAAATTGGAAACACAAAAACAGAGGCTATTCCAGTGAAGATTGGAGGGGGAAACGCTGCCAGAGTCGCCCCGGACGCTTCTCCACTCTCTACGACATCAACACCATCATGACCGCCATGAAGAGGGAGTAGTCAAGCTCTGGACTATGAGTTTGTGGCAGTAGCCTGTTCTATCTATCTCTTATGCTTCAATGTTTAGATGTCATATGAGCTGCCCAACATGATTATGGTGCATATTATGTAATTCCTATGTGGTGGATCTTTATTTTATTGAATGATTGATCCAACATGTATGCGAGAGTGCGAGAGGGGGATGGTGTGTATTAGATGGAGTAACTAGGTAGTAGTGATTGGATAGTGACAGTATTCATGATCTGCTATAGTGTTTTACCTTTCCACGGTTACCTCACTATGGATAAAGAGAATGCATGTGCTATAATTTCTTAGTGAGAGAATTCCAAGCAACATTCATAGGTACAGTTTTATTGTAATATGTCCAAGCGGTAGCATGTTTGATATTCAACATCAGGTCAAAGTACCTAAGTCTATACTATGTTAATTCTTAATACTAGATTGCTTGAACTGTATTCCTATCTAGTGGAGTATAAGTAAGATGTGTTGCATCATCTTTAAATTAGGATAAGATGCCCATATTAATATCATCAAGTTAACATAATAAAAAACATATCAATGTTTTGGTCTACGAATTCTGCACTTGTGGCTTCGATAGGATTTCTTACAATTTGGATCTGCTATTTTGGTATCAATCTATTAGGAATAGGTTTACATAGTTATGGTTCGTTTATCATCCATCTTGCGCTTAATGCCACCACAACTTTATGAGAGAGTAGAGAAGTGAACCCATGAACCCCGGTCCAGTTTTAATCATAGGAAACACCTTTCTAATACTTTTATATGCACTTTTATTTTTAGCATTAATTAAATCCGAAAATACAAAAACATATTACTTTCTTGCATCCACATATAAAACCCAAAAATACTTTTGCAACATTTTATAAGTCGCATATTAGCTTAGTTTACCTTTCCTGCATCATATTTAATTTATTACACTATTATTTATTTTATTGCATATCATATTTATTTTACTTAAATTGACACCTTGTGCTTGACAACCACTTGGTGGAGTTGGGGACACAAGACAAGGAAATTGTTTTGTAGGTTGCTTGACGAAGAACGACGAGAGCTTTTTTGACTATTCTCCGAGAGTTTGATTTAAACCTCGAGTTTCCTCATGGGCAAAATTTACTCTTGCTACAACACTCTGCACTTGGAGTCCCAACGAGTTGGCACCTTGCTTAGTGTCATCAGTAGGTTGCTTTAGTTGAATCGTGTGTACATTGCTTGTCATCCACATCAAGTATTGAAATGTTGTGGTTTATTTGGTAGCAGTGACGCTCACAGGGATAGGCATGACCAGAGTGATGAGCATCGATGGTAGTTATCCACATGATCACATTGCTGCCACACTACGCATTTTCTACGAGGGCCGTGTCGGTTTAATTTGTTTGTTAGTCGATGATTATAGAATGATGGTTTTTTATAGTGTCCCAATGGCTTGCATTACATATTAATCCATTATGATTACTTCTTTGAGCAGACATTGCTTCTATATGAGGCATATTTTTTGAATGTTCTTTTGCATTTCATGGAGTTGATAATGATTAGACTACAACACTCTATTGAAGGGTGGATCAATGATGTTCAGCGGAACTTAGAACTACAACACTTCTTCATGCCACGTACCTGTAGGACCATCTCTTGATAGTGATGTGGTGCTTGTATGAGTCAGCTGTTAGATTTATCTATAGGTGAGTCATGAGATGATCAATATCACCATTTGTGATTTTTTTTGCAAGTAACCAAACATGATCATGTCATAAGAACAATGTTAGACATGACTATGTGAAAGATTGAGATGACACCTAGAGGAATAGGCATTTTTAAAACTATTATGAATTTAGCTTAAAAGAATGCAAAAATAACCTAGTTTAGTTTTCAAACGCATAAATTTTTAAAAACAAGGTTCAACTAAGTGCACCAACAACTTAAGCTAATTAAGATGAACACAAGAAATATCTCACATGATAGCTATATAGGAAGATTACTGTTCTTGTTGTGTTGGTGGATACTGTTCTTCCCTCTCCTCCACATCTGATTCCGTCCTCCCTCCTCCCATCGCCGATGTCCAAGGTAGCCAAAGTTGTGGGGAAGGGAGGTCTAGAGGTGTACAAGTAGTTTAGGTTGTCTTTCTTCTTCACTAAATCCAGATCGAGCTCGGCAGGGCTTCTTTTTTCTTTCCTTTGCCCCGTCCATGGTTGCCGGGGCTATGACTCGCAGAGGAGCCTTACCACGCATATCTGATGTGGATATTTTGGATCTAGTGATCCCCTATCCGGCAACACCATTCTTCAACGAGGGTCTCAAGTTCTGCGGCTGGACATTTTTGGAGGACGCTGAGCTAGTCGGATCACGAGGTGTGACATGCGTTGGTCCGTGGTGGTCCTCGTTCTACACATGGTTGATGCTGGGCATCAACGATCCCGCTGATGCTTCCTCTAGTCTCCAAGGCATTGCCATCCGGTGCGTGCTCGCTGCTGTGGCGGCATATATATACTTATACTGAGGAATACGGTGAAAACTTGGAGATGATTATTGACTTAGTCCCCAACTTGGAGCTCGTTTCCTCCCCATCGCATACTCTGCATCCTGGACCACATTGGCAAGGTCTGTGTGTTCATATTCTCATATTCTATGATTTCTCCATTGTGGTCATCCACTCCAAGCAATAAGGGCATGAATTTTATGGACATGGCTTGTGAAGGCGTGTACAATCTGCTGATTAAGGCCATAGAATCATTATTACTGACGGGTGCACTTTAGATGTGTAGTACGCTGCAGCTGAGTATGGGTTTGTAGGTAATTAATGATGCAGATGAGGAAGATGTCTCCAGCACTTATTCTTCATTGTTCTGCTCGACTCGACACTGCTACATGAGGTTTGTGTTGGACAGATGGTAATAGCCAGAGGTTGAATGTAGTGCAACTTGCTGCTATGAGGTGTCTTTAATGTTCTTTTGATCAAATTTTGGAAATCGCCTCCAATCGGAAGAACCTCTCCTATTGCTATATGCAACCTGGAAGCCAGGACTACATTAAGATTTGTTGCACAAGGTTTTCGCTGCTTTTTGGTGATCATGATGAGGATACAGTATTCTTGCTGCTCGGGTTGAACCTTCGGAGGTGGATGACAACTCCTCCGATGTTGGTCCTCAGATTTAGCAGAGAAGACACATTGAGATTGGGCTCAGTGAGGGATAAACAATATCTACAGGTTGACTCTCCCTTACATCAAGTGCATACGCCAGATAGACTATCCAGAGAGTCACCGACAGGGCATCAACTGGTATGGAGCATACATGCCTTTGAAGATTGCGGGTGCAGCATTCGAGTCTGCATTGTCAATGAATAAATGATGGTTGCTTGGATCCTTCGAAAATCTTCTGCATTCTCTTCATGAGTTTGGACTATCCTATCTTTAGTACATGCACCTAGGCTTAGTTTCTTCCAACTCTGTTGATCAGAGTTTTGTAATGTATCAATGTGTTTGTTAAAGCAATATATTTTGTACTGTTCAAAAAATAGAAACATCTCACTAGTGATAAACAAGTTCAATCTCGATGTCTATCACAATGAAATAATTAAACTCGGGTAGAAAGATAATCGAGGCACGCGAGGAGAAATAAGTATCCCGATGTTCACTTATACAAAGTAATATGATAACCGTTGGGTAGGTGTAGTTACCACAAAAGTCCCCCCCTCCCCCGTGAAAGGTCACCTTCTTATCGGGGATCCTCGCAAAGTTAGGTCCCCTTGTTTAAAATCGACAAAAGGAAAACCTATCAAGGCTATACCTTTTCCTTATGCTTTCCTCTTGACCATGATAATCACGCATTATGCTTCCTCCAAGCAAGATGCTTCAGTTGATCATTATTGCTTGCTAAAAACTCAAAATTGTCTTCCCCATAAACCACTATGGGATAATTTCATTAAAGGACATCCTCAAATGTCTGTTATCACTAGATAAATGATAAGCTTCAACCATATGAACTGCTCAGGATGCTCATCTTGAACTAATCTTGATGACCATCTGATGGAAACAAATCTACTCCTTGTTTACCACTTGTTGGGACTCCAAGCGACGAGTGATATAGCAAGCTCCAATTTTTCTCACAAGAAAGACTCGATGGTTTATATCAAACTATCGGAGAAAACATAGATCTTCCTCCTTACCCTGTCTGACAACCTGCAACTGTAAAGATTAAGTTTTGTGTCCCCAACTTTACTGAGGTGTTTGTGAGACACACAAAATATAAGAAATACAAAACTTGTAAAAACACGTACGTAAATGGAAGCAAAGTATTTTTGTATTTTTTGGATTTAAATAGAACTGAGAATAAAAGAGCATGTAATGTAAAAGCAAAATATGTTTCTTATGATTAAAATTGGACCAAGATCATGGTTTTACTTGACATCTCTCTGGAGAACTTGCTGGCACATATATAGCTTCATACAACAAGTTAAGAGGATGCAAACAAACTATGAAATGATTGGTACGCATTCATATGGGCATCATGTCTAGGCATAAGGATGATGCAACAATCCCTCTAATACTCCAATAACAATTGAAAACCCCACAAGCCATATCTAAGAATCAACATAGTATTGCATTAAAGAACTTTGATATGAAGTTGAATAACAATATACTACCTTGAGCAAACAAAGCCATCTTTGTTGTCAAAGGATGGGCAATTGTACAAGCATTCGTTTATCCCCAGTGAGGTAATCTTTGGAAAGGTAAAAACCTTGGCAGAACATGAATATATATTGTCACTATCCCATGCATGCAACCAGATTACTTCATCTAACACACACATTCCCTTCTCAAATTCTTGCATACAAGTTTTATCAGAACAAAGCATACATGAAGGGGGGTAACATATGCATCTATACATACACTAATAACAACTAAAAATTTGCATCTCTTAAACTCGTAACAAAAGATCCAACATTAAGGCAATACACATATGATCACAATCATTTAGGCAGATCATGTGATACAAATGAGTGAAGTACATAATGAGAGATGATACAAGTTGCTTCCACAATCCCATAGTACATGGAGTGAACTACTCCCTCTTCATCATGGCAACAGAGGAGTTGGTGTTGGAGGAGGCGAAGGAGCAACCGGGGGCGACTCCGGTGTTGCTTTCTCCTCCTATCTTCGCATGGTCTGATCTGTATCTGCCACCCTCTTTTGTGAATGCGCATGGGCTCATATATATAGTCTATTTTAGGTTAAAACTCATCGGATGGAGCCACGAGGAGGAAAGTGGGCCCCCATGCAGACAAGATGGCTGGCCATATGGGCTACCTTGTTCCTTCCTCGTAAAGCTCAACATTGACTTCTTCTTCTTATCTTGTTGACTATCCCAAATAAATAATGCACTAAATAATTGAGTTTGTTTGACCTCTAAAAGGTTCCTGAAACTAAAAAATACGCAAAACCGTGAATTCCTATTCTGTAGAGTTAACCCCAAAATAAAGGGTACTTAAAAGGAAAATCCCCCAAATCAATGAAAAACATGTCGAGGACCTAAGATAACATTCAAATATAATGGAATATGGTGGAGTAAACTACAAATTTCATGGATGCATTTTACATGCATCACCATCACCACTCGATGTCATTTTCTCATAGGCTCTATGTAAAAAGTTTTGGTGCATGCCCATGCAAATATACATAACCACATAGATACACAAAGCATATTGATACACAAAGCACATAGATCATGGGTTAGCTCAAAAAACGTAGATGAAACATGTTTATCATACCACAGGACCACTTGATCCCACATGGTACATTCTCTGGGTTTCGTGAGTTAACCAATTTGAATCCAATCTTTGCTCTTCCTCTTGGTTAAAATTCTATATTTTCTTCTCTCTTAATTATGATTATGTATTGAAGGTAAACATGAATGCTCACACAATATTATTCATCAAGATGTGCACACCACTGGCTCAACTCTCTCATGACCATTCTAGAGTTTCACCAAGATCGTCACTTTGCCACCACTTGATTTTCTTCATGCTCTATTTTCTAAAGAATTATTTACTTGAGAACATGCTCCAAGACATGACCAACCATGGCTCAACTTGTAATCCCACCACCCTTGTCTTGAAACCATAACTTGAAGTCTTCTCTTCACATCATTTTTCTCAAGATCTTGATCCTCCATGACTTAATTAACACATAAGCTCGACATTGGCTTACTTTGAGTTCCATGAAAGAACTCCATCTTCATTTCTTCTTATTGATCTTATCATATTGATATCTTCATGGCATCCGACCTTGAATCTAACACACAAAATTAAGGCATTGCCTATGGAAGCCTTTCAAGAATAACTCCATAAAAACATTACGCTATAGGGATTGTCATTAATTACCAAAAACACACTTGGGGCAAAATGCCATTTCACCATGATAATATCTTGGGATTTCTATTTTCATGCCCCTGGTTCGTTAGTTGTACTCAGTTTTCCCCAGCCGCTTAACTTTTCCTCAGTTTTCCCCTCGCTCTAGTTTGAAACCCCTCGCAGACACTCAGACGGGAGGGTTGTGGTCTGGTCAGAGGCCTTAGACCGTTACCGGTGACGGCTAGGGAGCCGCGGTGGTTGTGAATAGACCGTTGCTTTTGAATTGTGTTGACTGTTGACCCAATGAGACACGTCGGACTGGCGGTCTGTCACTCACCCAAAGCTTTCCCCTCCGCCCGAGACTGGAAGAGCTCACACACTGCCCCTTCGCCGCCATGCCATCCTGCCCTCCTACCTTATGGCGTCGTCCGCCCCTGAGCCACCCCCGCCCCCACCACCACCCCCGGGAGGCGGAGAGGGTTCCGCCTCCACTAGATCTACCCCTATGGCGGTAGATTATGTACATCCATCTGGTGTGCCGATTATGCCCCTCAACAGCAGAGAAGATTGGGAATTGGAGGGATCTTACACATGGATTCCATCTGGGTAAGCATCGTCTGCCTATGTGAATTAACAGTAGGCAGTTTTTTAGCACGAATCGTTGTTGCTCAACTAACTGCGTTGCTTTTCAAATAGGATTGATCCAGCGCTGGCTTTTCGGCTGGTGGTTAGGCTGGATACTAGCTTTTTGCGTGATTCTGAACGCAATGTGAGCGGATTTTACATCCCAGCGATGGTTGCAACTACCATCTCGTTGAGGGATTTAAAAGATAACATCTGCGCTTAGTACCCTTGGGGCGCTGGCGATTTAGTTGATTTCCAATATTTCAACAGCACGGAGGGAAGATATATTCCACTAATTTCCGATGAGGATCTGGGAATTCTTTTTGCTTTAAATGATTCTTGCCGTGTTGGTAAAATTTGTATCCATGTGGACAGGGTCCAGGCATCATCTGGTGTTGGGGCATCATCAGGTGGTCGGACATCATGTCTCTCTAGTGTTGCTGCCTCTGCTAATCGTGTGCGTCGCCCCGCTCCTTGTAAGTCCACAGCAGCACCATCTGTCCCCAGTGCTAGTGGTAGCCAGATCGTTCTTGCGGTCGATGTGGAGGACGATGCAGAGATTGAGGATCCGTCTCCTCAAGATGATGAGGATGAGTTGATGTTTCCTGAATTGGTAGATCGATGCAGTAAGCAGGCAATAGAGGATCAATACATGGAAGATATTGCACAAGGTGCCAGATTTGATGACACTGATGATGAAGAGAAGGATGAGAACAATGACAGCCTCGTTTTAGCCGATTATGAAGGTGATGACTTGCCAACAATTGAGTGGAACAGGGAGGATCCTCAGCTTGCAGAAGGCACCGTATTTCAAATGATGATGGACTGTCATAATGCAATTACTACATATTGCATTCTCACCAAGAATGATTATGAGGTTATTAAAAGTGAGCCAGGTAGGTTCACAGTTAAGTGCCCATACAAGAGGTGTAAGTGGAGGCTGCATGCATCCACAATGCTCAGAAGCACCGTGGTTCAGGTACTACGCCAACTAGTTGTGTATTTTAGATCACGGTGTAAAATTTGTTAACTGTTACTGACATCCCTTATAATTATGTTTCAGATAAAGAAGAACTCGATCGACCATACTTGTCCACCACGAGCGGGAGCGCCAGAGGATAAATCAAAGCTAGCGAAGACTAGGTGGTTGGCAGATGCTATCATAGATTGGCTGAGAGAAACTCCATCACTTGGTCCAACAGCACTCATAAAATTAATATCTGATAAGTTTAATATAAAAATACCTTACATGAGGATGTTCTATGCAAAGGAAATAGCTCTTGACAGGATCAATGGTCCATGGAATGAAAGCTTTCAGTTGCTTTACACTTTCAAAGCTGAAGTGGAGATGGCTAGTCCAGGCAGTGTTGTAGCGATAGACAAGCATATAGTTCCCTACAAATTAAAAAGCGGGAGGATAATGCAGAAGGAATATTTTAGAAGGGCTTTTGTTTGTTTCAAAGCTTGCTGGAAAGGCTTTCTGGACGGTTCTAGGCCTTATTTGGCCGTGGATGCAATAACTCTTCATGGTAGGTTTAAAGGACAGCTAGTTGCTGCTACTGCAGTTGATGGACACAATTGGATGTTCCCTGTTGCTTATGGAGTTTTGGAGGTTGAGTCAGAGGAAAGTTGGACTTGGTTTCTGCAGAATTTGCGCGACCTTATAGGTCATCCACCAGGACTTGCTATCCACACAGACGCTTGCAAAGGTTTGGAGAGTGCAGTAGAAGCAGTATTCCCTGGAGTGGCTCATAGGGAATGTATGCGACACTTGGTACAGAATTTTACAAAGAAATTCAAGGGTAAAGTTTATACTGACAACCTATGGCCAGCTGCATACACATGCAGCATTAGGAAGCATCTGTTTCATTTGGATGTGTTGTATAAACAAAAACCTGGGGTGAAGGAGTACTTGGATGAACATCATGGTAGGGTGTGGTCAAGAAGCCAATTCAATGAAATTTGCAAGGTAGACTATGTAACAAGTAACCTTGCGGAGAGTTTCAATGCAAAGGTCAAGTCATTGAAAGGGCTTATGCTGTGGCAAATATTTGATAAGATTAGGCAGATGATCATGATAAAGATCGATCTGCGTCAAAGAATTGCAGCCATAAAATATCTTGGCCATCTCATGCTCCCATCTTTGATTAAGTCTTTGCATACCAGGGCAAAACAATTGAAGATGAAATGCATCAGAAAAGGAATGGAGGCTGAGGTAACCTACACTGACAGTAAAAATAGGCAGTGGAGGTATCCAGTGAGTTTGGTTGATAGGACATGCCATTGTAGGCGATGGCAGATCCGTGGGATACCCTGCATACACGCATTGTTTTTCATGAGTGTTATAGCGGGTGCAGAAGGTGAAGTTGATCAGTATGTGTCAGAGTATTTCTTTGTTGCCAAATTTAGGGCTGCATATGCTATGAATGTTCCTACCTTGTTGGGAAAAGACCAATGGATGAAAGTCGATCCAGGCTTCAAACTGTACTCTCCAGTTTTGACTAGACCGGCAGGTAGGCCGAGGAAGAATAGGATCAGAGCTAGTGCAGAGGGTGGTCCACCAATTCGACGACGTAAGTGCAAACGTTGTGGAACCCTTGGACACATTGCTAGGCTTTGTAAAAATCCAGTTGACCTAGCTTTTGGAATGGAAGATTAGGCGGGAGCAGCAAATGCAGAGGAGAATGAAGCAGCAATTCAACATGAGGAGATTGAAGAAATGGATCGAGAGCTGATTGAACCGATGGATCGAGAGCTGCTTGAACCGATGGATCGAGAGCTGCTTGAACCGATGGATCGAGAGCTACTTGAACCGATGAATCGAGAGCTGCTTGAACCAATAGATCGAGAGCTGCTTGAACAGATGGATCAAGAGCTGCTTGAACCGATGGATCGAGAGCAGAGGGAACAGATGGATCGAGAGGCCATTGAAGCAATGGATAGACAGCTGAGTGAAGCAATGGATCGAGAGCTGGGTGAACCGATGGATCAAGAGCAGATTATAGAAGCAAGGGAAGAAAATGCATTATAGAAGAAAGAGCACAAGCTTCATATGATATGGTTGTCTCGGTCTTGGCACAACCCGAAGAGAAGAAGCAGAACAAGAAAGATGGCAAAAGGAAGGTAGACACCGGTAATATCCCTATTAGGGTTACCCGGAGTAAGGTGGTGGACCCAGCGAGTCACACCAGGAGCAAGAGAAAGATTTTATTTTGAACAATTAATTTGAATTTGTACGAACAATCTGTATTGGGGATCCCTTTGTATTGAATTCGAACTAGTGTGACGTTCCCAAGTTTGTATGTTGAATAATCACAATAATGTATGTGTTATTTGCTTGAATAAGTTCCTAGTCCATGAACTAGTAGCTCATGGACTAGGAACTTATTCAAGCAAATAACACATACATTATTGTGATTATTCAACATACAAACTTGGGAACGTCACACTAGTTCGAATTCAATACAAAGGGATCCCCAATACAGATTGTTCGTACAAATTCAAATTAATTGTTCAAAATAAAATCTTTCTCTTGCTCCTGGTGTGACTCGCTGGGTCCACCACCTTACTCCGGGTAACCCTAATAGGGATATTACCGGTGTCTACCTTCCTTTTGCCATCTTTCTTGTTCTGCTTCTTCTCTTCGGGTTGTGCCAAGACCGAGACAACCATATCATATGAAGCTTGTGCTCTTTCTTCTATAATGCATTTTCTTCCCTTGCTTCTATAATCTGCTCTTGATCCATCGGTTCACCCAGCTCTCGATCCATTGCTTCACTCAGCTGTCTATCCATTGCTTCAATGGCCTCTCGATCCATCTGTTCCCTCTGCTCTCGATCCATCGGTTCAAGCAGCTCTTGATCCATCTGTTCAAGCAGCTCTCGATCTATTGGTTCAAGCAGCTCTCGATTCATCGGTTCAAGCAGCTCTCGATTCATCTGTTCAATCTGCTCTCATACCATTGGTTCAAGCAGCTCTCAATCCATCAGTTCAAGCAGCTCTCGATTCATTGCTTCAATCTCCTCATGTTGAATTGCTGCTTCATTCTCCTCTGCATTTGCTGCTCCCGCCTGATCTTCCATTCCAAAAGCTGGGTCAACTGGATTTTTACAAAGCCTAGCAATGTGTCCAGGGGTTCCACAACATTTGCACTTACGTCGTCGAATCGGTGCACCACCCTCTGCACTAGCTCTGATCCTATTCTTCCTCGGCCTACCTGCCGGTCTAGTCAAAACTGGAGAGTACAGTTTGAAGCCTGGATCGACTTTCATCCATTGGTCTTTTCCCAACAAGGTAGGAACATTCATAGCATATGCAGCCCTAAATTTGGCAACAAAGAAATACTCTGACACATACTGATCAACTTCACCTTCTGCACCCGCTATAACACTCATGAAAAACAATGCGTGTATGCAGGGTATCCCACGGATCTGCCATCGCCTACAATGGCATGTCCTATCAACCAAACTCACTGGATACCTCCACTGCCTATTTTTACTGTCAGTGTAGGTTACCTCAGCCTCCATTCCTTTTCTGATGCATTTCATCTTCAATTGTTTTGCCCTGGTATGCAAAGACTTAATCAAAGATGGGAGCATGAGATGGCCAAGATATTTTATGGCTGCAATTCTTTGACGCAGATCGATCTTTATCATGATCATCTGCCTAATCTTATCAAATATTTGCCACAGCATAAGCCCTTTCAATGACTTGACCTTTGCATTGAAACTCTCCGCAAGGTTACTTGTTACATAGTCTACCTTGCAAATTTCATTGAATTGGCTTCTTGACCACACCCTACCATGATGTTCATCCAAGTACTCCTTCACCCCAGGTTTTTGTTTATACAACACATCCAAATGAAATAGACGCTTCCTAATGCTGCATGTGTATGCAGCTGGCCATAGGTTGTCAGTATAAACTTTACCCTTGAATTTCTTTGTAAAATTCTGTACCAAGTGTCGCATACATTCCCTATGAGCCACTCCAGGGAATACTGCTTCTACTGCACTCTCCAAACCTTTGCAAGCGTCTGTGTGGATAGCAAGTCCTGGTGGATGACCTATAAGGTCGCGCAAATTCTGCAGAAACCAAGTCCAACTTTCCTCTGACTCAACCTCCAAAACTCCATAAGCAACAGGGAACATCCAATTGTGTCCATCAACTGTAGTAGCAGCAACTAGCTGTCCTTTAAACCTGCCATGAAGAGCTGTTGCATCCACGGTCAAATAAGGCCTAGAACCGTCCAGAAAGCCTTTCCAGCAAGCTTTGAAACAAACAAAAGCCCTTCTAAAATATTCCTTCTGCATTATCCTCCCGCTTTTTAATTTGTAGGGAACTGTATGCTTGTCTATTGCTACAACACTGCCTGGACTAGCCATCTCCACTTCAGCTTTGAAAGTGTAAAGCAACTGAAAGCTTTCATTCCATGGACCATTGATCCTGTCAAGAGCTATTTCCTTTGCATAGAACATCCTCATGTAAGGTATTTTTATATTAAACTTATCAGATATTAATTTTATGAGTGCTGTTGGACCAAGTGATGGAGTTTCTCTCAGCCAATCTATGATAGCATCTGCCAACCACCTAGTCTTCGCTAGCTTTGATTTATCCTCTGGCGCTCCCGCTCGTGGTGGACAAGTATGGTCGATCGAGTTCTTCTTTATCTGAAACATAATTATAAGGGATGTCAGTAACAGTTAACAAATTTTACACCGTGATCTAAAATACACAACTAGTTGGCGTAGTACCTGAACCACGGTGCTTCTGAGCATTGTGGATGCATGCAGCCTCCACTTACACCTCTTGTATGGGCACTTAACTGTGAACCTACCTGGCTCACTTTTAATAACCTCATAATCATTCTTGGTGAGAATGCAATATGTAGTAATTGCATTATGACAGTCCATCATCATTTGAAATACGGTGCCTTCTGCAAGCTGAGGATCCTCCCTGTTCCACTCAATTGTTGGCAAGTCATCACCTTCATAATCGGCTAAAACGAGGCTGTCATTGTTCTCATCCTTCTCTTCATCATCAGTGTCATCAAATCTGGCACCTTGTGCAATATCTTCCATGTATTGATCCTCTATTGCCTGCTTACTGCATCGATCTACCAATTCAGGAAACATCAACTCATCCTCATCATCTTGAGGAGACGGATCCTCAATCTCTGCATCGTCCTCCACATCGACCGCAAGAACGATCTGGCTACCACTAGCACTGGGGACAGATGGTGCTGCTGTGGACTTACAAGGAGCGGGGCGACGCACACGATTAGCAGAGGCAGCAACACTAGAGAGACATGATGTCCGACCACCTGATGATGCCCCAACACCAGATGATGCCTGGACCCTGTCCACATGGATATGAATTTTACCAACACGGCAAGAATCATTTAAAGCAAAAAGAATTCCCAGATCCTCATCGGAAATTAGTGGAATATATCTTCCCTCCGTGCTGTTGAAATATTGGAAATCAACTAAATCGCCAGCGCCCCAAGGGTACTAAGCGCAGATGTTATCTTTTAAATCCCTCAACGAGATGGTAGTTGCAACCATCGCTGGGATGTAAAATCCGCTCACATTGCGTTCAGAATCACGCAAAAAGCTAGTATCCAGCCTAACCACCAGCCGAAAAGCCAGCGCTGGATCAATCCTATTTGAAAAGCAACGCAGTTAGTTGAGCAACAACGATTCGTGCTAAAAAACTGCCTACTGTTAATTCACATAGGCAGACGATGCTTACCCAGATGGAATCCATGTGTAAGATCCCTCCAATTCCCAATCTTCTCTGCTGTTGAGGGGCATAATCGGCACACCAGACGACTGTACAAACTCTACCGCGATAGGGGTAGATCTAGTTGAGGCGGAGCCCTCTCCGCCTCCCGGGGGTGGTGGTGGGGGCGGGGGCGGCTCGGGGGTGGATGACGCTATAAGGTAGGAGGGCAGGACGGCGTGGCGGCGGAGGAGCGGTGTGTGAGCTCTTCCAGTCTCGGGCGGAGGGGAAAGCTTTAGGTGAGTGAGAGACCACCAGTCCGACATGTCTCATTGGGTCAACAGTCAACACCATTCAAAAGCAACGGTCCATTCACAACCACCGCGGCTCCCTAGCCGTCACCGGTAACGGTCAAGGCCTCTGACCAGACGGCAACCCTCCCGTCCGAGCGTCTACGAGGGGTTTCAAACTAGAGGAAGGGGAAAACTGAGGAAAAGTTAAGCGGCTGGGGAAAACTGAGTACAACTAACGAACCAGAGGCACGAAAATAGAAATCCCATTATTTTAATCTGACGAATATGGATGAGGATACGGCTATTGTTCATGCAGATACCCAACGGACATGGTAGTGGATAAGATATTGCCATTATCCACGGATACGTATTATCCGCCATTTTCAATGGATTATCCGACCATCTCAATTAGGATAATCAGGTTTAATTAGCCAAAATATCATCCCAACTATGCAATTACTAGCCAAATGATCATCTTTATATATACAATATAACACTAGCAATCACATAATCACTTGGCTTGTATTCTTCATATGAAACCACAATAAAACCTTTACCTAAGTACTATTGAAGTACAACTTCCATCTTGGTGTAATGCTTTTAAGTACTACGATCTTAAAATTGGTGAAATTTTGAACGATTCGCAAGTCTGAATTTTTTGTTTGTATTGTGTTAGAGATATGTTTAAGTACGTACATGTGCGGTAGTTAGGATAGAGATAGGACTCCTCATGTCTTGTCTTGCACTCCAAGATGCTCCCTGTATGCCTATATATACTCGCCCCTGAGGCTCAATAATACATCCACCAATTCCGCCAATCTCTCTCCCTCTCTATCATTCTACATGGTATGAGAGCGGCGCCGATCCTTGACCTAGCCGCCGCCCAAGCTTCCGCACCGCGCCGCCCCCGGGGAGATCGATCTCCATGATCTCCGCCAGGGGCCGCACGACCCGACCTAGGGTTCGTCCGCCGATCCGTTGATCGGCTGCCCTATAGTTTTTTTCTCCCCGGTCGCTTGACCGGCGTTTTTCTTTTTGGTTTACCAATCTTAGATCGGATTGAGTTGCCCACCGCCGTCGTCAACCTGCGCCTCTACTCTGACAACGGCATCGACCTGCACCGGCCATCTTCATCAACCGCTCGGCAGGGCCGCAGGCACCGCACCTGGGGCGCCCCTACGTGCGTTGCAGCAGACTGTTCTCGTCCGCGCGGTCTCCTTCGTCGGTCCGTCTTCGTCGTCATCGCCCGGGACTTCACCGACAACATCGCCATCAACTCCGATCTGCGCATCATCGTCCCCGCCATGGTGCATACTGCGTTGCCATCGGTCTGATCAACCGATCTAGCGCACGTCTACGCCAAGCACGTCCCCGAGCACGCGCCTACTCACGCCGAGCATCGGGTTGCCGCTGCGTCGCCCCTCCGGGCCGCAGCGCCGCCACCTATGGTCCAAGCCGCCGACTTCCAACGCGCCTTCCAAGGTTTGTAAGTAGCTTTACCTAAGTATTCTTCAACTATCCAATTACTAGCCAAATGATCATCTTTATATATACAATATAACACTAGCAATCACATAATCACTTGGCTTGTATTCTTCATATGAAACCACAATAAAACCTTTACCTAAGTACTATTGAAGTACAACTTCCATCTTGGTGTAATGCTTTTAAGTACTACGATCTTAAAATTGGTGAAATTTTGAACGATTCGCAAGTCTGAATTTTTTGTTTGTATTGTGTTAGAGATATGTTTAAGTACGTACATGTGCGGTAGTTAGGATAGAGATATGACTCCTCATGTCTTGTCTTGCACTCCAAGATGCTCCCTGTACGCCTATATATACTCGCCCCTGAGGCTCAATAATACATCCACCAATTCCGCCAATCTCTCTCCCTCTCTATCATTCTACATGGTATGAGAGCGGCGCCGATCCTTGACCTAGCCGCCGCCCAAGCTTCCGCACCGCGCTGCCCCCGGGGAGATCGATCTCCATGATCTCTGCCAGGGGCTGCGCGACCCGACCTAGGGTTCGTCCGCCGATCCGTTGATCGGCTGCCCTATAGTTTTTTTCTCGCCGGTCGCTTGACCGACGTTTTTCTTTTTGGTTTACCGATCTTAGATCGGATTGAGTCGCCCACCGCCGTCGTCAACCTGCGCCTCTACTCTGACAACGGCATCGACCTGCACCGGCCATCTTCATCAACCGCTCGGCAGGGCCGCAGGCGCCGCACCTGGGGCGCCCCTACGTGCGTTGCAGCAGACTGTTCTCGTCCGCGCGGTCTCCTTCGTCGGTCCGTCTTCGTCGTCATCGCCCGGGACTTCACCGACAACATCGCCATCAACTCCGATCTGCGCGTCATCGTCCCCGCCATGGTGCATACTGCGTTGCCATCGGTCTGATCAACCGATCTAGCGCACGTCTACGCCAAGCACGTCCCCGAGCACGCGCCTACTCACGCCGAGCATCGGGTTGCCGCTGCGTCGCCCCTTCGGGCCGCAGCGCCGCCACCTATGGTCCAAGCCGCCAACTTCCAACGCGCCTTCCAAGGTTTGTAAGTAGCTTTACCTAAGTATTCTTCAACTATCCAATTACTAGCCAAATGATCATCTTTATATATACAATATAACACTAGCAATCACATAATCACTTGGCTTGTATTCTTCATATGAAACCACAATAAAACCTTTACCTAAGTACTATTGAAGTACAACTTCCATCTTGGTGTAATGCTTTTAAGTACTACGATCTTAAAATTGGTGAAATTTTGAACGATTCGCAAGTCTGAATTTTTTGTTTGTATTGTGTTAGAGATATGTTTAAGTACGTACATGTGCGGTAGTTAGGATAGAGATAGGACTCCTCATGTCTTGTCTTGCACTCCAAGATGCTCCCTGTACGCCTATATATACTCGCCCCCGAGGCTCAATAATACATCCACCAATTCCGCCAATCTCTCTCCCTCTCTATCGTTCTACATATTGTTTGTAATGGTGAAAAGATGTCTTGTTGTGAGTATTTATCCGATAATCTTTGTACACTTCTGGTCCGAGTCTGCCCCACTTTCGGTCCAAATCAGTAGTCTGATATAATCAGCATTCAAAGCCATATCCAACCATTATCTGCTCCGAGTCCAACAAAAATATATGGTAAAGGACATAGGAGACCATTATCCGATCCGATCCAATCCATTTACACCCGTAGTTTCATTGTTGTAGTATGAACTGCCATGGCATGGTGTGCTATGAAGTGATATGTTGGGTAATCTCCCGACTCCAATAGGAGGTGACAGCTGAAGGACAAAGACATCGACTAGAGGGGGCAAAGCTGTGTGGATACAATACTACAAATTTTACTCAAATTAGTTGATTTTAGGGATAAAAAATATTCTCGTAGAAGTAAACAAGCCTATAATGACAAGATACACAAGCAAGCAACAAGAACAAAAAAATAAGGAGGAAAAAGTTAACCAAACTGGAGGAAGACGTTGACTCGGTGATGTATCCTAAACTCCATAAGAAAGACCCATAAACCAAGCCCACATGATCCGTTGCGAATCTAGCCTTCTTCTCCCTTGAGCTCGTCAAATCAAGCGTGAGTGAGATTTTCCACTAACAGTAGATCTCTTCCACAGCACTATCCTCCTAGGGTGTCCCAACAAAGATGAAATATTTTTGGTGGATTTTTGTCCCAAAAACGTAAAATGGTACCAAATGGTAAATTTAGCTCCAAAAGTGGTGGTTTTATGCTAAACTCATGTGATTGGCATTGTGGTGGACAATCATAATCACATCATGGTTTAGCAACCGATAAACTAAGTCTAAAAGAGAAAGGAAGCAAATTAACATTAGGAGCTATGCCTGCTAGGCTCTTGATCTGCTTTTAATAATTATAGACATAGGATGTGTCCGAATGATTTTAGGCACTGCTACATACATACCCAAAGCACTCTGGTGGCAGGATGATGCCTCTCCTTTCATGACACAAACATCTTTGACAAAGCTAATCAATGTTGTACTTGGGCATAAACATCTCAGGTTTCTGTTTGCATCCCACTGGAGGTACATGGAACACTTAAATCTGCACTTACTCGAGAGTCGAGACTAAAAACATTATAAATTCTCTGTTCCTTTTTTGGGTAAAACTGATCCAAATGGAAGCTTCATACCCTGCAATGAAACTAAATAGAAAAAAAAAACCCTGCAGACACAGGTGCCATACATATTCTCCCCTGCACAGAGCCAGCAGTTGCCTTTCCAGAAAGCAATTGTCTTTATTAGATGTGCTGCATGATTATATAGGGCAGACGAAGAATCACACAGCTCTAGGCCACAAGAATACCCAATCTAGGCCAGAGCTGGGGTATGCAACTACTCCCTCCGTTTCAAAATATAAGATGTTTAAGCTTTGTGAAGCAAATGTATTTAGACATCTTTTAGTGTGTAGGTTCACTCGAATAGACACACTAAAACATGTCTAAATACATTTGCTTCACAAACCTATAACATCTTATATTTTAAAACGGAGAGAGTACTTTTTTTAAAACAGAGTATGCAACTACTCTGTACTCCTTGTACTAGTCTATTGCTCCTAGGTACCCATAGCTTCCTCCATGTCCATGTGCCGAACATAACTGGAGAATACCAGTGACAACAAAGCTTGCCCAAAAAAGGACTGCCCAGTGTGCCCAAACTCTCAAACCGACAAAAGCTTTAAAGATTAGTAGAAATGTTACAGAGGGAGAGAGAGAATGGTGATTAATTGCTGTCCACAGTCTGCAGAGTAGTAGTGGTAGTATTTCTAGGCTGGCTTCCAGTGCGGCCACATGCTCCATGTCTGCCTACGGCGGAACACAACCCCCAACTCGTGATGCACAACAGATGGAATTGCTCACCAAAATAAGCCAAGTCAATCTCACCTACTTGTAACCACCACCAATCTGTCTGTTCCTCCAGTCATCACGCCTGCCCCGCAGCTTAAGCTAACACACAATCTATTAATCGCAATCGCAGCAAGCAATTTGTCACATGTCGTTCGGCCAGATGCTCACTGTAATTTCGCTTATTCTGTCAATCCAATCATCGCTGTAACAGGCCAGCCCTCAGTTTGATACTGTGAATTCTGGCCTGTGTGCGTCGCGGACTCACAGTACCATCATTTCCTCATTTCCTACAGCTCAATCTTGATTTTCTGTGGCTCTCGAGTGTACAGACCTCAGCTCAGCATCTTCTACAAAAATGCAGTACACGTCAGTAAAGACACTAACCAGAGTGGACACATTTGATGATGCCATGGCACATGCCCAGTGTCAAGGATCAAGCTTACTGGCATCACACGGTGGATTGCCTTCTGGGGCCGACACTGCAGGGACATCCCATTGAAGGAGAAGTTTAGGCTAATGCTGGCCATTATGCACGGAAACGACAGACACATCCCGAATACCTTCCGGGCCAGCCCACATTCCCGGAAATGGGAAAAAGCCTGGCATGGCTGGATTTTCTGCTTGGCCCGGCGGCCCAAAAGTATGGCCTTGCCTTGCCCGTGCCGTGCTTGGCCGGCCCGATGGCCAGCATTACACCTGATGAACCTGGAGAACCATGTGATGTAGCGGAATGTCAGATTCAGAATGGCAGAGGTTGGCTGATCACAAGAGTGCATCTATGAATGATGAACATTAACACATATTACCTGAGATATACTGATGCAAAGGTGAACATTAACTACACTGGTTGGAGGTTGTGCATTGCACTGTATGAGGCCTGAGCAGATATTGCACCTTTTATCTGGATTTGAGAATGAAAACAGGCAGGACATATATGTTACACTGTAATACCTGAAAATTGCATCAATGCATGTTCAATAAACTGATGTGAAAATTGATGTGCTTAGAGAGTAATCATGGCTAACTACACGAATAGGATTGTTTTTAACAAATAAATATGATAATTAGACATACTTCTTGTTAAAATGATTGTCATACATGAAAGTAATCTTGATGAGGTAGTGAAGCACGTCGAGAAGATTTATGGAAACATGAAAGGCATCAAGCAAATAACAAGATACAGAAACGCTTTAGCTCTTTAGACATTTCAGTCTGACATTCTTTCTCTGATGTATAGGCTTGATTTGCTCAGAAGTCAGAAGAGCAACACTACACTACCCATTTATTGTTATAATTTCATATTGCTTAAAGGAGAAAAATATTGGTGTACAAAATCTGATTTTTGGCTTTACCCACACTTTTAAATACTAGCATAATTAGTTCAAGAATGGCCAACCTAGAAACTGCATAAGAAATTTAAGGCTTAGCAGTTTGAACTGAAATAACAGGGAAAACCAGGACGTTCGTGCCACATACAATTTTGTACTGAAAATGTGACACATAGAACGTAAAGAGGTTCAAATATTTCATTCCTATTCAAGGAAATCTGTGTAAGCAAAAAGAGAGAGCCAATGACTCAGATACCTGTGTCACGCTTGAGCTGAGTCTGCATGAGAAAATATTGTGAAGTGAATATGCAGATTTGGTGATTTAGTGCAGAATTTTCTGGCACGTCATATCTTCCATGAATCCATGGTCATTTGCGACCCTTTATCCAACAATGCTGTGACCACGGGGCTTCGCCAATCCTTTATCTTGCAACATGCCCCTAACCTGAACTGCACTACACGCCATGTCTTGATATGCATATAGGTTAGAAATAGTCACATAATAACCGCTATTTTCAGGCTCCAGGTAGAGCAAGTGTTTGGCTATGGACTCCCCCATCTTGAGTTCAGGCGTGTAACTGCAAGCACTTAACAGTGCACCCCAAACTCCATGTGCTTCCTTGGATGGTAAACTCTCCACAAATTTATATGCATCCTGCAGCCGACCAGCACGCCCAAGCATGTCTACCATGCATACATGGTGTTCTGCCGTAGGAGTAATCCCAAATTTCTCTGACATAAGGTGGTAGTACTTACATCCTTCATTAGTGAGTCCAGAATGACTGCAAGCTGACAAAAGAGCAATGAAAGTACTTCTTGTGGCTTTAATTCCAGACTGAATCATCTTGCAGAAAAGCTCTATTGATCGCAACCCATGCCCATGAAATCCTAAAGCTGATATCATGGAGTTCCAGCAGGCAATCGATTTTACAGCAGAGGATTCAAATACTTTGACAGCAGTGTTGAGTCTTCCACACTTGCTATACATATCAACTAGAGATGCTGAAACAAAAACATTATTTTGAAGATCAGACTTGACCGCATGCCCATGTATGCTCTTTCCATGTCTAAGATCCCTGAGTTGAGTGCAAGCACAGATAATACCAACTGTAGACATTTCATTAGGCGCAAAATCTTCCATCTTCTGATAGAAATGTAGTGCTCTCCAACCTTCGTTGTTCTGTGCAAAACCAGAGATCATACAATTCCAGGAGCACAAATTTCTATCTCCGAGACTATAGAAGATTAACTCAGCACTTTCAGTATCTGCAAACCGGAAATACATGGTTAAAAGGGCATTCTTCACCCTCAAATTGCATGCAAGCAAGTGCTTCAGTGACATACAGTGGACAGACTTTCCTAGGGACTGCAGTTTAAGAGTTCCGCATGCTGATAAAACACTAACTAGCGTAATGCTGTCAGGATTTACTAGAAAAGATGAATGCATTAACCGAAATGCTTCCAACGCGTCTCCATGTAGTCCATTATGTACGCATCCTACTATGGCTGTATTCCATGAAATTATATCTGACATGGGAATTATACTTCCCAACAGTGCGAAGGCAGTCAGTGAGTCCCCACAGCATATGTACATGTGCATCAAAGCATTAACAACTGAAACTCCACTAGCAGATCCATTCTTCAGGATAAAAGAGTGAACTTCTTTGCCAAAGCCAAGGTCTTCTGGACGAGAGCATGAAGGTATAACAGCTAATATAGTTGTCAAGGTGCAGCCTAAACCTTCAGAAAGCAGCTCTTTGAACATAGCTTGAGCCTCTACTCTGAGTGTGTCATCTCTTGAGTAACCAGAAAGCATTGTGTTCCATGAGATCAGGTCTCTTATAGGCATTGTCCTGAACAAAAGGTTTGCAGTAGACGGGTCATCACATTTCATATACAAACCAAGCAAGCTGTTTCCTATAGAAGACTCTTCATGGAGAAGGCTTTTTCTGACTATGTATCCATGCATTTCTTTCCCTTCACGCAGTAGGCCTTGATCAGCACAGCCTGACATGACAGTAACCAAAGTGGCATCATCTGGCTGGTACTTCGATACCATCTGTCGGAAAACAGTGAGGGCTTCGCTGACCTTTTCATTCTCCACCAGACCCTTGATCATGGCATTCCATGACACCAAGTTTCTGTGAAAAGTTGTAAAAAAGACCTGCTCTGCATCCTCAGGTAATCCAAGCTCGGAATAAAATGTTATCAGTGCATTCGCCACCGAGCAAGACGCAGTGTCCTCGTAACCAATTTTAACGACACAGCTGTGGACAGACTGCCCAAAGGAGAAAAGGTCCTCCGCACGAGAAGAGGCCGAGAGGACAGATGACAACGTCACCTCATCTGCCTGAATTCCCAGACTCATCATTTCTCTGAAGTAGCAAGCAGAAACGTCAAAAAGTCCATTGAACGTGCTACCACCAATCATAGAATTCCACGAGGCAGTGTCCCAACACGGCATCCTCCAAAACACAGCCTCGGAAGCACAAAAACGTGAGCACTTGGCGTACATGTCGACGAGAGCATTGCAAAGGTTCATGTCAGTGTCGAGACATCTCTTCATGGCGGCAGCATGGAGTGCCATCCCGCGGTCCAGGTCGCCGGCGCGCGACGTCCCCGAAAGCATGACCACCACGGTGGTCGAATCGAACGTCCCGAGCATGCGCGCCATCCGCCGGAACAGAGACACGGCATCATCGAGGCGGCAGCTCCGTGTCAGAGCACCGATCGCTGCGTTCCACAGGATCATGTCCGGTTCAGCAGCCTCGTCGAACAGCGCCAGGGCGGCACGCACGTCGGCGCCCCTCCGGGCGTAGGCCGCCAGGAGGGAGGTGCGCACGGGCGGGTCCAGCACGGCGCCGGACTTGAGGGACACGCAGTGGAGGGCCGCGACGGCGTCCTCGTCGAGGGGAGATCCGTCCCTGAGCGCGCGCACGATGGAGCTGGCCCGTGTTCTGCGGGGCGTTCCGTCGAGCAGGGGGCATGCGTCCACATCGGTGGGCGCATGGTGGAGGAAAGCGAGAAGGGGGCGCGGGCTGGGTGGTCTGAAGGTTTGGAGGAATAGGTTGGCTCCGGCGGGAAGTGAGGGGGCTACGGCGGCGAGCAGCTTGGGAGCTCGGCGCAGCATCCACCGGCGCAGCGCGGTGGCTCTCCGCGGGCGGGCTTACCAACGGGAAGGGTGTCAACCTGTTTTTTGAGTGGCACGGGAAGTTTTTTTTTTTGAGAGCTTTGGGAAGTGCGAAGGAATACGAGGGACTTGGACGCCCTTGGACGGCCCAAAGGCCAGCGCAATTAGTTACACAACGACACCTTTTCCTTTTCCTAAAAAATTGCCATGCTGGAGTGGAGGTTGCTGTATGTAGCTTAGATGAATAACCCAGCTTAAATTCGAATCGTGTTGGAGCTATGCAGAAAGCCATGAAATTCGAATCGCTCATCTGTTAGACGTTTAGAAGGGTGGTGATTTCTCCTTCTCCAAGCCGAATGGGGATCAATCTACAGCTATACCACTGCCTTCCCGGGCTATATATATGGACTGGATGCTCTACCTCTCGCTGGCTTGGTACTCATGATTCATTAGTAGTTGATCCCGAACACCCAATCTCTCTAGCGGAGGCTGAAACAGTGACATCTGATGTGTTTCTTGATGCATCCTATTCCAAGTAGCATTGCACAACTCAAGCTCATCATAATGTTGGTTTTTTTTATCCATAGTCTAGTATATGGATGCAACTAGCTAGTTCGATTAGAGTTATTTGCAGCAGCCTGATAAGAGCTACGACAAGAAGGAGATGTGGTAAGCATAATACATGCATGTAAACGGGGATATATATTGAACATAGGTAGGAGGCGACGGTGTGCTTTAAACAAAGGAAGGCTGGTTGGTCACATGCATTGGGCAGTAGATGTACACCCCCTGCACATTTAGATCCTCTTTTTTTCTTAGTTCATAAAGAAAGATGTCAAATCTCACCATCCATTTGCTCTGATTCAATGACAATGAATTGTTATGTCCTCTTTTATTTGTAGTATTTTAGAAAACATAGGAACAAAAGCAACTCCTGATTGTAATGCCATGCCCACCTGAATCAAGTAATTTCTTCCACAATCCAATGGTTTAGTTGATATGGTATGCAAGAGATTTCAAGGAAAGTTACGATCATAGATAATTATGGAAGTACAACAAGATAAATTTCTTGACAACCAACAGACCCAAGGGCTGCCTCGGCTGCACGTCCAGGTAAAGCATATCCTCTATCCTCGCCTTGCTAACGATTTCCCTTTTCCGCGGCCGATCGCTCCAGCGATCAGTTTGCTCCGCGCGAAGCGCTCGCGCCGCGCGCGATACAGTTCCCTTTTCGTGGTCCTGGTGCTGCAAGTTGTTGCTGACATTTTCGCATGCGTACGTTTCGGTTTAAGCGGAGCAGATCACATGTGCTGGTAGGTGGCAGCATGCAACTCTGCAAAGGAATTAATATTCGATTTAATGCTAGCAATGTCAGGTGCATGCACGATCCAAACATGCACTAGATTAGTTTCGTAGGTATCCGGCTTAATTTCTTGTTCTCTCAATTCCCTTTCGGCTTTTGCATGCATCGCTTTTTTGCAAAAAATATAATTCCCTTTCTTGCAATTCCCTTTCTATTAATTCCCTTTTTCAATTCCCTTTTTTTGTTATTTTGTATCAAAGTCCATATTAATAGGATTATATTTTTTAATTCCCTTTTTGGGCTAGTGGTTTTTTATAGGGGGAAATATAGGGTGGGAAAACCACTTATAACTACTTATAACCACTTATAACTTCGATGAATTACCACATACAACTCAAATCCTGTTAACACTCATGTTCCTTTGGACAATTCCCTTTTAACAATTATCTTTTTGTTATTTGGTACGTTAATTCATGTTCATTTGGGCCAACTTTTATAGTTCCCTTTTTTGGGCTAGTGGTTTTTAGGGGGGAAATATCGGGTGGAGCTGGCCACTTATAACAACTTATAACGGTTAACTTTTAGGATCGGTAACATTTTAGATTTACCATTAATAAATAATGAGTAGAGTATTGATATCTTTTGAGCTAAAAAAGTCAACAAAATATTCTAAATGATATTACCTGTTAGGGTCGGTAACTTCACATATTTACTGTTCATAACGAATGAGCAGATGGTTGATAACTTGTTACCTAAAAAAGGTGTCAAAATATTCAATATGAAATTAAGTTTTGGCATCGGTAATTTTTACATTTACTGTTGATAAATAATGGGCAAAGGGTTGATAACGTATGTGCCTAAAATTCACCAAAATATTCTAAA
This sequence comes from Dactylis glomerata, assembly GCA_007115705.1. Classification (NCBI taxonomy): domain Eukaryota; kingdom Viridiplantae; phylum Streptophyta; class Magnoliopsida; order Poales; family Poaceae; genus Dactylis; species Dactylis glomerata. Next base: position 1,319,316 of record QXEO01000128.1, on the reverse strand, counting down.
CGATATTAACTTTTGAGGTCGGCAACTGTTCACATTTACCATTGATAAATAACGGGAAGATGGTTGGTAAATTTTCACATTTACCATTGATAAATAACGGACGGAGGGTTGATGACTTGTGAGCTAAAATAGTCACCAAAATATTCTAAGTGATATTAACTTTTTCGGGTCAGTAACTTTTCATATTTACCATTGATAAATAACAGACGGAGGGTTGATAACTTGTGAGCTAAAAAAAGTTGTCAAAATATTCTAAATAATATTAATTTTTAGGGTTGATAACTTCTCACATTTACTGTTCATAACTAATGGGAAGAGAGGTTGATAACTTGTGAGCGAAAAATGGTGTCAAAATATTCCATATGATATTAAGTTTGTGTGTCGGTAACTTTTCACATTTACCATTGATAAATAACAGGTAGATGGTTGATAACTTGTGAGCAAAAAATATGTCAAAATATTCTATATGAAATTAACTTTTTAGGTTGGTAAATTTTAAAATTGACCATTGATAAATCACGTATTGAGGGTTGATAACTATACAATTTACCGTTGATAAATTACGTATTTAGGATTGATAACTTTTAGCCTGGAAAAAAGTCATCAAAATATTCTAAATAATATTAAGTTTTAGGGTTGATAACTTCTCACATTTAGTGTTCATAACTAATGGGAAGAGAGGTTGATAACTTGTGAGTAAAAAATGGTGTCAATATTCCATATGATATTAAGTTTTGGTGTCGGTAACTTTTCACATCTACCATTGATAACAGACGGAGGGTTGATAACTTATAAGCTATAAAAATTGCCAAAATATTCTAAATGATATTAATTTTTGGCATCGGTAACTTTTCACATTTACCATTGATAAATAACGGGAAGAGGGTTGGTAACTTTTCACATTGACTATTGATAAATAACGGACAGAGGTTTGATAACTTGTGAGCTATAAAAATCGCCAAAATATTCTAGATAATATTAACTTTTGGCGTCGGTAACTTTTCACAATTACGTTTGATAAATAACAGACGGAGGGTTGATAACTTATGAGCTATAAAAATTGCCAAAATATTCTAAATGATATTAATTTTTGGCATCGATAACTTTTCACATTTACCATTAATAAATAACGGGAAGAGGGTCGGTAACTTTTCACATTGACTATTGATAAATAACGGACAAAGGATTGATAACTTGTGAGCTATAAAAATCGCCAAAATATTCTAAATAATATTAACTTTTGGTGTCGGTAACTTTTCACAATTAAGTTTGATAAATAACGGACGGAGGGTTGATAACTTATGAGCTATAAAAATTGCTAAAATATTCTAAATGATATTAATTTTTGGCATCAGTAACTTTTCACATTTACCATTGATAAATAACGGATGGAGGGTTGAGAACTTGTGAGCTAAAAATTCATCAAAATATTCTAAATAATATTAACTTTTGACGTCGGTAACTATTCTAATTACCATTGATAAATAATGGGCGGATAGGTCGATAACTTGTGAGCTGAAAAAGTCAACAAAATTCTCTAAATGGTTTTAACTTTTAAGGTCAGTAACTTCTCACATTTACTATTGATCAATAACGGGGTTGATGGTTGATAACATGTGAGCAAAAAAACCATGTCAAAATATTCTATATGAAAAAAAAAATTAGGTTGCTAAACATAAATTTTACCATTGATAAATCACGTATTAGAGGGTTGATAACTTTTAAAATTTTCCATTGATAAATCACGTATTGAGGGTTGATAACTTTTAGCTCAAATTTTTTTTTTTCGAAATATATCAATATGGGTGCTAGTTTTGTAGATCTCATCGAGACTAATTTATTGGTAAAAACAGATTTTAAATCAAAGTTGTCATTTAAGAGATAAAGTATTTTAAATTTTGAATTCAAAAAGCATCAACGGATGCGTGAGACGTGGATGCATGCATGCGTGTGGGGGCATGCTAATTTGCATGCGGTGATTAGCAATGCAAGTGGACATGCAAGTGGTCCAAATGAGGGAATCTTTTCTCAGCTCACACGGAAAGCAGACAGAGAATAAAATAAGCAATTGCACGCATAAAAAAAGGCAGGCCAGAACGAATCTTTTTCGGTCAGAAACCGATCGCTCGGATTAGACCCAGCGACCGATCGCTAAATAGGGATGCCCCCTTGCTAAGGTGCATGCACCAACAGTTAATGTTTTTGAAGAAACATGGACAATATATTTCTAAAATGATTCTTTAAGACTCTAAGATGTGAGATTATGGGAGTCTTAAATGGTTTTACAACAATATTTTTCTTGGCTCTGAAACCATATTAATAATTATAAATTGCATGCATCAACCAATGGTGCAAAGATTTCCTCGCTGGGCAAAAGAACGGAGTAAGCCCGCTGGAGATTGCCGATTCGAGGGTTCCTCCAAGGCCTGGCCCAGAGTTGCTTTCAAAATCATACGGGCCATAAGCCCACAAGGTGGAGGCCTTTGAGGCAACCAATCAGCCCGCCTCCCCTAGTGTGGCTTACAACGTACCTATGAGTTGCCTGGAAGTTGTTTGTTTTCTATCCTAGAATATTATGTGGTGTTTCCATTGTTGGAGAGGGGTGAGAAATAGAGAATTTTGGGAGAGAGTGCCACCACTGCCATGGAAAGAGAGATGATTAAAGGTAGAAATCCGGTAGTGGTATTTTGAGAATGGATTGCTGGAAAAAGAAGTAGGTTCCACTATCAGTTAACTTGTCGGTTGTGTAGAAACCAGAGGTGGGCGCAAAATTAGACATGTCATCATAATAATCATATCACCGTAACGATAGAAAAATATTGAGAGAAAATTCTTGCGCCTCACATTGGCCTTTTTGGCCAAAATTTGGCTATCGCTTGCCGAGTAAAATTTCAGTCTGCCAGCGGTGTTGGTACTTGGTACTAGTGATGGTTCATATTGTGCCTGGCACCAATGCACGATCATCATATGAGTTTTGGGTAGGGCAAATCCAAACAAAATTTGGCTATCTCCAGTACATGCATCTTCTATTTCTCATATTTTAACTCTCTAACGCCTGATGGGAGCTAGAGGGCCACCTCCAATAACTCGGTTTTGCACGACATCCATCTTGCCAACCTCACCATAAATATAGGAAGTGAATTGACAATGAACGTGAGAAGAAAACTGAATGGAGGAGAAATTTTGGGAAAAATTAGACGAGAATGACTATAACCTTGGAAAATTTGCTTTTAAGAGATAGTGTTTGGATCGCTAGTTCCTTGCTTAGCTGGACTATAAGTCTATCAGACACTAGCTCAACTGAGCATAATCGCGCGGAGCAAGGCTCGTGATTTGGTTTTTCTGTGGTAGGCTTGTGATCTGGTTAATAGCCGGTCGATAGAAGCAAGAAGTGCAGTTTTGCACGGCAGTTTGCACTACACTGACATGTATGTGCCAGTGCTAGCCAGTCAAACCATGGTTTGCTCCGGTGTGAGCTATATATTTGATGTAATTTAAGACTATCTTACCGAGCTAGCAAAGCAAGAGTTGTTACACCAAGCCACAAGGCTGGCCCAGGGAGCCTATTGCTATTCTAGTTTGACAATCACACATACTACTAGTCCCTAGACACTACAACAAGTGGCCACATTGTATTCCCTCTCACTCCCATCACGCATGTTGAGCTAGCTTCTCGTGGTGTTCATTGTATGCCCCCCCCCCCCCCCTAAAAACAAACATAGCCCCTCCTTTGTACAGTGCCAGTTTTTCTCTCCTCCTGAATGAATAGGCAACACTCCTGCTGTTTGCGCTAAAAAAATATTCCCGACCCAATTCATGTTGCTTTTGTGGGTACTATTCTAGTAAAGAAGATTTGAGGACATGCATAAACTATAATGTTTGATGTGCACCATTACCATATTTGTATAGATATATAGGATTTTCGAGAAGGGGGGTGGCATTTTGGCACCCAGGAGCATATGGTCCTAGTTTTTGTAATATGTTTAAAAAAAATTAAATGTCAAAAAATAATGATGCAAAAATTTCGCGTGTAGATCTCGACATTCTATATTCTCACAAAGTTGTTTCACGAGAAAATGACATTTTTGTGTTGTGTGTAAAAAAGAATTTTTTTGATGCTAAAATAGGCGTTGCACGAAACATTTTTCTTGTCTTTTTTACACAAGACACGAAAAATGCCTTTTTTTGCAAAACTTGATGTGTGGACATATAATGTCAAGATGTACGTGCTAATTTTTTTTCAAATGTTTTTGACGTTTTAAAAATGTTTTTCGGTGATGGGAGCATATGCTTCCATGTCCCGAATTGAATTTATGAAAAGAGCGTATCCTTAAGACCATTGCAGAACTACCCATCATGCTTTCATTTACACATAAGAAATGGTTGATAAACGCACTAAATATTCAAGCTTACATTTTCTAGTACCCAAAAAACCAAAACTCGACACCCATATGCTTTGAATTAGAATATTGAATGGAGTAGAAAAATGAAGACATGTGCATTTAATAATATGTGTAATTAAAACGAATAAATTATTTTGTCCTTGATTGTGCGTATGTCACACCAGATATTTTGGATTGATGGGAAAATTTATTCGAAATAGGGGAGAAACCGCGTCCTCTGCATCAAATGATGCACACAACCATTTATTAAAAATTAAAGAGTATCAAATATCAAGTAGCAAAGCAAACAAGGAAAAAAGCAGCTCATTACATCTTAAGGATCGCATAAGCGTGATACGAACATCAACCATCTAAAAAGCATGAATATGCACTACTAGACATCTTGTAATTTTCTAGCATCCCGCTAGCTAGACTGGCTGTAGAAATCCCTAGAGACCGTCTGGAGACGGTTGCATCCAGAAACCATAAGTTTCGGTTGGTCAAAAGAGCCCAAATTTGGATCCAATGGGTAGCCATAAGGATAACCTACAAACAATTAAAGTCCAGCCTTGTTAAAAATATATTTTGAAATTTCCAAATAGACCAATATAAACCGACACTCCAATTCATATCCTGGCTTGAATAATCTTATCAATGTTGTTCAGCCAATTTTCAAACATATTCTTGATATTTGTAGAAGGAGGAATATTATAGGTAAAGCAGACGATGCGCCAAACAACTTTCACAAAAGGGCATGCCAGAAAGAGGTGCTTTATTGTTTCATCGGAATCACAAAAGCAACGTTTCTTACACCCGTTCCATCGTCTTCTAGACAAGTTATCTTTAGTAAGTAACACTTTCTTATGAAGGAAACACATGAAAATTTTAATTTTTCAGAATTTTTAGTTTTCAAAGGTATTTTGCAGGAAATGGCTATGGATATTCATTAAGTCCTCATACAAAGATTTCACTGTGAAAATCCCGATGTATATTCCAAAAAATCTATCCATATCATCATTGCACAGAAATTAAACATTGAAAAGATGAAGCCAACCAATCCATTTATCTCCGACCAACGTTCTTCTAAAAGCAATGTTAAGACGACTAAAATCTAATATCCATGCCATTACTCACCTTAAAAGAACCTCTCTTGAATAAATCCTCTTTAAGTCTCATAAGACCTTTTCAAAAGTAAGAATCAGTGGGTTTAGCCTCCACGTAAGCCAGAGTTTTGTTGTTAAGATATTTTTTATGCAGGAGCTCTTGCCACATACTGTACCTTCTTTACTTAATAATTTTAAAATAAGCCCCCCCCCCCCCCCCCCCTGATCCTTAGGTCTATAAATTATATTCCACTTGGTTAAATGATATATTTTTCTTTTTGTCGCTCTCCCAAAAGAATCTGGAGCGATAGAAATCTAATCTTTTCCTTACCCAATGGAAATTCTAGGAAATATAACATGAACATAGGCATGCTAGATAAGACAGAGTTTATCAAAATAAGTCTATCACCATAGGGTAGTAGCTTGCCTTGCCAGCACCCAGTTTACCTTGAAAATGGTTTTCTATAGGGTTGCATTATGAGTTTTGTGTTTCCTGTAATGGATTAATATCCCAAGATACTTAAATGGTAGCGAACCAACTTTGTACCCAAATATTTCCATGTACAGGTGTTTCTCATCTTTAGCTTTACCAAAACAATATATTTCGCTCTTATGAAAGTTTATTTTTAACCAAGATAATTTTTCAAATATGCATAAGATTAGTTTCATGCTTATACATTTTAAATATAATCATTTTTTTAAATAAACTCCTTGACAAGTATATGTGGCATAGTGGTGGGAGCAAGGCCTATATTCCTGTACATTTTACCCGGTGCAACACATTCAAACATAGGTTGAGCCTCTACTCCTATCTCTTGAGCAAACAGAAAGCATTATATTCCATGAGGTTAGGATTCTTATACATAAACTAAGTAAGCTTTTTTTCAATAGAAGGCTCCTCATGTAGAAGGCCTTTCGTGAGTATGTATTGGCTGATTTCTTTCCCTTCGCCGCACTAGTCCTTGGTCAGCACAGTCTGAATTACAAATCACCTAAGTAGCATGATTTGGCTGTTGCTCCCATACCATTTCTTAGAAAATAACAAGGGATTTGTTGATCTTTTCATTTTCCATCAATTCCTTGATCATGCTGGCATCCAATGACACCGAATTTATGTTATTTTTTTAACAGCACGACTCTGCATCCGTAGGAAACCCAAGTTCGGAATAAAATGGTATCAGGGTATTCACCATGGCAAGACACACTGTCTGTTGGAATTTGGTTGTGGGCTTTGGTCCATGGCCCAATACAAATTCTGAAATTCTCTTGGCCCATTCATGCATAGCAGGGGATGGCACCAAAGTTTAGTCCCACCTTGTTAGTTTGAGGGGAGTTGCACCAATATATATAGTGGGGTGTTCTACTACCTCCTAAAGTGAGAGAAGAGGAGAGGCTTACACGCGCGCTCCTCCTCTGCCGCCCACCTCGCCTCGCCACGGCGCACGCGCGGTTTGCGGAATTGTGCCTCGGTGCCGAGCTTACTTATCTTTTTGCTGTTCGGGAAAATTACTGCGCGAGTTATTTCTCTATCAGCCGTTTCCGGTTTTTCCGGATCATGGGCTGTTACTAACTCGGACGTGGGCTGCGCCCCACGTCTTACCCGACCGGTGCTATATAAGCAGGCTTAGGCGCAAACCCTAATCACGCCGTATCACATCCCGTCTCTCTCGCCTCCAGAGCTTTGCGTCGCCGCTACACCTTCTCCATCCCCTCTTTCGGCATGCACCGGACGACGGGACAGTAGGCCTCCGGAACCCCGCCTCTTGTGAACCTGTACGGGTGAGGGGCGATTAGGTTTTTGGGGAGCGCTTCTGCGCGACTACTGACGGCATCACGTCGACCGACGACTCCTTCTCCGACGAGGACTTCTTCCCGGACATCAGCAGCCTCTACATCGACGACATGGCTGACGACGCTGGTGCCAACGCCAACGCGAACCTCAACGCCAACGCGAATCTGAACGCGAACGTGAATCCTTCTGCAGCACCGTATGCAATCTGTACCTATCTTTTCCAGTTTCTGTTACAATTTCTTGTACTAGCGTTTGGAATAGATGTGATCTCTTTATCTGTGTTAGATGTGATCTGTTCGTCTATTCTGCTAGTATGCATGATTAGGTTAATTACTACAATTGTCATCATGCTTTATTGTTGGTTATTTCGGATTAAATCTTATGGTAAATTGCTTATACTTTCAACAATCCAAAAACCTGATTATAGGCAACTGAGTCCAACTGGTTTGGCCGCGGCTACCAGGCCGCCTCCCTTTGATGGTGTCCATTATAAGAGATGGCGCACAAGAGCAGTTCTATGGTTGAAAAACCTAGGCTGCTATAGGGCCACTCTTGGCAGACCTGAGGGAGACCTTTCTCCTGCTCAGGAGGAAGCTTTTCAAAAAGTCGACACCATGTTTATGGGGGCTTTGTTCAACATTCTTGGTGACAACATTGTTAACACCTATATGTCATTTGATAATGGCAAGGATGCGTGGGACGCGCTGGAAGCCAAGTTTGGTGTTTCTGACGTTGGCATTGAGCTGTATATCATAGAGCAATTCTATGATTATAAGATGACTGATGACCGTCTCATTGTGGAGCAGGCTCATGAGATACAGTCTCTTGCCAAAGAACTCGAGCAGTTCAAGTGTACCTTACCGAACAAGTTCGTGGCCGGTGGCATTATTGCCAAGCTTCCTCCTTCATGGAGGAACTTTGCTACTTCTCTGAAACATAAGAGACAGGAGTTTTCCGTTTCAGATCTTATTGGTTCTCTTCATGTTGAGGAAAAGGCGAGAGCAAAGGATACACGTGTTTGAGGTTTTGATGGAAGTTCTAGTGCACATGTGGTGCAGAAAAATAACTTCCAGTCCCACAAGTCCAAGAATAAGAACAAGTTTGAGGGCAAGGGAAAGTTTGACGGCAAGAACAAGGCCTCGCAGACTACCAACTTCAAGAAGAAGACTGAGTATAAGAAGAAAGGATCCTGCCATGTGTGTGGTGATCCGAATCATTGGGCTCCTAGCTGCCCTAAATGCTTTGATAAGCGTTCACATGGAAACGGCGGCAATTCTGCCAATGTTGTTGTTGGTGATACCGATATGAAGGATGCTGGGTACGGTATATTTCCTACTATCCTTTCAGTTTGTCATTCGCCTGAATGGTGGATAGACACCAGTGCCAATATACATGTATGTGCTGATATTTCCATGTTTTCTTCTTATCAGGTCGCACGGGCTGGCTCTGTGCTGATGGGAAATGGCTCACGTGCTTTTGTTCAAGGTGTTGGTACGGTAAATCTGAAGTTCACTTCGGGGAAGACCGTACAGCTGAAGAGTGTGCAGCACATTCCCTCCATCAATAAAAATCTCGTCAGCGGATCTCTTTTGTGTCGAGATGGTTTTAAGTTGGTTTTTGAGTCCAATAAAGTTGTAATATCTAAGTATGGACAATTTGTTGGGAAAGGCTATGAGTGCGGAGGCTTGTTCCACCTTTCTTTGTCAGACTTATGCACTAAAGTTATTAATCATGTTTGCAATGATAATGAATCCAATATTTGGCATTCATGACTTTGTCATATTAACTTTGGTTGCATGACGCGGCTAGCCAACATGAGTTTAATTCCGAAATTTACTAATGTCAAGGGCTCTAAGTGCCAAGTGTGTGTGCAAGCAAAGCAACCTCGCAAGTCTCCTAAGACTGCGGAGGCAAGAGATTTGGCACCACTAGAGCTCATACATTCAGATCTTTGTGAGATGAATGGTGAGTTGACAAAAGGTGGAAAGAAATATTTCATGACATTAATTGATGACTCCACCAGATACTGTTATGTGTATCTTCTGAAATCTAAAGATGAAGCTTTGAACTATTTCAAAATCTATAAAGCTGAAGCAGAAAATCAACTTGATCGAAAGATTAAGCGGCTTAGGTCCGATCATGGTGGAGAGTACTTTTCCAATGAATTTTATTCTTTTTGTGAGGAACATGGTATAATCCATGAGAGGACGCCTCCCTACTCGCCTCAATCTAATGGGGTGGCTGAAAGAAAGAACCGTACTCTAACTGATTTGGTTAACGCCATGTTAGACACATCGGGTCTTTCCAAGGCATGGTGGGGGGAGGCGATCTTGACTGCGTGTCATGTCCTAAATCGTGTTCCCACTAAGAACAAAGAAATTACACCATTTGAGGAATGGGAAAAGAAGAGGTTAAAACTCTCTTACTTACGAACTTGGGGTTGTTTGGCAAAGGTAAACTTGCCAATACCCAAGAAGCGAAAGCTTGGACCAAAAACCGTGGATTGTGTTCTTCTGGGATATGCATTTCACAGCATTGGCTATAGATTTTTGATAGTAAAATCTGAAGTATCTGACATGCGTGTTGGTACTATTATGGAGTCGAATGATGTGACTTTCTCTGAGGACATCTTTCCAATGAAAGGTTCGTCTAGTTCATCAAATCAGGAGATGCCTAGTTCATCTAGTCAAGAATTATTTACAATTCCTGAACCCACCATTTTGATAGAACATTCTGAAAATCCTGTGGAGGATAACAATAAAGCTCCTACTAGGAGTAAGAGACGGAGGACTGAAAAGACCTTTGGTAATGATTTTATTGTATACCTCGTGGATGACACTCCCACTTCTATTTCGGAAGCCTATGCATCTCAAGATGCTAACTACTGGAAAGAAGCCGTTCGCAGTGAGATGGATTTCATCTTAGCAAATGGAACTTGGAAAATTATTGATCGTCCTTATGGGTGCAAACCTGTAGGATGTAAGTGGGTGTTCAAGAAAAAGCTTAGACCTGATGGTACTATTGAGAAGTACAAGGCACGTCTTGTTGCCAAGGGTTATACCCAGAAAGAAGGCGAAGACTTCTTTGATACTTATTCTCCAGTGGCCAGGTTGACCACCATTCGAGTACTACTATCCTTGGCTGCCTCACATGGTCTTCTCGTTCATCAAATGGACGTTAAGACAGCTTTCCTAAATGGAGAGTTAGATGAGGAAATTTATATGGATCAGCCGGATGGATTTGTGGTAGATGGTCAGGAAGGAAAGGTGTGTAAGTTGCTGAAGTCTTTGTATGGTCTTAAGCAAGCACCTAAGCAGTGGCATAAGAAGTTTGAAAGAACCTTAACTGCTGTAGGCTTTGTTGTTAACGAAGCTGACAAGTGTGTGTACTATCGCCATGGTGGGGGCGAGGGAGTCATCTTATGTCTGTATGTTGATGATATACTGATTTTCGGGACCAGTCTTGTTGTTATCAAGGAGGTCAAAGACTTTCTATCTCATTGTTTTGAGATGAAAGATCTAGGAGTGGCTGATGTAATCTTGAACATCAAGCTACTTAAAGATGACGATGGTGGGATAACATTGCTTCAATCTCACTATGTGGAAAAGATCTTGAGTCGTTTTGGGTATAGCGACTGCAAGCCTTCTCCTACGCCATATGATCCTAGCATGTTGGTTCGAAAGAATCAGGGAGATCCTAAGGATGCTAAAGATCAGCTGAGATATTCTCAGATTATTGGCTCGCTTATGTATTTGGCCAGTGCTACGAGGCCTGACATCTCTTTTGCTGTTAGCAAGTTGAGTCAATTTGTGTCAAATCCTGGAGATGTTCATTGGCAGTCTCTTGAAAGAGTTTTGCGTTATTTGAATGGCACTGCGAGCTATGGGATTCACTACTCTGGGTATCCAAGGGTACTTGAAGGGTACAATGACTCAAATTGGATCTCTGATGCTGATGAGACTAAGGCCACAAGTGGTTATGTGTTTACACTTGGTGGTGGCGCTGTTTCCTGGAAGTCTTGCAAGCAGACCATCTTAACGAGGTCAACTATGGAAGCAGAACTCACAGCATTAGACACAACCACTATTGAAGCAGAGTGGCTTCGAGAGCTCTTGATGGACTTGCCTGTGGTTGAAAACCCATACCCGCAATTCCTATGAACTGTGATAATCAAACTGTGATCATCAAAGTGAACATTTCTAAGGACAATATGAAGTCATCAAGACATGTGAAGAGGAGATTGAAATCTGTCAGGAAAATGAGAAACTCCGGAGTTATTGCGTTGGATTATATCCAAACATCTAAAAATCTGGCAGATCCCTTCACAAAGGGTCTATCACGCAATGTGATAGATAATGCATCGAGGGAGATGGGTTTGAGACCCACACTTTGAGTTGCCCACAGTGGTAACCCACTCTTTGTGATCGGAGATCCCATGAATTAGAGTTGGGAGACAAGCTATTGGTCAGCTGGGAGGAGAGTATCCTTACATTATACTACCACTCCATATAGATGCAATACTCTCCTATTCTGCATGGCAGGTTGATATTTATCTTAATGTGTTCTAAGTGGCTTGTTTATAGCAAAGATGTTGTCCTGCAGAACATCTTTTGAAGAACACACCTATATGAGTCTGACTGTCAAACGTCGCAGTCTATGAGAGTTGGGTGCTCTCTAATAAACTCATGAAAGGCCATGGAGTATGACGCATACGCTCCAAACCGCGGGGAAGCCTTGCGGTAGCCTAGTATCGGTCTAGGCTTTGTGTGAAACTAGTGCGCACCAAACTTGTAGTTCAAGGCATAGTCCACTATTCAAGTTGCAATCTAGTGTAGCATGAAGTTCAGTCTCCACATCGCACCGGTATATAAACAATGTTCTGGATTTTTTTTTGATGTGATGTGATGAGATGTGCCAATAAGACTTTGTGGGGGATTGTTGGAATTTGGTTGTGGGCTTTGGTCCATGGTCCAATACAAATTCTGAAATTCTCTTGGCCTATTCATGCCTAGCAGGGGATGGCACCAAAGTTTAGTCCCATCTTGCTAGTTTGAGGGGAGTTGCACCAATATATATAGTGGGGTGTTCTACTACCTCCTAAAGTGAGAGAAGAGGAGAGGCTTACACGCGCGCTCCTCCTCCGCCGCCCGCCTCGCCACGCCACGCCTCGTCACGACGCGCGCGCGCCGCGGTTTGCGGAATTGTGCCTCGGTGCCGAGCTTACTTATCTTTTTGCTGTTCGGGAAAATTACTGCGTGAGTTATTTCTCTATCAGCCGTTTCCGGTTTTTCTGGATCGTGGGCTGTTACTAACTCGAACGTGGGCTGCGCCCCACGTCTTACCCGACCGGCGCTATATAAGCAGGCTTAGGTGCAAACCCTAATCACGCCGTATCACATCCCGTCTCTCTCGCCTCCAGAGCCTTGCGCCGCCGCTACACCTTCTCCATCCCCTCTTCCGGCGTGCACCGGACGACGGGACAGTAGGCCTCCGGAACCCCGCCTCTTGTGAACCTGTACGGGTGAGGGGCGATCAGGTTTTTGGGGAGCGCTTCTGCGCGACTACTGACGGCATCACGTCGACCGACGACTCCTTCCCCGACGAGGACTTCTTCCCGGATATCAGCAGCCTCTACATCGACGACATGGCTGACAACGCTGGTGCCAACGCCAACGCGAACCTCAACGCCAACGCGAATCTGAACGCGAACGTGAATCCTCCTGCAGCACCGTATGCAATTTGTACCTATCTTTTCCAGTTTCTGTTACAATTTCTTGTACTAGCGTTTGGAATAGATGTGATCTCTTTATCTGTGTTAGATGTGATCAGTTCGTCTACTCTACTAGTATGCATGATTAGGTTAATTCCTACAATTGTCATCATGCTTTATTGTTGGTTATTTCGGATTAAATCTTATGGTAAATTGCTTATACTTTCAACACTGTCTTGATAACCAAGCTTGACCACACAGCTATGGAGAGGTGCCCAAAGGAGAAAATTTCCTACGAGCAAAAAGAGGCCGATCAGATAGAAGACATGGCCACCTCATCTGACTGAACTGCGAACAGATTATTTCTATGAAATAACAAGCTGAAAGTTCAAAAAGTCTACTAAATGTGCTTCCACATTTTTAATATAATGAGGCAGTGACACCCCCTGAAACATAGCCTCGGAAGCGCAAAAACATGTGCACTTCCCATACATGTCGATGAGCGAATTGAGGAGGATCAGTTCAGTGTTTGAGTTTGAGGCGTCTCTTCACGGAGGCTCCATCCCAAACTCCAGCTCACTGGCTTGCACTACGCCGGACAGCATGACAACCACGGTTGTTGAATCAAACACCTCGAGCACGCCGTCCATCCGCCCGAAAAGAAACACAACGTCATTGAGGCAGCAAAACCGCGTCGGGGCACCGATTGCACCGTTCCATAGGACAGGATATCGTCCAGGTCGGCGGTCTCGTGGAACAGAGCTAGAGAGGCATGCGCGTCGGCGACCGGTGCATTTCACATATACTCCCTCCGTTTTAAAATATAAGATGTTTTAGCTTTGTGAAGCAAATGTATTTAGACATCTTTTAGTGTGTAGGTTCACTCGAATATACACACTAAAATATGTCTAGATACATTTGCTTCACAAACCTTAAACATCTTATATTTTAAAATGGAGGGAGTAGTATTCTTTCTCTCAGTAATGTCAATAACTTATTTGGAAAATAACTTAATGGGATCGACAAGCAAACAAAAGCCAGAATCCGAATAGGGGTGTGCGCTTTGGTTTGGCTATATGGAATTGCCGTAATGATGTTGTATTTAATAGAAATGTCAAACCGAATTTTTTGCAGGTTATCCATAGGCTGCATCGTCAATTCACATGTGGTCATACCCATTGGCGGACACCGGGGCGGGGCCCTAGGCAGGCGGTCTGCGGTGCTTGGCAGTGGCCGGCGAGTCCCCTGACACCTCTCCCTCCCGGTGGCGATCTTCTCTGCCTGCGTTGTTGGGGTCTAATCCAATGATGAGCGGTCGTGTCAGAGGTCTCGTCGTGGTTAGAGGTGGCCTCCTCTTCATATGTAAATTTAACCTGAATGTAGTGTCAGAAAAAGACAATCACAAATGACACTATTTATATATAAATTTATCTTTTCTGTTTCTCTTGGCGTACGTATTCTCAAACATGCATATTGTGAACACTCATATATATTTTTAAAAAATTAGAAACTTGTAAATTTCAATTTTCAGTAGTAATATCATGTCAAATTTGGGACCCTATGATACTTTTTCAGAGATTAAATGCATGGCCGCCTTATTTTTTCAGAGGACAAACCGAATGTGCATGTGCGTGTGCAAATCATGGCCCAAGGCCCACTATTCTACCACGCGTTGTGCCACATGCCACCGGTTGTGTCAGTCGAGAGTTACTCACCGGTTGATAAATTGATGCAGTCCAGTAAATTGTACTAAACGTTTTGGCAAGAGTCTAAATATGAGCACCTGAATTAACTGAAAATTTTGCGGATAAAATCAGACGTGAAAGCTTGACACTACATCTAATTACCAAGTTTTGTTTTTGAACACACATGCATCTAATTACCAAGTTAACTGCCGAGGGGAGAAGGTGCAGATCAGTGCAAATGGACGCTGCACGTGAAGAGCTAGCCAGGTAGGTTGGGAGCAAGGCACATGCATGGTAAGACCCACGGATCCCATCTTGAACATGATCGAACCTGGCGGATGTCTTTTTCCCATCATTAGATTCCAAATACAAGCAGCCATCGTTGCTAACTAACATGTGAACTTGCTGGCTATCAGAATAGTAAAACAGTACAGGAGGATGTGCCCAAAGCAGAGCAGTAATAATACTATAGACCAGCTCAACATCATATATATAGTGCTGATTGGGAAGAGATTCATCAGATGATTTCCTGAGACACCGGTCAATGCTGTTGGTAGATCGATGCATTTTTCTTCAGAGGACACGTGAGCATCTGTTACCATGGCTTAAACTATGAGAACCTGCAGTTTGAACATGCCTTGGCAGGTAATTCCTTTGCAAAGTGGCAATGCAGGCTTTACGCTATAATCATGAGCCGATGATGAAGCTAAAGTGTGGCTACACATTCTAAAGGACCAAGAAAGTGAGAATAGAAAATTCGGTTGTGGAGTTGCAGTTGCATGTAGTGCAGCCTTTTGGTGAATTATGGTGTTCTCTTTTGGATTTTCAGATCGTTTCTTATTCAGAACGCCATTGGTGGAAAGGAAATTGACTACCTTTCCAGGTTAATGAGTCTATGAGAAGAGACTGAAAACAACCTAGTATCATGTAGACATCTACTTCTACTACCAATAATGTTCTTCAGATGGAATGGCCTACCAATGATGTAATCAGAGGCAAATAATTAGGTGCACCCAAAGCTTTTCACAAACAGCATGATTACCCTGCGACTGCAAGCACTGCACTCGTGATCTTCTAGCTGAAGAATCAATAGTAAATTAAGCTCGAGCAGGAAACAATCACACACTTCTTTCTTTCTTTCTGTGTTTTGAATTCTGAGACATCCCAGAAAAATGACAGTGCAATCATCAACTAAGAATCCATCCAGTCTTATTACAAGAATGGCCCAAATAATCCCCACAGAACAAAAATCACGAAACAAAAATCTATAGAATGTAGCACCTGGTAAACAATTACGCAGCACAAGGACTGAATTTACACGAGAAATTGTGAGAAAAAAATGTACTCCTATGTAGTAACAATTCCGCTTCTTCACATCACAATGACAAGGGCACCACCGACCAAGCAAATCAGTGACCAACTCTCCCTGCACGCGCCCAAAGCCTGACGGATTGGTGCTGCCCGAGAGTCACATCCACTACGCCAACCACATGGCGGCCACGAGCCCGACGGCCGAGAGGGCCACCCACGCCACGCGCGGCGGCGACGGCCGGGGCGCAGCGGGGGACTGGGCAGCAATGGTGGAGGGCGCGGCCGAGCCGAAGGGCGCGAAGGCGGAGTCGGGCTCGAGAGCGTCGGGGTTGGGCGGGCTCGGGCTGGACGGGATGGTGGCCGCCGCGTCCGACGGCGGCAGCGCGTCGTCGCCGGGGCCGGGGGACGGGAGCAGCGGCATTATGTCCGGCGACAACGCCGGCGGGATGATGGGGTGGCCGCCGTGGCGCGGGCGCGGCAGCGGGTGAGATGAAGGCGACGGTGACGGTGCCGCGGAGATGGCTGACGCCCGGAGCCCGTCCGCGGACGCGGCTGGCGCGCACGCGCACGCGGCGCAGAAGAGGAGGGCGGCAAGGAGGAGGTGCCGCCGGCCGCGCGCGCCGGTTCTTGCCGCCATTGTTGGTGCGCGGGGTGGCGCGGCTTGTGTGAGATAGAGTGCGTGTGATTGATGGGTGGGAGGCTTTGGATTTGGAGAGGTTGGTCGGGGTGGGGAAGCAGGTGGACAGAGGGAACATGTTATTCGTCGCATTCCACGAGGACGATGCCTTTCGGTAGAACCTTTTCTTAACCTATGGGTGAAAACCAAGATTACAGCACCATGAACGCACCAAATGCCAATGTCAGCAGACGGTCATTTTGCTCCGGACTTCGGGTAACTTTATGAATAAGTACTTAAAAGCATCCAAAAGCACTCCATATCACATTATTACTTCAAAATTTTCTCTTAACATTTCTAGCCATGCTCAAATGAACTTTTTATGGTAAAAAACAAATCAAATATGATAAAGACACACATCACTAATGCAACTCTGTTATAATCACCTAATTTTGCTTAGTAAGATGAACAATTATATAGTTGCCTACTATATGGAATAAACATATTCATTTCTTTCTTGGCAAGTAAATATAATAGTTTCTAATGTGCTTGGTGTGTGGGGACAAAAATTACCATGTGCTTTGCAACCTCTCTTAGGCAAAGCTTCACAATAATGGCGGAGCCGCTGGTCCTAAATCCCAAATCCTTTAGCAAACCTAAATAAAAGTGAAGTCATGACGTTGTGTGAAAACCACTTCCCTTGGGTTGCTCCCCGCCTGAGCGATTCCGAAGGCGTTTCCTCTCCATATCGTCCGTACCCCACGACCTCCTTTGCTCCTGGCCATCGTCGCCGCTGACGTCGGCGGCGGTGGCGACGCCCTTCTCGTCTAATACAGAGGGAAGGTGAGGGCACCGCGGTGGCAGTCCATAGGCGGTGGCTGGGCGGTAGCGGCGATGCTTGGTGGCGCGGTCCTGGTGGCCGAGGCCTAATGCTGGAGCGGCAAGGCGAAGACGGGCAGCTCCACCCCCGCCATGCAGATCCTCCGATGGCGCAGGTGGCGGGTCAGATCTGGGGCCTCAAGGCCTAATGTGGGCCTGCTCGTGGGGTGTTGAGGCGATGCGGCTGATCTCTTCTTTGCTGCTCTGACCGGCGGCGTGGTGGCTGCTGGCTTCGGCCTAATAGAAATGGTGGTTTGTCCCTAGCAATCTTCTTCCGCCATGTTGTCTTTCTGTCGGATGTTGACCTCTTTGATCTGGCCATCGACAAGTTCTGGTCATCCCCGTTGGAGATAAGCGTATGTCGCTACTGGATTTCTAGATCGGAAAGACTCCCATCACGCTCGCCCGTATTATCATCCAACACGGTTTCAAGAGGGCGTGGCGTGAAGCATTGCTTTATTTCCGGTGTCATGAGACATGTCTAATCTAGATTTCCATGGTATTGAAGAAGTGAAGAAAGTCATGGAGGCTATGATTGGAGGTCTTGGTTTAAGCGGAAGGGGAATTGTGCGATGAAGACTGTGTGTCAGGTGTTTGGTGGCTTTCCATAGCGGCCTCAGCAAGTGGGGCGGCATCCTACACTTCTGTTGGTGCTCCTCCAATACCAAGTCTCAATTCGAAGGGTGAAAATCTAAGGTTTGGCCTTCATTGGTTGTACCTGACAATGCCCTTGTTGAATGCATTGTTTTGGTTAAACTTGGACTTTTTTGACCGTGAACGACAGGAGCTCTGCCTTTGCATTATAGAAGAGGGAGAATGATCCAGTTAATAAGGAAAACCGGATCCAAAAACCATACATCACACGGTTAATTTAGGGAAACCGGCAAAAGACCCCACACACCAACTCATGGCACATCATTTGTGCCGGATACAAGAGCCCCTAGACCTAAGAACACATGCCACACCTTGTATCCAACAAAGACAAACTCCGCAAAAACACACAAACTCTCGTCGTAGGTAGTGCACCTATGTGCACGCTCGCAACAGAAGTGATCAAGCATTGACCTTAACTAAGGCGCGCACCGCCTCAATCTCCTGGGGTGTGTGTTGCTTCTTGTACATCTGCAAATAATTTTGCATCTTCTCCTCTAGGACTTCTTCGGAGGCTTTCCCTTGTTGGACTTTCTCCAACAATAATGTTAAACTTGGACTTTCTCCAGTATGAAAATCCAATATCTTCAATCGAGCAACGACAACACTTGTATATTGTTTCCTTGTTGGAAGTGTTGCTTTTGGAGAACCTATTTTTGTAGTGCAGGTGTTGTCTTTGTTGACGATTTGAGTGTTGTTGTTGCAAGTGTTTCATCACCGCGACGGGTCTTTATTTTCTTTCTCTCTCTTTGTTTTCTTGGTTGTGTGCATCCTTGATGTCATTGGATATCTTGTTGGCGCAGAGGTTGGATGTAATTAGTATCTTCGCGATATTTACTATATTTTTTGGGTTATAAAAAAATCCTGGTCAAATGACATTATTCACCAAAAATTATTATTTGACGTAAGACAAATACGGTGACGTTTGCCATTTAATTTACACTGCAACCCTTCCACTCTTATTCATCTATGTGAGTTTTCTAGAAAAAAAGGAGCAATGTAGGCAACTGGAGCTCCATGAACTAGAGGATATCACACACACACACACACACAAATTGTTGGCCACCGGAAGTGGAAGAGATGGTGGCAACGGCGGAGCTGTGTGTTAGCTGTGGGGTCAGCTGACCCCACAGCTTTTTTGGAAAACCCCTTCAATATATACATATTTGTGTATAGATCCTGCCTAAGTATACACTCTGACCCCACATATGTACTCTGACCCCACAGGATTTTCCGGCCGGCTCCGCCACTGGATGGTGGGATGTGCTTCTAGCTATATGCTGCATGAAAAGGACAATGCTCACACAGCTGAGGTTAGAGGATTGGTTGGAAACGACCGAAATTGGTTGAAGTGAGAGCACCCCAGCTCTTCCACGGTGAAGCGCGCTCCAACGGATGTGGTTTTTCTACCCCATATCTGGCACATGTATTTGTTGACCCCCAAACCCTAGCCTCTACAGTGGTCTTATCGACGAAGCGACTAATTGTTCCCTAATGCCTCCCATTCCAAGCATCCTTGCATGCATCCAACTTCTTGTGATAGCTACTTATCTCTTTAACTAGAGACTCGTCCGTGGGTATACAACTATTCCAGGGAGAGCTACAACGAGTAGGAGGTATGATAAGTTAAGGAGACTACAAGCATGTGGAGCAAATATATTGAGCCAAGGCATAACGCAGTGCTTTAAAACTAGGGAAGGTTGGCGGTTGCATTTAGTTGTCTATCCACCAAAAGTTAGGATCGTATTTTTTTCTGTTGGGCAAACAAGAACTCAGAATTTCGCCACCAGTATGCTTCAATTCAACAATTAATTAATTTGGCTCTCCGCCTCTCAAGGAAGAACTATATTTTTTATGACACATGATACATTTTAAACGTGTGAAGCTAGACAAATGATAGAGTGAATGCTTAGCCGCTTGACTTCCATACAATATGGTATAGATTTTACAAAGGTAAGTGCTATTTACATGTAATTATAAAAAGTAAAAAGACCAATTTCGAGATGATTTAGCCCGTAGACCTAAGGGAATGCCCGATCGCTCACTCGCGAGGGCAGCAGACGACCAGAGCGCGCCCGCGGCCCAAACCAGAGGAGGGCGGCCAAAGAGGGGGTAGAGAAGTTTGCGCGGAATCTTGCTGCAATTGTTAGTCTACCACGACGCGTCTACATCTGCATGCGCCTGCAGGTGCCGTGGAGAGTGGTCGGGAGGATTGTTCTATGGGTTTGTGTAATTGATAAGTAGAGGCCTGGAGGGATAGGTTTCTTTTGATCGGTTTTGGAGTTTGGTCGGGGTGGGCACTGGGCAGCAAGTGGGCGGCAGAGGGAACATGCAGTTCGTCGTCACACTCACACCATGAGGGCGATGCCCTGCGATCAATAAACTTGTACCAGAACAACCTCAAGGTGTAAACCAAGTTTACAACACTAATTATACTGTATAAAAAAGGGTTTACCGCACTAGGCACAATTGAAAAAAAATGCTTGCTGATCAATTTCATTCATCAGGCACATCACTCTTGTTCATGAGACTTTGACCTTGACGGAACAACGGTTGTGCAAAGTCCGCGCTAATAGTGCATAAACATTTGCATGAGGAGACTAGCGCAGGAGAAAGTTAAAACTTCGCATGGAAATGTTTTAGAGCTACTATGTTCACTACTCTGGTCTATGGCTCTGAGACACCTACAAAAGAGAACTAGGTTCGGTTCTCAATAGTGACACATAGATACATTCACATCAGCGATAGGAATTATGGAGCGGAGGGAGTAGTGTAACCCCTCAAATCGTCCTCATATTTTGAGTTAAACTTTTACCCTAAATTTAACTAATAAATATAAATTATATGAGAGAAAAGTATACCCTTGGATTTGTATTCGAAAGAAGTATTCAGTAGAATGATTTTTATAGCATATAAACCATATTTTGTTAGTAAAGATGATGGTCAAAGTTTGATTTGAAAAACAAGGACTAGAGGAAGTACTATACTATAGGCTCAAAGTCCCAATATAACATCATGTGGCTGATAATGACGAACATCCAACTAAAACAGGGGGAACATGCAGCATGATTGGCACCTTTAGAGCATATCCAACAGTTTACCATACTTTAAAATAGGTAAAAAGGTAAGCAACAGCATTTTTAGGTAAGATGGGTAAGAAACATTGCTCCAACACCTTACCTAAAAATGGTCCCCTACAAAAAATTTAAGTGATCACCTATATTTTGACACCTTCTACCAATATATGGATAAGAGCACACAATATATAGGTAAGATGCCATGTCAGCCACAGCTACACGGGAAGACCCCAACCGCCCCTTCCCTACGCGTGGCGAGTCGGCTGCTGTCTCCCCGGCCATCTCCGACCTCCATCTAGCTTCTGGTTGTCTCTGAACACTTCTATGAAGCTTTGAGTCAGAAAAGGTGTTGTCAATGTCTCCCAAACCCTCTCACAAGTGTGTTCTGTACAATACTCTTTCACTGCAAATGCCTCTGTCCTCTTAGCAAGTGCCACCTTAATCATCCAGGGACAACCAAATTCATGGAAGCCTTCACATTGAGCATGTAGCCTACTAGCTTCATTCCTTGTCTTCCTTATCTTCACTTTCATTCACACTGTAAGTATTTGGTGCTCTTATGAATTCTTGCATAGAAGAAAAAAGTATGCCAACCTTGAAGATTGATGCTTCCAAATCAACTTCTGCATTGAATTCCTTGAACTTGTACTCCAACATCATGTACTCTTTCCTTGACAAATGTAAATCCTCATGCTCAAGTCCAGCATCATCTTCATGCTCAACTATCTCAGTGTGCTCATTGTGGTCATTCACATCCTTGTCCACATTGTCAAGGAATAGGTCATCATCTCCATCCTCTACATCCTAGTCACTGTCATAAAATTCAGAATCAGCACTATCACTACCATCCTCTGCATGCTCTTCATCCTCTGCAACATTTGCATCCTATGCATGCTCTTCATCCACTGCATCTTCTATGTTACTGCCATTGTCAATGCCAAAATCTTTTGAATTTTCTATATCACCAACACTGCCTCCTAGATACTTGCTTGGAATAGGCATAAGCACATCCTATCTGAGCCTCTTGATAAAATTTGTATGGTCAACAAGCAGGTGCACTACCTTCTCCTCTTTCACAATTTCACAAATTTCAAGGATGTGTGAATCATTTTCGATGCAGCAAAGCCCATCTCGTATATCTGTTCTAGGTGGACTCCAATATATACATGTTCTCTTTGAAACTTCATTTCCACCCTGCCTTACAAAATCTTCAATTCACAGCAAAGAGAATGTATCAGTGCAGCAGTTGTCATAGTAGTCCAGTGTCGAATCAGCATACTCCACATGCTCCTTCAAGCCACAGAAGAATCCATTATGCAGTAATAAAACTATGAACCTGTGTGGTTCATCTGCAAGATTCAGAAAACTCAGTGTTGACAGTTTCAGTTATAAGCAGCTGAAACATGACATCTTCAATATGTCACAAAATCTTAATTTCTATGATTGAAAATGACGTAGTACCATACTTTGACATTACCAGAGACCAATCAAACTACACCCACCGTGAATTATCGGCTAATTTTACGAATCAAGATCAAATTTTGCAGCAATATGCGGCGGCGAAACAGGACACTTTCAAAGATGATTTCTTTGGCACATGAACTACGCGGAAACGATTCCTACACACTACCTGATCATACACGACCGATCTTTACCACAGATCATTGCTTGAAACCGTACCTACAACCCTAGCAATGTTCGACGCCATGGTGGAACAAGAACCAGCAGACAGGGAGAAGAAGAAGAACTCACCGTACTGCGGAGGGTCCTCGTCATCTTCACGGCGATGCGGCATGTTGTTCATCTGCACCGACAAGGTCACCGTCACCGGCTCCGTCGTCTACGTCCTCGGCGGCTATGTCCCCGAGTTCTATGGCATCAGCAAAGGAGGCAACTGCTCTGAGGTGCTGCCCAAATTATCGGACGGAGCAGCCACGGGTTTGTTTTATCTCGCAAGGGGGTCTTTGCAAAAACATGCAAAACGGGCCCGCGTTCTTCTCCAGCTTGG
Organism: Dactylis glomerata; assembly: GCA_007115705.1. Taxonomy (NCBI): domain Eukaryota; kingdom Viridiplantae; phylum Streptophyta; class Magnoliopsida; order Poales; family Poaceae; genus Dactylis; species Dactylis glomerata. Next base: position 1,296,102 of record QXEO01000128.1, on the reverse strand, counting down.
TAGGGACACGTGGCGGCAGCGGAGCGCGTGTTTATGAATTTGCACATCTTCAACTAGGTTTTGTACCACGGGACAACGAACTAAGAGGTTTTATATGAATTTGCACATCGTTTCGACAAGGTTTTGTATAAATGGTACGATTACCTCTTACCTATATATAGGTAAGCTGTTGAAGATGCTCTACGAAGTTCTCATTAACACGTTAGAAGAGGTGACTTTGCCCGCCCATACCGACCACACAGCAGTTGCATCACTTAATCTATGAAAAAACGGAACAAGACTTGGATACCAACGAAAATTAACAAGACGACAACTGCGCTCCTTGCCTTGCCATGATCCATGAACACAACCATACTCCTGTCCACAGGGGGCAAGAACTCGGTGCAAAGACATGGTTGGCGTTGGGGAGATAATTGCGAGTTCCGTGGTGAAAGAAATCGTTGGCAGGCTTACCCAACCAGTCATAGACGAGATCGCCCTGTAGTGGGGGGGGGGGGGTGCAAAGGCGAGGTGCAACAGATGGTGGAGAAAATGAAAGATCTGGCTGCTCTGATTGACGATGCCGATATTGTTGGAATTTTGATTCTTTATGGACCAGCCTATAAATAGTAAATTTAATAATTTCTAAATCCTAGAGGTTATGCATGACAAGGGGTGAGACAAATGTTTAGTCCCATCTTGCTAGTTTAGAAGTAGTTGGACCAACATATAAGGTGAGCTCTTCCCCTTGTGGTAAGAGTGTGTGAGAAGAAGGCTCTCTCACGCGCGCTCCTCCTCCGCCGCCCGCCTCGTCATGACGCGTGCGGTTTGTGGAATGTGCCTTGGTGCCGAGCCTTTCTTTTTGTCACGCATGATTGGACTACAAAACTGAGCGGTCACGCGAAAGCTGAAATGTTTGCCTGAGTGGGAAATGAATACGAGTCGGTTCATCTTGTGGCTGTTCGTTTCACCTCCCGACGCTGCCTGTGGCTATATAAGAGAGGTCGCTCCTCTCAGAACACAGCATCCACTACCTCTTCGTTCCTGAGCACTGTGCTGCCTCGACCGTCTTCCCCATCCCGTCTTGAGGCGTGCACCGTGAGCTGGGACAGTAGGCCTCCGGAACCCCGTCTATTGCGATCATGTACGGGAGAGAGGCGATAAGGTTTTTGGGGAGTCCTCTGCACGACTACTGACAAGTTCTTCATCACGAACACCCACGAGGACGACGTCTTCCCCAACGAGGACTTCTTCCCCGACATCAACAACCTCTTCGGCGACATGTCTCTCACCGACGACAACACCAATGGTGTTTCTGCATCCGCACCGGCTCCAACACCGTACGTCTTCCTGATCTTTGCTTTTGTGCTTCAGTTTCTAAGACTAGCAATCGATTTAGATATGCTAGACATGTTCTGTTCATATCGTTCACTTGTAAACATGGTTAGTTTAATTTCCATGTTTTCAGCCATACTTTGTTTACTATTTTCATGGATTAAATATCATGGTAAATTGCTCATATTTCCAACAGATATTAGGTTGCGCCAAGGAGAAGAGAATGGGAAAGCTGCAGGTCGGTGGCTCATGAAACTCAAGTCAGTCGCCTACGACATCGAGGACGTGCTGGACGACTTGGAAGCCCCAAATAGCTAACCAAAGGTACTCGCCACTACTAGGAAAAAGGCCATCCGTGGCGTACAGAATGTGAGCATTCGTGGCATATTTTTGTACACCACCGGTAAGACGCCACTGGTACAGGCCTACCCATGGCGTATAGGTTGTACGCCACGGCTACGAGACTTACTCGTGGCGTACAGCCTTGTACGCCATGGGTGTGTTACGTAGCCGTGGTGTACAACCCTGTATACCACGAGTGTGTATCCAGTGGTGGCGCCTCTCTATACGCCGCAGAACACCATATCTGTATGCCACGGCTAGGATTTTTTGAATTTTTTCTAGAATAATTATACAGGTATACAATAGATATACATGTACATTACTGGTATATATGTACAAAACAACATATATTCATAACAGCAGTACAAGTATAGTTATTTTTATCATATTAGAAGTATTGGCCAAAGTCACATTATTACAATTACAAATATCATGTTATTACACAAATACAAGTCTTTATTGAGCTAACTAGTTAGGAATGCATGCATATAGCCGCCAACTACGATCACATACACAATGAGCAAGATCATAAGCAAGATGGGGATCGCGATGAAGCATGTCTTCATCCAATTCCGCCCCTCTCTCTGATGCGGCACGGTGTTGATAATGAAAAGCACCGTCCAGTTGGGAACCCCAAGAGGAAGGTATGATGAGTACATCAGCAAGGTTTTCCCTCAGTAAGAAACCAAGGTATGTCGATCAGGAGAGGAAGGGGCAAAACGACTGAAGGTGATGCTTGCTAGTCTAGTGACACTCCAACAAGGGCGCCGTTAACGATCAATAATGAGTTAGCGTGTCTTCAACTAGTAGCAATGTGGAACCTGCACACAACACAACCAAATACTTTGTTCCCAACTTACGATGAGGTTGTCAATCTCACTGGTTTGCTGTAAACAAAAGAATGAGCGTATCGAGTGGAAAATAGTAATAGTATGCGAGTAAAGTAAACAGTGCGAGTAAAGTAAACAGGTGATAGCAATATAAAGAAAATAGGACCGGGGTCCATAGTTCACTAGTGGTGTCTCTCCATAAGATAAAATAACACATGCTGGGTAAACAAATTACCAATCCGAGAACTCCACAAGTATTAAGTTACGAACAACAGATAACTGCATTAAGCAAAGTGTGTAATGTAAACAAAGCATATGCCCTCGAGCATATGAATGTTGTTTTCTCCCTAGTAGCAACAACACATCTACAACCTTAGAGGTTTCTGTCACTCTCCCAGATTAAATAGAGGCATGAACCCACTATCGAGCATAAATACCCCCTCTTGGAGTCACTAGCAACTACTCGGCCAAGATAGCTACTAACAACGGAGAGCATGCAAGATCATAAACAACATAGAGATAACATAAGATAAAATTCAGTACTTCAAGTCAATCATAACACCAATATTCATCGGATCCCAACAAACACAACATGTAGAATTACATAACGGTGAACTTGATCATGTAAGGCGGCTCACGAGATCTAAACATGAAGCACATGGTGGAGAAGACAACCATCTAGCTACTGCTATGGACCCATAGTCCAAGGTAGACTACTCACTCATCGCGCCGGAGGCAAGCATGGCGATGAAGAAGACCTCTGGTGGCGATTCGCCTCTCCGGCAGGGTGCCGGGAAGAGCTTCTGGACCCTCCCGATCTCGGGTCGACGACGGCGGCGGATCACGATGTGTTTCTGGAAAAGTGATCGGGTATTTAGGTTTTTCCTGTCGGGGGGTCTTTATAGGCAAAGGGGGCAGAGGTGGACCAGGGTGGCCTCACCACCAGGGGGCGCGGGCCAGCCCTAGGCCACGCCGCCCTGTGGTATGGGCGCCCTGTGGCCCCTCTCCGTCTCCTCTTCGGTCTTTTGGAAGCTCCATTAAATATCTAGACTTCTGGCCTTTGTTTCGTCCAATTCTGAGAATATTTCCTGTGTAACTTTTCTGAAACATAAAAACAGTAGAAAATAGGGAACTGGCACCGTGGCATCTCGTTAATAGGTTAGTTCCAGAAAATGCATAAAAATGCCATGAAGTGTAAAGAAACACTAAGCAAATAGTGTAAAAACAAGCATAGAGCATCAAAAATTATGGATACGTTGGAGACGTATCAGCATCCCCAAGCTTAATTCCTGCTCGTCCTCGAGTAGGTAAGTGATAACAAAAGAAATAATTTTTGAGGTGACATGCACCTACACAATCTTGATCATATATGTAAGCATTGTGCGCTGGGATCAAAGAACTTAAAACATGGGCATGAAAGATATAATCTTGATAGAAGAAACTTAGCAACCAAGATCATGAAAATGAAAAAATGAAAGTCAAACATGTGTTCAAATCATATGGAAAAACATAGCAAATGGTTTTCAGCTTGTCCTTCATGAGAGAGCAAAACATAAATGCATAGGACACCTTCAAGTTTAAGAGGGCGACTAGATACAAGTAATTTAAGAACAAGTGAAACCAACATCATGAATCAATCAATAAAAACTTTGGGACAATGCACATTATACTCAGAATGACAACTATGCTCTCTTAGACAGTGCATAAAGGTAGAAGGTGGAGACTCAACATAAAAGTAAAAGAAAGGCCCTTCGCGGAGGGAAGCAGTGATTGCAAGTTTTATAAACCTTCAAAAATTATGGTACTTACCGGCTTTGAGCTCTCATTGCCCCCATCATAGGCATCTTGAATGGTTAGAGTTAATGCGAAAACACTTATGGTGGATATGCTTGACAAATCATAAGTTGAAAACCTCGTGTCCCGTGAAGTACGAATACCCAAACCTCATGCTACTCGACTTAGAGTCCCAAGCAGGCTCTTATCATTGTAAATATATGTGTATCATCGAGAACCGCCAATGGGGTACCTCCTGCCCGATGACATGGAACAAGCCCTTATCAAAATGACAAGACAAATAGACAATGAACACCTCGACATCTCTGTTATTTACCATTGGTATAGCTTTTTATTTTGAGATGCGTCGTTGAATGTCCATGATACGTCTCAAACGTATCTATAATTTTTGATGCTCCATGCTTGTTTTTACACCATTTGCCTATTGTTTCGTTACACTTAGTGGCACTTTTATGCATTTTCCAGAACTAACCTATTAACGAGTTGCCACAGTGCCAGTTCCCTGTTTTCTGCTGTTTTTGTGTTTCAGAGTGATACACAGGAAATATTCTCGGAATTGGACGAAGCCACATCCTGAAGTCTTATTTTACCCGGAAGCTTCCAGAGATCCGAAGAGGAGTAGGAGGTGGGCCACAGGGGCCCCACACACACAGGTGGCGCGGCCAGGCCCCTGGCCGCGCCAGCCATGTGTGAGGAGGCCCTGGCCCTCCTCTGACATCGCCCCTTCGCCTATAAGAAGCCTCGGGACGGAAAACCCTAGGGGGGTCGGCAATTTTTCAGAAGCAGTTCCGTAGCTCCGCCGCCACCGTCGACAAATTTCGGGGGACAGAAGTCTCTGTTCCGGCACCCTGCCGGGACGGGGAAGTGCCCCCGGATCCATCTCCATCGGTCTCCATCGCCGTCTCCGCCGTCTCCATCGACCTCACCGCCATCTCCATCAACCTTGCTGTCTCCTATGATGAGGAGGGAGTAGTTCATCCCCGGGGCTGAGGGCTCTACCGGTAGCTATGTGGTTCACCTCTCTCTCCCATGATGTGATCTTTATGTGATCGTGAGCTTTGTATCATGTTGAACAAGTAGATGTTATTATTCAGATATTATGTGTACTCTAGTGGTATTATTAAAGTAATCTATTCCTCCTGCCATGGTGTAACGGTGACAGTGCGTGCATCATGGTGGTACTTGGTCTAGGCTACGATTGTGATCTCTTATGGATTATGAGAATAATTATCACTATGATAGTATTGAAGTGATCTATTCCTCCTTTCATGGTGTAATGTTGACAGTGTGTGCACCGTGTTAGTACTTGGTCTAAGTTGCAATAATATCTATCTTGAGTTGTGATTTGATTTGGATATCTCTATGAGTGGTGTTTGTCAAGTACTTGATGAACTTTGAGGAGTGCTTCGTAGCCCTACGCAATGATTAGTGTTATTCAATAGGAGAGTAATTCAGAGTACCATAGTGAATAGAAGTTATCTATTGGTTCAATTATGTTATATTTGTTGGGAGTGTGTCCACTAGTGAAAGTATGATCCCTAGGCCTTGTTTCCAAGCTTTGCACACTGTTTACTTGCTGTTTTGTTACTTGTTTGCTTGCTGCCATTTTTATTCCAGATTGCATTTACTACTTATAATCATCTATACCACTTGTATTTCACTATCTCTTCGCCGAACTAGTGCACCTATACATCTGACAAGTGTATTGGGTGTGTTGGGGACACAAGAGACTTTCTGTATTGTAATTGCAGGGTTGCTTGAGAGGGATAGCTTTGACCTCTTCCTCCCTGAGTTCGATAAACCTTGGGTGATCCACTTAAGGGAAACTTGCTGCTGTTCTACAAACCTCTGCACTTGGAGGCCCAACACTGTCTACAAGAACAGACGCGTGCGTAGACATCAAGCTCTTTTCTGGCGCCGTTGCCGGGGAGGTAAGGTAAAAGGTACTCGCATCCTCCTGTGTGAGTGCTCAAAGTTATTTCCTTTAGATTCTGCAATTACATCTTTTTGTTTCTTGTTTTTATTTTCACTAGTTAGGCCTAAATGGAAAACAATGGGTTCTGTAGTCTTTTTCCTGAGTTTAGATATGATGTGTTTGAAGAGAAAATTGAAAAACCTTTGGAGCTTTATTCGCATGCTAATAGTGTTATTAGTATGAATGCTTTGAACACCGTTGTTGCTAATGCTATAGAAAAGTCTAAGCTTGGGGAAGCTGGTTTTGTTAAGCATGATATTTTTAGTTCCCCGGCTTTAGTGGAGAAAGTTTGCTCTGATGATATTTTATCTCCCCTATGTGATGTTCCTTCTTATGATGATATGTTTGAAGAATATGCTTTGCGAAATAGTTGCTCTCTAGCTTGTGATGATACTAAACCTCTAGTTGATGATGGCTATGATGATGAGTATAATATTTTCAGTTCACCTACTATTGAGGATAAAATTAGTTATGATTACACTACGCCTCCTATTTATGATGATTATGGTGATGAGAATAATTATTCTATTAAATCTGCTCCTACTACTATTGTTCCTGTGGTGAATATTAATTCTTTCATGCATGTAGCTCGTGATAGGGATGCTTTAAATGATAGTTATATTGTTAGTTCTATTCATGATGCTACTGAAAGTTATTATGAGAGAGGGAAACATGGTTTGATGGATCTCAACAATATTAAGTTTCCCCTCTTTATGTTGCAAATCTTGAAGTGGCACTTGTTTTATCTATCCATGCTTGCTACTATGTGCCTCGTTGATTTATTTTCTTACAAGATTCCTATGCATAGGAAGTGGTTCAGATATAAATGTCTTTCACATTTGCTTTTTGATGCTCTCTATTGCTTTAAGTTCCTATATGGTGCCTTTGCCTCAAGCTCTTATATGGCGCCCACATGAGCATCTTTGCAAATTACTGCGCCTAGCTCAAAGGCGTTAAAGAAAAGCACTCTTGAGAGATAACCCAATGTTTTATTTTCAGTACTTTTTCTTTTATTTGAGTCTTGGAAGTTATTACTACTGTAATAACCGCTCCTTATCCTTTTTATTTCGTTGTTGTGCCAAGAGAAGCCTCTAATTTGAGTGAGGTAAGATTTGGGGATGTTGCTGTCCTAAAACTGTTTTCAGTGCTGCACCGTAAAAATTCGTATAAATTCTCTGTATATCTTTTGGAAATGCGATTTCTTGTGCAGATGCCCCAGGTTATATCCAAACTTTTGTTAGTTGAACACTTTTTGATTTGAGCAACATAAAACCCCTCAAAAATTCGACCTTTGTCAGCTGTTCAGTTTTGACAGATTTTTGCCAATATTTGTGTTTGCCACTTTATCGCTTTCTTTTGAGTTCTTTTGATCACGGAACTTTTAGAGAGGTTGCTACAGTAGTATATACTTTATATGTGGTGGTTTTGGGTTGAAACCTGAAGCAAAAAGAGGTTGATTATATGTTATGCTTAAACTAATGTTGCTAATAGAATTGTGTTTAGTTTTGTATGAAGGAAGTTTTCAAGTGTAGGGATTAGAGAATGATGAGATGAGATGAAGAATGGACAAAAGCTCAAGCTTGGGGATGCCCATGCATCACCCCAAGAAATATCCAAGAAGTATAAGCGTCAAAGCTTGGGGATGCCCCCGAGGCACCCCTTCTTCATCGGCAAAAATCAGGTCACCTTTCAAAACACTATATTTTTATTGCTTCATGCACTATGCATTTTTCTTGGAGCGTCAGTTGTTTTAGTTTTCTTTTGCTTTGTTTGCTGCAATAAATGATTAGATCACATCATGTTTCTTTTGGAGGAGATGAACTCGTTTTTCATTGCCAAGAACACTCTAGTTTTCACTCTTATCAAAAACTGAGTGTTCTCTTTTTTTTTGCTACTGCTTTTGGTTTTGGTTTTCGCCTTGATTTGCATTCAGATCTTGTTATATCTTTTCATCAAGGTGTATTTTTGCCTCTGGTCTTTATTGGTTTTTATCAAAAGAGGTGTTTATAAAAATTTCAAATGGTGTTGGAAAAGAGAAAAAGCTTTATGCAAAAAAGTGGTACAAGAAGGAGCTTGTGTAGACTGCGGCTTAGGTTTTTCATGTCATGCTTGATGTCTTTTTGATAGTATGCTTAGTGGTTTTGCTGTAGCATGACTTGTCTCAAATGACTGAGATTGCTTAATGAGCCTTTGAAAAAATCATGCGTTGTTTTTATTATATGGAAGCATTTATTTGGTTTTCTCCTTTGATGCTTTATTTGGGTTGACTTGGCACATGCTTACACCATGTTGACTACAAAATAAGTCGCCAATAGCCTCTATGATCATTTAGTTTTTGACTTTTGATACCATCTTATGCTTCTTTTAATGTCGCTTTGTCGCTTTGCATGATTATGGCCATTATTGCTCTCTTAGTTGGTCGCTCCCAGTCTTTTGCTAGCCCTCGCCTTGTACTGAGTATGAGCTCTACTCGTGCATCCAACTCCTAAAAGCCAAAGTTTTTCAAAGTGTCCACCATACATACCTACTAGCAATTTGCTATTCCAAGTAAATTTGACTTGATTTTATATTCTCTTCAAATTAAACTCTTACCAGTGTTATGCGAAATTCGGTCAGTAAAGCTCTCACGAACCGGAAGGCACACTTTACTTTTTCCTGTTCTTAAAAATTTGACATTGTGGTCTTTTATGTTGAGTTGTTATGCTTGCAAGTTGTAAGTTGGATTCTAGCCCAGCCATGCTGTCATGGGGCAAGCTTTCAACATTGCACTTCTTATTTGAGTTGATATCGTGATCTTTTGTTTATGGATGCCCGCGGTGTGAAATGAATTGGGAATCTTGTGGGGATCATGGAGTTTGTATATGTGTTAGGGAAACGCCGGGCCGCCAATCTAAGCCATGCATAATTCATGGTGGAAATTTGCAGCATACCCATGGTGAACATTCGACGACGCATCTCATAATAAAAAGCTAAACAAATGGAAAATAAAAGAGATGTCGAGGTGTTCGTCGTCTGCTTGTCCTGTCATTTTGGTGTGGGCTTGTTCCATGTCATCAGGCACGGAGGTACCCCATTGGCAGTTCTCAATGATATGCATATACTTACAATGACAAGAGCCTTGCTTGGGACTCTAAGTAAAGTAACATGAGGTTTGGGTACTCATATTCACGGGGCACGAGGTCTTCAACTTATGATTTGTCAAGCATATGCATCATAATTGTTCTCGCATTAACTTTAACCATTCAAGATGCTTATGATGGGGGCAATGAGAGCTCAAAGCCGGTAAGTACCATAATTTTTGAAGGTTATAAAACTTGCAATCACTGCTTCCCTCTGCGAAGGGCCTTTCTTTTACTTTTATGTTGAGTCACCACCTTCTTTCTTTATGTGCCATTAAGAGAGCATAGTTGTCATTCTTAGTGTGATATGCATTGTCCCAAAGTTCATTGATTGATTCATATTGTTGGTTTTACTTGTTCTTAAATTATTTGTATCTAGTTGCCCTCTTAAACTTGAAGGTGTCCTATGCATCTATGTTTTGCTCTCTTTGAAGGACAAGCTGAAAACCATTTGTATGTTTTTCCTTATGATTTGAACACACGTTTGACTTTCATTGTTTCATTTTCATGATCTTTTGTTTGTGTTCATTTTCATGTTTACAACATGGTTGCTAAGTTCTTATTGTCAAGATTATATCTTTCATGCCCATGTTTTAAGTTCTTATGATCCCAGCTCACAAATGCTTACATATATGATCAAGATTGTGTAGGTGCATGTCACCTCAAAAATTATTCTTTTGTTATCACTTACCTACTCGAGGACGAGCAGGAGTTAATCTTGGGGATGCTTGATAGATCTCAAACGTATCTATAATTTTTGATGCTCCATGCTTGTTTTTACACCATTTGCCTATTGTTTCGTTACACTTAGTGGCACTTTTATGCATTTTCCAGAACTAACCTATTAACGAGTTGCCACAGTGCCAGTTCCCCGTTTTCTGCTGTTTTTGTGTTTCAGAGTGATACACAGGAAATATTCTCGGAATTGGACGAAGCCACATCCTGAAGTCTTATTTTACCCGGAAGCTTCCAGAGATCCGAAGAGGAGTAGGAGGTGGGACACAGGGGCCCCACACACACAGGTGGCGCGGCCAGGCCCCTGGCCGCGCCAGCCATGTGTGAGGAGGCCCTGGCCCTCCTCTGACATCGCCCCTTCGCCTATAAGAAGCCTCGGGACGGAAAACCCTAGGGGGGTCGGCAATTTTTCAGAAGCAGTTCCGTAGCTCCGCCGCCGCCGTCGACGAATTTCGGGGGACAGAAGTCTCTGTTCCAGCACCCTGCCGGGACGGGGAAGTGCCCCCGGAGCCATCTCCATCGGTCTCCATCGCCGTCTCCGCCGTCTCCATCGACCTCACCGCCATCTCCATCAACCTTGCTGTCTCCTATGATGAGGAGGGAGTAGTTCATCCCCGGGGCTGAGGGCTCTACCGGTAGCTATGTGGTTCACCTCTCTCTCCCATGATGTGATCTTTATGTGATCGTGAGCTTTGTATCATGTTGAACAAGTAGATGTTATTATTCAGATATTATGTGTACTCTAGTGGTATTATTAAAGTAATCTATTCCTCCTGCCATGGTGTAACGGTGACAGTGCGTGCATCATGGTGGTACTTGGTCTAGGCTACGATTGTGATCTCTTATGGATTATGAGAATAATTATCACTATGATAGTATTGAAGTGATCTATTCCTCCTTTCATGGTGTAATGTTGACAGTGTGTGCACCGTGTTAGTACTTGGTCTAAGTTGCAATAATATCTATCTTGAGTTGTGATTTGATTTGGATATCTCTATGAGTGGTGTTTGTCAAGTACTTGATGAACTTTGAGGAGTGCTTCGTAGCCCTACGCAATGATTAGTGTTATTCAATAGGAGAGTAATTCAGAGTACCATAGTGAAGAGAAGTTATCTATTGGTTCAATTATGTTATATTTGTTGGGAGTGTGTCCACTAGTGAAAGTATGATCCCTAGGCCTTGTTTCCAAGCTTTGCACACTGTTTACTTGCTGTTTTGTTACTTGTTTGCTTGCTGCCATTTTTATTCCAGATTGCATTTACTACTTATAATCATCTATACCACTTGTATTTCACTATCTCTTCGCCGAACTAGTGCACCTATACATCTGACAAGTGTATTGGGTGTGTTGGGGACACAAGAGACTTTCTGTATTGTAATTGCAGGGTTGCTTGAGAGGGATAGCTTTGACCTCTTCCTCCCTGAGTTCGATAAACCTTGGGTGATCCACTTAAGGGAAACTTGCTGCTGTTCTACAAACCTCTGCACTTGGAGGCCCAACACTGTCTACAAGAACAGACGCGTGCGTAGACATCAAGCTCTTTTCTGGCGCCGTTGCCGGGGAGGTAAGGTAAAAGGTACTCGCATCCTCCTGTGTGAGTGCTCAAAGTTATTTCCTTTAGATTCTGCAATTACATCTTTTTGTTTCTTGTTTTTATTTTCACTAGTTAGGCCTAAATGGAAAACAATGGGTTCTGTAGTCTTTTTCCTGAGTTTAGATATGATGTGTTTGAAGAGAAAATTGAAAAACCTTTGGAGCTTTATTCGCATGCTAATAGTGTTATTAGTATGAATGCTTTGAACACCGTTGTTGCTAATGCTATAGAAAAGTCTAAGCTTGGGGAAGCTGGTTTTGTTAAGCATGATATTTTTAGTTCCCCGGCTTTAGTGGAGAAAGTTTGCTCTGATGATATTTTATCTCCCCTATGTGATGTTCCTTCTTATGATGATATGTTTGAAGAATATGCTTTGCGAAATAGTTGCTCTCTAGCTTGTGATGATACTAAACTTCCTTCATACAAAACTAAACACAAATCTATTAGCAACATTAGTGTAAGCATAACATAGAATCAACCCGTTTTGCTTCAGGTTTCAACTCAAAACCACCACATATAAAGCATATACTACTGTAGCAACTTCCCCAAAAGTTCTGTGATCAAAAGAACTCAAAAAGAAAGCGATAAAGCGGCAAACACAAATATTGGCAGAAATCTGTCAAAACAGAACAGCTGACAAAGGTCGAATTTTTAGAGGGTTTTCTGTTGCTCACATCAAAAAGTTTTCAACTAATGAAAGTTTGGATATAACCTGGGTCATATGTACAAGAAATTTCAGGTCCAAAAGATATACAGAGAAATTTCACGAATTTTTATGGTGCAGCACCAAAAACTGTTTCAGGACAGCAACATCCCCAAATCTTACCTCGCTCAAATTAGAGGCTTCTCTTGGCACAAAAACGAAATAAAAATGATAAGGAGAGGTAATTACAGTATTAATAACTTCCAAGACTCAAATAAAAGAAAAAGAACTGAAAGTAAAAATATTGGGTTCTCTCCCAAGAGTGCTTTTCTTTAACGCCTTTGAGCTAGGCGCAGAAAGTGCGAATCAAGTAATATCGAGTGATGAAGCATCAAGCTCATAATTTGCTCTAAGAATAGAGTCAAAAAGTAATTTCTTCCTCTTTCTAGGGAAGTGTTTCATACCTTTTTTGAGTGGAAATTGATATTTGATGGTGCCTTCCCTCATATCAATGATGGCACCTACAGTTCGAAGAAAGGGTCTTCCCAAAATAATAGGACATGAAGCATTGCATTCAACATCCATGACAAGAAAATCAACGGGAACAAGGTTATTGTTAACCATAATAAGAACATCATTAATTCTTCCCAAAGTTTTCTTCTTAGCAACATCAGCAATAGGAACATCATAATAACACTTTTCAAGCGGTGGTAAATCAAGCATGTCATAAATTTTTCTAGGCATAATAGAAATACTAGCACCTAGATCACATAAAGCATGGCAATCAAAACCATTAACATGCATATCAATGATGGGTTCCCAACCATCTTCTAACTTCTTGAGAACAGAAGCTTTTTGCTTCAACTTTTCATCCCTAATTTTCATGAGAGCATTGGTAATATGCTTAGTAAAAGCAACATTTAAAGAACTAGCATTGGGATTCAAAGTAAGCTTTTGCAAGAACAAAATAACTTCAGAAATATTGCAGCCATCAACATTAAAATCATTAAAGGAAATAGAGCTAGCATCTCCTACACTCTGAAAAATTTCAGCACTCTTTTGAGAAAAAGTTTTAGCAGTTTTAGGCTTTTTAACACAAGGAGTGGGAGTTTTCTCTACACCAATCAAAGTAAGAGGATTGCTAGCATTAGGAACAACATCATTAGAGGTAGTAATGGTACATACCTTCATCTTTCTAGCCATCTCATCTTCTCTTTCCCACCTGGCATGCAATTCTTCTAGCATCCTAACATTTTCATCAATTCTAACTTGGATAGCATTAGAAGTGGCAAAAGTATTGTTCTCTTTCACATCATTAGGCAACACTTTTAATTTCAGAAGTTTAACATCATGATCAAGGCTATCAACTTTAGAAGCAAGAATATCAATTTTGCCTAACTTTTCCTCAACAGACCTGTTAAAAGCATTTTGCTTACCGATGAAGTCCTTGAGCATTACCTCAAGCTCGGAGGGAGCGCCCCTAGTGTTGTTGGAGGAATTACCATAAGAGTTACCATAACCATTACCATTAGTAGAAGGATACGGCCTATAATTGTTACTAGCAAAATTGTTCCTATAAGCATTGTTGTTAAAATTATTGTTTCTAATGAAGTTTACATCAACATGCTCTTCTTGAGCAACCAAAGAGGCTAAAGGAACATTATTAGGATCAACATGAGTCCTATCATTTGAAAGCATAAGCATTATAGCATCAATCTTATCACTCAAGGAAGAGGTTTCCTCAACAGAATTTACCTTCTTACCTTGTGGAGCTCTCTCGGAGTGCCATTCAGAGTAATTTACCATCATATTGTCGAGAAGCTTCGTTGCGGCGCCCAAGGTAAGGGACATAAAAGTGCCTCTAGCAGCTGAATCCAATAGGTTCCTTGAAGAAAAATTCAATCCTGCATAAAAAGTTTGGACAATCATCCAAGTAGTCAGTCCATGAGTGGGACAATTCTTTATCATAGATTTCATTCTTTCCCAAGCTTGAGTAACATGTTCATTATTAAACTGACTAAACTTCATAATATTGCTACACAAAGCTATAATCTTAGCAGGAGGATAGTATCTACCAATAAAAGCATCCTTACACTTAGCCCATGAATCAATACTATTTTTAGGCAAAGACAGCAACCAATCCTTAGCTTTTCCTCTCAAAGAAAAAGGAAACAACTTAAGCTTATTAATATCACTTTCTACATCCTTATATTTCTGCATCTCACATAGCTCAACAAAATTGTTGAGATGAGCTGCAGCATCATCAGTACTAGCACCAGAAAATTGCTCTTTCATAACAAGGTTCAACAAAGCAGGCTTAATCTCATAAAAATTTGCAGCAGGAGCAGGTGGCGCAATAGGAGTGCAGATAAAATCACTATTATTAGTTCTAGTAAAATCACACAACTTGGTGTTCTCAGGAGTAGCCATTCTAGCAAAACTAAAAGCAGACAAGTAAAAACAACTATAAAGGATACTAATTTTTTTGTGTTTTTGATAAAATGATGCAAGTAAAAATAAAGTAAAGCAAAACTTAAAACAAAGTAAAGGATGTGCGTGCGAAACTCCCCTTGCAGAAGTCTTCTTTTTCCTCCCCGGCAATGTTGCCAGAAAAGAGCTTGATGCGGCACGGTGTTGATAATGAAAAGCACCGTCCAGTTGGGAACCCCAAGAGGAAGGTATGATGAGTACAACAGCAAGGTTTTCCCTCAGTAAGAAACCAAGGTATGTCGATCAAGAGAGGAAGGAGCAAAACGACTGAAGGTGATGCTTGCTAGTCTAGTGACACTCCAACAAGGGCGCCGTTAACGATCGATAACGAGTTAGCACGTCTTCAACTAGTAGCAATGTGGAACCTGCACACAACACAACCAAATACTTTGTTCCCAACTTACGATGAGGTTGTCAATCTCACCGGTTTGCTGTAAACAAAGGAATGAGCGTATTGAGTGGAAAATAGTAATAGTATGCGAGTAAAGTAAACAGGTGATAGCAATATAAAGGAAATAGGACCAGGGTCCACAGTTCACTAGTGGTGTCTCTCCATAAGATAAAATAACACATGCTGGGTAAACAAATTACAGTTGGGCAATTGATAGAATAAAGACAACGTGATATGTCAAGAGGATCACTATGAGATTTACTCTGGGCATTACAACAAGATACATAGACCGCCATCCAACTGCATCTATGACTAATAATCCACTTGTGGCGAATCAATCCGAGAACTCCACAAGTATTAAGTTGTGAACAACAGATAACTGCATTAAGCAAAGTGTGTAATGTAAACAAAGCATATGCCCTCGAGCATATGAATGTTGTTTTCCCCCTAGTAGCAACAACACATCTACAACCTTAGAGGTTTCTGTCACTCCCCTAGATTAAATAGAGGCATGAACCCACTATCGAGCATAAACACCCCCTCTTGGAGTCACTAGCAACTACTCGGCCAAGATAGCTACTAACAACGGAGAGCATGCAAGATCATAAACAACATAGAGATAACATAAGATAAAATTCAGCACTTCAACTCAATCATAACAACAATATTCATCGGATCCCAACAAACACAACATGTAGAATTATATAACGGTGATCTCGATCATGTAAGGCAGCTCATGAGATCTAAACATGAAGCACATGGTGGAGAAGACAACCATCTAGCTACTGCTATGGACCCATAGTCCAAGGTAGACTACTCACTCATCGCGCCGGAGACAAGCATGGTGATGAAGAAGACCTCCGGTGGCGATTCTCCTCTCCGGCAGGGTGTCGGGAAGAGCTTCTGGACCCTCCCGATCTCGGGTCGACGACGGCGGCGGATCGCGATGTGTTTCTGGAAAAGTGATCGGGTATTTAGGTTTTTCCCATCGGGGGGTCTTTATAGGCGAATGGGTGGCGTCAGAGGTGGACCAGGGTGGCCTCACCACCAGGGGCGCGCGGGCCAGCCCTAGGCTGCGCCGCCCTGTGGCCCCTCTCCGTCTCCTCTTCGGTCTTCTGGAAGCTCCATTAAATATCTGGACTTCTGGCTTTTGTTTCGTCCAATTCCGAGAATATTTCCTGTGTAACTTTTCTGAAACACAAAAACAGTAGAAAATAGGGAACTGGCACTGTTGCATCTCGTTAATAGGTTAGTTCTGGAAAATGCATAAAAATGCCACGAAGTGTAACGAAACACTAAGGAAATGATGTAAAAACAAGCATGGAGCATCAAAAATTATGGATACGTTGGAGACGTATCACTCTCCCATGCCGATAGTTTCTGTACCTAGTTTCCGCCTCCTCTCTAGTCTTGAATCCTTTGTAGTTGTTGCCCTTGAACTTGTTCACTTGCTTGAAATAGTCCTCCCACTTGTCGTAGATCCCTGGAACCTCACCCTCGGACACGACATACTACCTCGTCGTCATCTTTAAACCAAAGACATCACAAGAGATTTAATAGATAATAATATGCGAGACATAGCATTAATTAGTCAACAGAAAACAAAATAGGCGAAAGCATGCATGCAAGAATACAATTAATTAACGACCCTAATACACAAGCGTACATACGGTATATATCGAGACCACACAAGCTTAAGAGCAAGCTAGCTAGAGTTTGGTACACATGTTCGTGAAAAGTAATAACATCGTGCGACAACATTTTTCGGAAATCACGATTACAAGTCACAAACTTTTATCGGCCATTGAAACAAACGCTTCATTTTTGGCTCTTCAGTTTCAGCGGGAAGGGGCGGATGCCCTGTAGCATGTTGAATGCCCTGTAGCGTGCTTCTATATCCACGTTGGTTGGTGGGATAGGGCTGTAGTAGAACACCCCTTCTCTACTACAGACATATTTGTGGATTATCTCCACAATCTTCTGCTGGATGCGGTAGATCTCAAGTTGTACATCTGCATTAGATGCGTTCACAAAGTCTTTGCGCCAATCCTAGAGACTACTCGGCAATAGAATATGATGCTGATCCCGTATGAACTCCCGCATATGATGGATGGCATAGTAACCGTCCCTTGAACTATTTGCCGGCTGCTTGAGGCATGGGAAGGTCGTGTTGTGCTTGAAGATCAGCTGGCCTCACCTGACTACTTCTTTCTTGATGGACCTAGCTTTCTCGACAAAGCCATTGATGGCATCATCCAGAACTCCCTTGATCAATGTGTAGTCCTTCCGCTTATCAGCACTCCCCGAGTCAAGATACAAGGCATACGAGTCTTGCGGGTATAGGATGATGAGGACGCAGTATGTGCTTCTGCGGAAAACAATTCCAGGTGTTATGCATGCTAAGGATTGACGGAAATCTACAAAAGCACATTATGGCGGCAAGCGAATGACTTACTCAAAAAGTACGACACGAGAAATATTGTCTTCTCCTTATTCGCCACCATGAAGTCCTGAATGTGGTCCGCCACTATTTGTCGGGTGCCTTCGGTCTGCAAGTATATGTCTTTCATGTAGTAGGGGTCCAGTATCACGACCTTCGAAGTGTTCTCTTGCATGAGATGGTGTGACATACTCAGCACAACTAGGCAGACCAAGGTTGGGTCGAGGCGGCGGCGGTGGAACATGTCGAAGATATCATCAAATCTTAGGAAGAACATGTCACCAGGGGATCTGTCGATGAAGCCCAATTTGTTTGGCACTTTGACAAAGAAAACTGGGTATGAGGGAGATGTCATTGAGAGAAGATGAGTCTCCCATGTGAGTACGCTATCATGCATGCTCCTCAGATCCACAGTTAAGGTCTTGAGAGCTTCCAGCGGTAGAATCGGTTGGCCCGCCACGTGATACTCCCTCCACCCCTTGATGGGTTGTTGTCCTGACTCCGGATCTCCTTCATAGGCTTGCCGGCTACGGGAGGCACAGGATGGCTGCTGGATACACCTTTACCCTTCTTAGCTCTTTTCCGCGCCTTCTTCGTGCGAGGGATGACTTCTGCACAAGCCTCATCGATCAGCCCATCGTGTATTCGGTGTGATAATTTTTGCCGCCGCAGTTTGAGTATCGGTGGCGGCATCCTCTAACGTTTCTTGAGACAGGAAGCTCAGAAGATGCATAGAGACATTAGTTTTATCCGGGAGCTGTTGATCAGGCATGCAACCATCGAGAACATCAACTTCAAATGGTCCTTCGAAGTCAGCGATGAAGGCATTGATAGGATCCATACTGTGCCATGCCACTAGCTCTACGGAACATCCGCTGTAGGATCATCCGCTATAGGAGATGGCACCACTGGCGGCATTGTGGCCTTTCCTTGGCTTGGCGCCGACCGACCGGCTTTGACAACTTCTGTGAGGTGATGGTGCTGGCTATGATAGAGTTGCTTGGCGCCGATCCGACCGGTGGTTCTGAGTTGCTGGCGGTCCCTGGGTGGTCTAGCTGAATTATGTCTTTTGGCCAGAGCATCATATAACCCAAGCTTCCTCCTAGGTCCAGCTTGCTCTCGGCTCCGGGTGGTTGGACATGAGGCTCTACTTCTTCATAACCCGGCAACACCCAAACAATGGAAATCCTGTAGGCATTGGCTGGCTGTGGAAGTTGCGCTCGAGTGGTTGAATGATATTTGCTTTCACGACCTCATGCAATTCCTCATTAAGAATCATGAGGAGGGTGCATCCCACTTTGTTCTCCTGCGGAAACATGTGTAGGGCGTCAGAAAGCGCATACAAGCTTATGAACAAGTTACTTGCTGAGGATTGCGACGCTTATTTACCGTGATGGCATTGAGTTCGGCTAAAGTCAAAGGACCACAAACGGGTGTGCAAGTGATGGAGGGGCTGCTAAGAGACGTGGTGTAGGCCGGCAAATCATCATCCCTAGTAGCAGCACTAGGGTTGGAGGCCGCCGGTGGAGACTCCACGACTCGTGCGTTCTTCTGGACCAGGTCCGAGATGTTGAGCGAGT
This sequence comes from Dactylis glomerata, assembly GCA_007115705.1. NCBI lineage: Eukaryota > Viridiplantae > Streptophyta > Magnoliopsida > Poales > Poaceae > Dactylis > Dactylis glomerata. Next base: position 1,276,854 of record QXEO01000128.1, on the reverse strand, counting down.
TGCTCTCGGTTAAGCTGGTCAACGGGCTAGGCCCGATTTTGCCTCCGTCAACCCATTCTGTGTAGGCGGTAAGCAGGTGGGGCTGGAGGGCCATAGCAGTCTTTGTCACCGCATCACTGATCATGCCGGGCATCTTAGCCAACTGAGTCTTCACATCTGTATCCTCCCACTGCTTCCTCTTCGCTCGGTCCTCCTTGCTCTCGGGAAAATACAGACTAGGTCTGCGACCTAGTCCTTCACCAACAATACGACCATGGTGCGGCGGTTGCAACATCGGCCTTTCCTTCACTTTGCTCACGGCCCTGTGAAAAGGGTTATCCCATGGGGCCTTCGACGACGACCCCTCGGATGACAAGCATTGAGTAGCAAGTTTTTCTTTTTTCTGCAGACGGGAAAGAAGAACCATATATTAGGGAAATTGCTACCAAAATTTAATCGAACTGAGGATAAGATAAGGTGGTAAACTCCTTACCATTTATTCTTCCTCAAGTTTATTCACCTTATCGAACGTGACAAGCACCCCGGGTTTTGGGTCTATACGGTATCTTGACCTGATAAATTTCATGGCCTTCTCGTCGGTGAACTTGTTCCACGGGTTCGGCTTGCCCTCACGTTCTAGGGCATCATCCCCTTTCTTCCAAACTGGCTCCTTTCCGGCGTACCTACGGCTTCCGAGGTTGTGGTTACCCAAGTTTTTCTCCCGCATGTTCTTCCCCCACTTCTTAAGCCGCGTGACTGTAGTTTTTTTTTCATTGGCTAGGAATGTTTTGAATTAGTCTTCCGATATTTGCGGATAGTTTTTGTGGACTCTTTAAAACCACCACCTGCAGCAATCATCGCCCTCAACCTAGTTTTCTAGGCGCTCAGGGCTTTGCTCATCTTTCTAAGGGAGACGGTGTTCACAAGGTTACCCGTGAGTTCCTGGCCATTGTAGGGCGATGGGAACTGGTATCGAGCATGCAGCTTGGAAATCAGGAGAACAGCTATGGATTTCTTGAGCTTCTGCCTTATGTTCTGCTTGTTGATGGTGATGGTGTCTCGGAGGATACATGTGACACTGTTGCCGTACCCCCTCGCGGCTTCCTCAGGCAGTTTAGGCAAACCGCTCTTCGGATCTACTTCAAGTATTACTTCTTGCACAGGATATAGCTGGTTTGGGTGCCTATCCTTCTTTTGATGGCTATCATCCATGGATGCTCGGCCGGTATGAATGCTAGGCTCTTCCCCATTGCCCTCCTGAATATCCACCATTTCCTCCTTGTCGTCCTCATTGGACATCTCATCACCGACATCGAAGTACTCATCGGATATCTCTTGGTCGTGCTCGCCGATAACAAGGGCCTGGACACCGGCTGGTCCCCCTGTGACGCATCTAGGGCTGCATAGTACTGTGCTGCTAACTCGGCTTCATTTTCTTCTTCATTGCCTTTCCTCCTTTCAGAAGTCTCGGCTTCGTCGTTCGTCAACATGTCCGGACTAATTAAGTGCAAGTTACTAGTTAGTAAAAAAATCAGCGGAAAAATTTCGCATGACCTTTGCTAAAAAAACTACCTATGAAGTGCACAAATTTTACCGAAACGGAAGTTAATCAACATTTCAGGCAAAATGGGGAACTCACGTTTTTAGAATCCCTATAATACAAATAGCAGAAGCAAGCATATATACATATATAGCAGCATCAAAGCAGCAGGACCACCACCATAAGCATGAAAGGCAGCAGCAACACCAGCAAGGCAGCAACAACACAAGCAAGGTAACATCAACAAGGCAGCAGCAAGGCAGTAGCACCATAGTAGCAGCAGCACGACAGCAGCACAATAGATGTGATATTGGTAAGTTGTGTCATTGGCAGCAGCAAGGTTGCACATAAATTTGAAAGTAGTGTCATTGCATGGAACTGTTTACTTAATCAGGATATATGCCAAAGTTCCAATAATATTTTTGTGTGCCAGTTCAGTTACATAATTACATTAGAACATATAGCAAAGTTACACTATGAAAAACAGAAGCCATGAGGCCACAAGCACTATGAGATGGCAACATATTCACTTAGAGTAGTACAACTATACAAATCCACTGCATAAAAATACAGAAATAGGCAATTTGTGGTGACAATAAATTATTAAAAACAAGGAACTCCAAAAGCATGCTTGCCATATAAGCTTGTATATTTTCACCACCCATAACATCACAGTGAACATACTACTATAAAAAGAAGTATCCAATGCATACATGAGGATCAAGCTATTAAAACCAATAAAAAAGCAATAGTAACATGTGATGGTCCATGCCAAACTCAATGAAAAATAATTTGGGTTGCCAGGTACATCAAGAACCACCTTTTGGCCTAGTACACACTACTTCACTAACAGTGGTTTATCATAGAACTTCTTTGTGTAGTTTTTGCATGAACCAAAGCATAGAACTGTGGATGATGCTAGAAAAATCTCATGCTTGTTATGATAACTGCAGTTGGAGGATGTCACATGCTGAATGGTTTGCTAGCTGCTAGATCAGGCATGCATGGTAGGATGAGCAAGGAAGGCACCGTGATTTTTCTCTGATGTTTAAATGTTGGTGTCTTCAGCTCGATTTCTCATTGTTGCCATATTATTGGAATGCTTGCTGGGTATGATTAAAGCTGCTACATGTGCACAATAACATGAATGGTCTGTATCTAAACTATAAGCATATCAAGAATAAACATGGTTCTTTCAACTATAGATTAAGGGCCTACCTGGATTGGATGTAGTTCTAGTGTGCCACCAGTATTTAGCTCACACTTGAACTATATACCAGGGAGTACACAGAGTTTACACTCAATCCAAGCACGGCCCAAGTAGTATGATGAGTTCTCAACAACCACCAATTTAATGATTCCAGAAAAAATCATAACTCAATGCTGAAGTGTTCGAGACTTTTTTGTAGATAGCACGGAGTGCTTGTATTTTAGTTCCTGGTCTATATGCTTGGTGAAAGCAAATCTAGATTTAGCATCTACAACATTATAGAGATCCTTGTGATTAACTCTTCACCCAATTTTTGTGTGGCTAGTTATAGTTAATTTAAATCTAACTTATTTCTCTATAGAAAAATAACCTGCATCGACAAGTATCCTCTAATGCCTTCATGTCTATGTTATTACTATGTGGTACTAGCCCCTCATCTAATTAGAGAAGCAAAATGAATTTGCCAGGTGACAAGACGATAGACCTAATGTATTTCATGCATAGATTTCAAAATCCAAGTGTTGCATGATCATCAAATTTAATTCCTGGGTCACTAGAACCATGTTTAAAACTTACAAAATTCTAGTAGAGGGGAAAGGGGGAGGAGAAAGAGGGAGCTCACCAGGGGAGAGGTAGTAGAGGGAGCCGACAAGGAAGAAGAAGACGCAGAGGCGATGTCCAACAGCGGAGGGACCCGATGCAGAGGAAGCAGTGGGAGCTGATGTGGAGGCAAGGTCGACGACTGCGGGTGGACGCGGCGGCAAGGTCAATGACTACGGGCAGCGGCGAGGTCGAAGACTGTGGCGATGAGGTCGACGACTGTGGCGGCAAGGAGGGAAGCGACATGATCCTAGCTAGGGTAGCACTTTGATTTGGGGATGGAAAGGGGAGACACGGCGGGAAGGAGGCTTAGGGCCGGTCAACCTGTCAGCATCCGTGGCATATAAAAGTGATGTACGCCTCGGGTGCGGACTTAGCCGAGGCGTACAACACTTCTGTACTCCACCGATCTTGACAAGTGGAGCCAGCCACTTAACAGAGCGCTGGGCCCTACTGTTAGAATCCGTGCCATATAGGAGAGCCGTACGCCTCGGGTAAGTGCGCAGCCGAGGTGTACAACACTTCGCTGACAGTAGGGGCTCACCACTTCATGGGATTAAATTATTTGATTATATTATGGGATTTACTTATTTTCTTTTCCTTTCTAATTTTATTTTCATTTCTTAGTTTCTTTTCCTTTTATTTCCTATTTTCATTGGGGATCGCGTCATTTCATGCGAATTGCGCATCATTTCATGTGGGTCTCAAATAGGTTAAATGAGCTAGATTCGGCCATGAGCATGGCATAGTTTGTCGGAACGAGGCCATATCGGGCACCCGCGTGGCCGTTGGGATGGCGAGAAATGCCACGGAGGCCGATTTTCATTTCATCCCACGAAAAGTGCTTTTTCCATTTTTGGAGTGCCGGAATAGGGTTTTGTATGAAGCAGCTACCGAAACGCAAAATTGAAAGCTGGGAGAAAGACCCCACATAAATTATATACCACCTAGGATACACATATCAGATCTCGTTTCATTGCAGCAGCCTTTAGAGGTATTTTTAGAATTTTGCACAAGTTCCTGCCGATTTCGCTGGAACTAGGGTGGTTTTGCACTTTAGCGCTAAAAGTAAACCTCCTGATTTTTTACAAAAATCATTTTTGGATCCGCAACAAGTCATTTCTTCACTAAACAGGTGGGAAAAAATGGGATTCCGCAACGCCTGGGCGCGAGCGGGAGTTTTCGTGCGGCGTCATTTCATGTAGGTCTCAAATCAGACGTAACTAGGTCAAAAAATTTGAAAAAATGCGAGACCTTCTCATGGCACCATTTATGTGACCTAGATGTGGGAAAAATTCAAACATTGAGAAAAAATGTTTAACATAGAGTCCCTTCACAAAAATGACCTATCACGTTCGAGGTTGCATGACTTTTAGGTTAAATGACCTAGATTCGGTCATGAGCATGGCATAGTTTGTCGGAACAAGGCCATATCGGACATGCGAGTGGCTGTTGGGAAGACGAGGAATGCCACGGAGGCCTATTTTAGTTTTGTCCCATGAAAAGTGCTTTTTCTATTTTTGGAGTGCCAAAATAGGTTTTTTGTGAAGCAGCTACCGAAACGCGAAATCGAAAGCTGGGAGAAAGACTCCACATAAATTATATAACGCCTAGGATACAAAAATCAGCTCTTGTTTCATTGGGGCAGCTTTTGGAGGTATTTTTTAAATTTTGCGCAAGTTCCTGCCGATTTCAAAGGAACCGGGTGGTTTTGCACTTTAGCGCTAAAAAGTAAACCTCCTGATTTTTTGCAAAAATCATTTTCTGGATCCGCAACATGTCATTTATTCACTAAACAGGTGGGAAAAAACGGGACTCCGCACCGCCACGGCGCGAGCGGGGGTTTTCGTGCAACATCATTTCATGTGGGTCTCAAATCGGACGTAACTAGTTTAAAAAAATCGAAAAAATGCGAGACCTTTGCATGATGTCATTTTATGTGACCTCGATGCGGGAAAAATTCAAACCTGAAGAAAAAATGTTTAACAGAAAGTCCCTTCACAAAAATGACCTATCACGTTTGAGGTTGCATGACTTTTAGGTTAAATGAGCTAGATTTAGCCATCATTATCCCTGAGTTTTGGTAATCACTATTTTTGTACTTTGCCTCAGTGTAGAATGTGTACCCATTGATATCATATGCTTGATAAGTCATGAGGTTAGGCACGGGTCCATGCGACAAGGCAAATAAGATTTTGTTTTCATTAGAGTTCATTGGTGGGGGCTTAGCCATAAGCTGCTCTTTGAACCAGTGCATGAAAGAGGAGTTGTGCTCTCTGAGTAGTTCTCCTTCCATTCTCTGGCTCATGTAATTCCTTGCAATCATGGTTTTGTGCTTTGCCAGCCAAGGATCGACCATTTGAATGTGTTGTAGCACTACCAAGTTGGCCCTATCAAAGTCGGCGCGCCTGCAAGAGTAGCCCACATGCAGTTCACTCTGGCCAGATTTGTGACCAACTCCATCGAGCCTGTCAAGGTGCTTGTTTCTGGGAAAACCAACATGCTTCTCGACATCTAGATAATTTGTGCAGAAAGAGATGTATTCTTCGGTAAGAAAGCCTTGGGCAATGCTTCCATCCGGATGGGCTCTGTTACGGACGTATCCTTTGATTACCCCGTTGTACCTTTCAAACGCCATCATGTTGTGAAGGAATTGCGGCCCGAGATGGACGATATCATCCGCGATATGGACCAACAGATGAACCATGAAGTCGAAGAATGCGGGCGGGAAGTACATCTCAAGCTCGCATAGAATCACAACAATCTCCTCCTATAGCCGTGCGAGTTTCTTCCAGCTGATCGACTTGCGAGAGTTGGCATCAAAAAATTTGCAAAGGTCAGTCAGCGTATCATGGACATGCTTGTCCATTATACCTCGGATTGCAACCGGAAGTATCTACATCATCATCACATGACAGTCGTGAGACTTCATCCCGCTGAAGCTTTGTTTATTCGGGTCTAGGTATCTGCTTATCAGCCCTGAGTAACTGAAAGGCACCTTGACTCCTAGAAGGCACTTGAACAACTGTGTGAACTCATCCAAACTTAGAGTGAAGTAGGAGGGGGCAGTAGTAGTCCTTTTTAACCATCATCCTTTGTTGACCTTCCATCGACGTCTCTTGAGTAGCCTCGTTATTCTTAACCCTTTTCCACTTGTGGACTTCTTCTGTCTCTTGAGGAGGTTGTCTTACTTGAAGATCATGTCTAATATTCAGATCTATCAGGTCCTGTCTTGATTTTGGCCCATATTTGGTCTTGTCTGGCATGTTGAATAGAGTGGCAAGCAAACTCTCGCACACATTTTTTGTGATATGCATGATATCAAGGCAATGAGGCGTACCGAGGATATGCTAGTATGGCAAGTCCCAAAACATGAACTTCCTTTTCCATACCCCTAGTAGCGGTGTTGGCTCCTTTTTCTTCTTTCCTGGCGCATGGCACTGACGAGGTTTAACTCGACGAATGTCCAAGATGAAGGACTTAGTGATCAGGGAAAGAGGGCGTTGGATGAACTCGAAGGTAAAGATCAGTCAAACAAGGTGTGTATCGAGAATAAGTGTGGTCCTAAACTTGGCTCAATCTCAAACTATCCCTGGCCGGCCTCTCCTGGCCCCTATATATAGGTGGCCAGGTCTCAAGGATCCGGTCGGGTTCAATACAAATTACAGTGTCTGTATACGATATCAACTCGTACTTTGACTATGCCTATGATTGGGCCTATCTTAGCGGGCCTTAGGGGTACAAAGATAACGGGCTCTATTAGTTATACCCTTGTCAATAGCCCCGAGATTCTACCAGAATTGTAGATTCGGGATGAATCTCAAATCTTCATATCTTCAGCTTAATCAATCTTTGACTTCTTCTTTTCCATGTATTCATTTGAACAATTTATTTCTATTTCTCAAGGGGATTTTGGTTAACAAGCCTGGTTTATCTGACAGATCAGAAAACTAGTTAACTGCCGGAGCAAAAACTTGCTACCTACTTCAGACTTAAACCCCTGGAGTTGAGTCTGGTACTTGATCTAACCCAATCTTTTGCCGCATTTAGGACTTACAAAGAAAGGATTCCAGTAATTCTCAAGGTACCCAGTGCATCCACCGGGATTTTTCTTCGCATCGTAGATACGGAAAATTACTAGGAGAGCGCATTCAGGTGCGTATACTAGGCCACACAAGACGGATCCTGGGGTCTTACCTTCATGATTTGTTATAATCACAGCATTCAAGTTTTGTCGCGATGACGCAACTCGAGAATCACAACTTTTAATTACTCCATCCGTGTTTGACTGTTTCAATGTAAAAAATCGTTGAGATGTTTTTTCAACAAGTCGCAAATCTCTCCCGATGGTAGTGAAACCTCTTCGAGTTAATCTTGTCGACAATGAAGTCGTTGACTATTCCAATCAGTAGTCGATGTTTTTCTATTGTCATCGCGTGCACGACCAGTGCTCCCGATGGTAGTAGCCCCCGAGGCTATAGTCAAAAGTTTTTTGAGTATAGGCTCAAGTATACTGTCATCTTACCTTCCCATCTCCATTATTATTGCGTTGATTTTGTCGGGTGCGCAACTAGCGCTCCCGATGGTAGTAGCCCCCGAGGCTATAAGGGGGGGGGGTGCTTGCAGCCTGTTATAGACTCAAATATCTCTTTTGGACAGCTATTTCATTTTTATACTTCATCAACTCGTTCTCTTCTCTTTTTTTATATTGCTTCTATTTCCATTACTTTTGATGGAATATTTAAGGCCCGTGATTTCGTTGGACCTTTAGTTTGCAAAGGCCCACTAAGGGTAACTTATAAATAAGGGCCCCTTGTTTCACTAGGAAAAACCCTAATTCCTGTACCGCAGATCTCCTCCGCCGTATCGTCTTCACCCTCAAATCTCGTCTAGGGTTTCCTTTTTGTCAATCAGATCTTCTGATGGCGGATGCCGGTGTTATCGATCGAGACACCGGTGCCGTGATGGAGAAGCGTGGTCGCGACCGTCCGCGTGGCAGTAAGAACAAGCCCAAGGACGTTTCCATGGTGGCGTCGTCATCTGTCGTGCCCATGAAGAGACGCCCCGGACGCCCATTGGGGAGTAAGAACAAGCCCAAGCCTTCCTCTTATGTTGCTCACCAAGTTGTGGATGCAAACGCTGCTCCTCGCAATGCTTCTCCTCCGCCTCCTGTCAATCTATTCTCCTTCTTTGTTATTGTTGATGCTCAATGTCGCGAGTAGCAGCGTGTTCCGCTCAAGTTTACTCGATTCATGGACGGGCGCGAGCTCCGTGAAGCCATCCTTCGCGAAGAATCTGGTGGAGGTACTCCGTACGAGGTGGAGGTATACAATGATGGCCGCGACGAGATGTATTTCAGGGGTGGCTGGCCTCAGTTTGCAGAGGATCATGATCTGCATCAAGGCTTCTTTATGCTTTTCGATTACAACTGCGGCACGTCAAAGTTTGACGTGAAGATCTTTGATTGCACACAATGCCAGAAGAAGTATGAAGCAGAAGTACATTTTCAGTAAATGTTGTCTTCCTCTTGATGTAATCCTTTTGCTTGTACTCTTTGGTTGAATTGTGTAATAATTATATGTGATGAACTCTGCTTATGTTATCGTCCTTATTATGAGACCAAGGGAACTATCAATGTTCTGAGATGTTTTACTTTAGCATCGATGTGCTTTTGTTTGTCTGCTAGTCGCGCTTTCTTTGTATACTTGTCTGTCCATTTTATTTTTGTGGATAACTCCATAATTACTCGTGAGAAGACATGATACCATGATCTCAATAATATAAAATTTATAACGACTCCAGGGTCGGAGCCCCCGAGCGGAAAATGTTGATATACTTCTACATATCATAAAATCAACCCGAGAAACCTGACCTATGGCCTCGTGTTCTGGGTTTAGAGGGTGATAACTGGAAGTTTTTCATGCTTGCCGATGTAGATTTTTGCTGATAATGTCTTCTATGTGTAAAAATGACGAAGCTGCTCCGCGTTCCACAGGTTGCTTTCGTCTTTTCCTGTCTTCTTATCTTGTAGCCGATACGCTCCTCTTGGTATAACTTCTATCATTATGTAGGGTCCCACCCATGGTGATTCTAGCTTGCCGTGGCCGTCCTGCTTGAGTCATAAAACTAGATCTCCAACTACAAAGGAGCGGGGACGAACTCGAGTACTGTGATAATTTCGCAGACTTTGCTGATATTGTGTAGCTCTAGCTAGCACTACATCTCTTGCTTCGTCGAGTGCGTCGACGTCGTCTTGAAGTGCCTCAGTAGAAGTCGTTTCATCGTAAGCCACAATTCTGGGGGCTTCATGAGTAATTTCGACTAGAAGCACGGCTTATGTGCCATGGACTAGAAAGAAAGGTGTCTCTTGAGTAGCTGCATTAGGCGTAGTTCTCAGACTCCAGAGCACGGAGGGTAACTCATCTACTCAAGTGTGCTTGGCTTTCTCCAGTGGTGCTAGCAACCTCTTCTTTATTCCGTTGCATATTAGGCCGTTTGCTTTTTTGACTTGCCCGTTTGTCTTTGGGTGTGTAACAGATGCAAACTTCAATTTGATCCCCATACTCTCACAATAGTTTTAGAATTCCTTGGATGTAAAGTTCGTACCGTTATCTGTGATGATGCTGTACGGTACTCCAAAGCGAAATACTATCGACTTGATGAAGTTGATTGCTGCTGTCGAAACCCTGAGTTGTTGCTGGGGCTGCCTCTATACACTTGGTGAATTTATCGACTGCTACCAACATATAAACATGCCCTCCTGGCCATGACTTGTGCAATTTCACTACCATGTCCAAACCCCATTGTGCAAAGGGCCATGACCATGGTATTGGCTGGAGTTCTGGTTGATGGCGTGTAGATGTCCGCCCAGTTGGGAACCCCAAGAGGAAGGTATGATGAGCACAGCAGCAAGTCTTCCCTCAGTATGAAACAAAGGTTTATTGAACCAGTAGGAGAAAGAACCAACTTCCGAAGGTTGATGCTCGCTAGCTTCGCGACAGCTCCGGACAATTTATATATGGTGCCTCGTCCAGGGCGTAGCTTTGCATCAGCAGCAACGTGGAACCTGCACACAACACAACCAAGTACTTTGTCCCAACTTACAGTGAGGTTGTCAATCTCACCGGTTTGCTGTAAACAAAGGATTAAGCGTATCGAGTGGTAAAAGGTAATAGTTTGCAAGAATGTAAATAAAGCGAGTAAATGATAAATGGTAATAACAGTGTAAAAGAATGGACCGGGTGAAAGGACACAGATGTCGCCTAGAGGGGGGGTGAATAGGCGATTAAAACTTTTACGAAAGGCTTGTACAAATGCGGAAATAAACTAATGTTTAATTTGACAAGCTTACAAAACCTAATAAACTAGGCTCACCTATGTGTACCAACAACTTATGTTAAGCAAGACAAGTAGCAAGGTATATAACTTCAAGCACGATGGCTATCACAAATGAAGTGCATAAGTAGTGGAGCTCGGATAAGAGTTACCGAGGCACGAAGGAGACGAAGATGTATCCCGAAGTTCACTTCCAAAGGAAGCTAGTCTCCGTTGGAGAGGTGTGGCGGCTTAATGCACTCCGAACGCCACAAAGGCCTCACCTTGAGATGTGGTAGCACAATGCTCACCAAATGCCACAAAGGCTCACCTCAAGATGCGGAGGCACGCTACACACCAAACGCCACAAAGGCTCACCTTATTCTCCTCGCGCCCTCGCACAAAGCAAGATGCCACGATCCACTATGGAACACTTGAGGGCGGTCACCGAACCCGTACAAGCTTGGGGCAATCTCCACAACTTAATTGGAGGCTCCCAAGAATTGCCACAAAGGCACCACAAAGGTTGGGGAATCTCCACAACTTAATTGGAGGCCCCAAGTATATGCCACAAAGGCCACTAAGCCGTCTAGGGTTCCAAGAACCCAAGAGTAATAAGCTCACAACTTCCACTTACCGAATCTCCGAGGAGAACTCAAACCGATGCACCAAATGCAATGGCAAGAGCACACAAAGTGCTCAAATCCTTCTTACTCAAATCCTACCAAAGCAACTAATGCTATGGAGAGATATAAGAGGAAGAACAAAGGAAATCAACAAATGAACTCCAAGATCTAGATCCCAATGGTTCCCCTCACTTAGAGGAGATTTTGATTGGTGGAAAGATAGATCTAGATCTCCTCTCTCTTTTCCCTCAAGAAGATGCAAGAATCATTGGAGGGATTGAGAGATAGAGCAAAGCTTCAAGGTCAACAATGGAGGAGAGATAGAATAGGAAGCCAACCAGCCCAAGGAGGAAGAAGGGGGCCTTTTATAGGTCCCCCACGAAAACTAGCCGTTGCTGGGCACTAGGGCCGGAGTCTCCGGCCTAGAGGACCGGAGTCTCCGCCCTAAGTGACTCCAGGGCCGGAGTCTCCGCCCCTGGGCCAGAGTCTCCGGTGCCCCGGGGTCATTCGGGGGCCTCAGGACGGACTAAGCAGGTGCCAGGCCGGAGTTGGGCCGGAGACTTTGCGTCTCGGGCCGGAGACTCCGGCCACCAAAAACTGGCAGAAACACCAACACGAAAACGACCATAACTTGAGCATCCGGACTCCGTTTTTGATGATCTTGGGCTCGTTGGAATCACAACAACGAGCTCTACAAGTATATGCATAGAAACATCATAGTCCAACAAGGGAGGATAAAACCAAATGATGAGAGGTTTGACCTCTCTTCAAAGTCGAACCGGTAAAACCTCCAAACACCAAAAACACAATGAGTGTTTCATGCAAAATCCCTTTTTGATGAGTTAGAGCTTGTCATGGAATTAACCACAAGCTCTAAAACCTCACATGGATAAAAGCCAAATAAGAACCAAGAAAGATGATGGCAAATATGCAAAGGTTTGAGCTCTCTTCGAACGATGCGGTTAAGTTACTCACTCGAGAGCCCCTCTTGATAGTACGGCTACCAATCCTATAACCCGGTCTCCAAACTAACACAAGAGACCGGTAAGAAGGAAACCCTATCAAGAACATACCTTTTCCTTGTGCATTCAACTTGAGCTAGATTATGACCATCTTGTCTTCCTCAAGTTGGAACACCTTTCTTGATCTTGATTGCTTGGTGAAGTCTTGCGAATTGCTCCCCCATAAATCAATATGGGAAAGACTCTCTTAGGAATATCTTCACATAGACATTACCACCAAATAGAATACATGCATCAAGCATATAATCTCCTTGAGATGGCATATCTTGAACTTGACTTATCATCCATGAAGATGATCACCACTTAATAATATCCTAGCCTTGTATCCTTCCTTCTTCCTTCATGATGATGATGTCTTGAAGGTAAACACAAATGTCCACTCAATTATATTCTTCAAGACATAGTTGCAATAAGCTCAATTCTCATATGACCATTCTTCCGATATTTCCTTGAATAACACATTGGTCATCACTTAAAGTTCTTCATCACTTTGACTTGATCAACCTTGTATCCTTCCTTCTTCCTTCATGATGATGATGTCTTGAAGGTAAACACAAATGTCCACTCAATTATATTCTTCAAGACATAGTTGCAATAAGCTCAATTCTCATATGACCATTCTTTCGATATTTCCTTGAATAACACAATGGTCATCACTTAAAGTTCTTCATTTGATCCTTCTTACAACCTTGAAGCCAACATATGGTTCAAGCATTGTCTATGGACATGTCCTACAAATATAACTCAATGCAAACATTAGTCCATAGAGATTGTCATTAATTACCAAAACCACACATGGGGGCTCCATGCTCTTTCAATCTCCCCCATTTTGGTAATTGATGACAATCTCTTTAAGAGGGTTTATATAATGAATTTAAAGAACCAAAATGGTTGCACTAACATCAAATACTACAAAAGTATGTGATGTTAGTAAAACCACCATATATAGAGCAAACTCCCCCACAATCTATGCACGTGTGAATGATCTTGATTTCATTGGATATATTGCCAACCAAGGTTGTTGGTGGAGTTTCCTCTATATACTCAACCATGCAAAGCATGAAAGGCAAATGCTTAAGAACAAAACCAAAGCATAAAACCCAATTCCCTTTAAACCCTCGAAACTTCTCCCCCATTGGCACCAATTGCCGAAATGGGCAGAAAAACTTAGAAGGCCAATATAGTGAGAGTTCCTCCATAATGTGTGCATAAACCAAAAGTATAATTGAAAAAATATGCACATATCCAAATATGAAAACTCGGAGGAAATCAACCTATATTGAGGATCAAAGATTGCAAATAAAATAAGATCACATGGTGGATAAACTTCAACAAATGAAGAGAGCAATCAATCGATCCAAAGAACAAATCGAATAAAGATATTATGATAAGACCAAAAGGGTGCTCTAAATAATATGAGGAAGCTCCCCAAGGTTTGTGCACAAAATATTCTATTTGAATTAAAGTATGAGGTGCATAAACATGGAATCATCACTCCCTCAATATTATTCAAAACAAAATGATACCAAGTGAAGTCAATTACTATGATAACCGCAAAATGGTGCTTTAAATGAAATGAGGAAGCTCCCCAAGGTACGTGCAAAAAAATGGAATGTTTGCATTTGAATACAATTTGCACAACATGGAATCCTCACTCCCTCAATAACATTTAAAACGCAACCATTTGCAAGAGATCATAGAGAAGAAATTAAGCTTAACACTTGCATCAAACAAATGGTTGAGTAACAAGCAAGGGACAACATATTAAAAGGCTCAACCAAAGGAATGTGAGATATGAATGACAAAGCATATTATAAGACTAATACAAGGATAAGCATAGAGCATCCACATAGTCTTCAATGAATGAAATTGCTTAGCATTCCATCCCAACACATAAGGTTCAAATAAGATATCAAATAAGGAGATATCATCTCTCATGTGTATAGTTTCTAAGTAGACAACATCACAAAGATAATTATCACAAAGAAATATGTACACACGAAATAGATACTAAGAATAGAACATGATATCCAAAATGAAGTCATGCAATATACCAATGAGAATTTTGCTTTTAAAGCACGGCCAAAGGCTCAAATTTTCTTATTGTATATTGATGAACTTCAACCACAAACAAGTCAAAGACATCACAAATATCAACAAGGGAAAGAAGATAGTTGGGATGCTTTGAGAAAAGCAACAAGTATCACAAAGATGAATACCAAAAGAAAGTAATAAATTTACACTTTCAACCATATTGCACAAGTGAGAACTTGAGGAATTGATATGCAATAAAATTGCTAAATTGACATATATGGGATAGGAGAATCATGAGCATGATTTTATATGTTCCCAATAATATGCACTCATCTCAAATTACTCACAATTGCAATAAAGAGGTTTCATTAAGACCTTTGCAAGAAGCACAACATTTGCAAATAATGATTTTCCATGCCATGAAACAACCTACACAAGGTTGGATACTAGAAAAGTATGCATGATAAGATACTTGTTACCGAGATATTAAAGGTAGGATGTAGTAGATAGGAGTTCTTCAATAATCCTAGCTTGCCTCAAATTATCATTTAGTCACCACTTCATCCTTATTATTGAGACAAGCACCAATATATCTTCATGTACCTAAAACAAAGTTCAAGTACAAGATGGTCCCCAAAACTCATTGGGTCCAAAGTAGTTAGAGAAACTACAATATATAGGACAAACTCCACATAAATATGTGCATACAGATATGAACTTGAATTTCATGCACAACTTAGCCAATTTAGGATTTGATAGAGTTTTGCCTATATATTGGATCAACGAAAGCAAAGCATGCCATAAATTATACATTTAGTAAGAATGCATGCACAACACTTTCAAGAGCCAAAGCGAGATA
Organism: Dactylis glomerata; assembly: GCA_007115705.1. Classification (NCBI taxonomy): domain Eukaryota; kingdom Viridiplantae; phylum Streptophyta; class Magnoliopsida; order Poales; family Poaceae; genus Dactylis; species Dactylis glomerata. The sequence goes on along the minus strand of QXEO01000128.1, from coordinate 1,261,670 downwards.
CAATTTGAACAAAGCACCAAGAAGACCAAGAAGTCACACGAAATTGTGAGGCCACAAAAGGTTGTCCAAATTATATCAAAGAATCAAATCAACACAAGATTGACTCCAAAGTTCAACTAGTGAACTAAGCAAAAGCCAATGAGCATAAAGGATAACTAAGACACACATGCTCAAAGACATATCTCATTTTAAGAGTGAAAAACAAATTACAAGGAATGAGATAAGCAACTCCCAAAGAGAGCAAGGTTCCAACAACAAACCAAACTCTCCACACTTTTTATGATGGCACACTAAGTACCAAAAAGAAAAGATTTGACTTCCAACAATAATCAAAACCAATTGAAATAAGCACAAGAGTGTGTTATAACAAATATAGGAGAGCTCCCCCAAGATTAGTGCATTATTTATGATTTTGCATTTGAATACAAAATGCACACAAATGGGATCATCACATCTACCTACATAGAAATAACACAAAATAAATTTAACAAAATCAAATGGAATCACAAGAGTCAAGAAAGACAATGGGAGTTAAAGAAAATACATTTCTTGGCGAGAGATAAGGCAATTAAAAGCAATAGCCAAAGTGAAGATGATCAATATAAAAAATACCACATGATAGATTACCAATTTTCCAAGGAGAAGAGGTATATGGAGTTATTTCCGGTGGTAGTTTACACATGAATCCAAGATCATCTTCACAAAAAATGAGCATATGAAAAGTATAAGAATTAAGCACCATGCCAAACAAAGATATTCTTGATAGATTCAAATAGTTAAACAATCATGCAAAGCAATGATTAGGATAGCTTGAAGCAAATGGTTTTCCAACTTTGATGTAGTATTCCACATTTTAGGAAAACCCTATCAAGAAAGTATCTCACAAACAAGATCCAAAACAAGAGCAATAAACAATTTGGCAAATTGGAACTTGTTCGAGAAAACATGCCACATAGAAGCAAGATAATTTACAATATCAACACTATGTGACACAACCTCAAATATACACATTTCATGGATTTGTAATATGCGCAAAGCACAATACTCCCCCATAATGTGATAAAACCAATTTTCAAATAAGTTGTTAAAGTCAATTTCCATAGGGCTCGGAAATTCCAAGGGGGGCCGGAGTCTCCGGGGTAGAACCACCGGAGTCTCCGGGGTAGAACCACCGGAGTCTCCGGGGTAGAACCACCGGAGTCTCCGGGGTAGAACCACCGGAGTCTCCGGGGTAGAACCAATGGAATCTCCAAACCTAGAAAATTAAACTTTACCAACAAGAGGCAAATAGAATCCAACAAGATGATTAATGGACATTATAGAATTTGAATTTCTCATGAAAATGACATACCACATAGAGACTAGATAATCTTTAAATATCAACACTAAGTGGTATTCCTCATGTACACACATTTTTAGGATTGTGAAGTGCCAAAGCATATCACTCCCCCAAAATGGGATGGTCCATTAATCACTCCCAAGAGCCAAGAAGATAGATCAAGATGCAATAGGCTCAATAGTAACAACCGTACATGGTGTGCAACCAACAAGCACATAATTGATTACTCAAAATAAAGCAAGTGGGGAGCACAACATATACAAACACATGCAAGATACAAAACCAAACACATGCAAAGGGGCGAGTAACTTTCAATGTAGATAAGTTGAATACATGTTACCGCAAGGAGGAACAATGGATATATGATAGAAATAAGATAATCCAATTGACTTGACTTGAGACAATATAATTAATGAAGATCCCTTAATTCTTCATGATATAGCCAAGTCTCCAATGCCCTCCATTAGACACCTATTGATCAAGTTTTGGCTTGTTGGTCCCCAACCAAGTTGGGTCCTAAGAGGTTAGTCACAATAGGTTTGGCAACCCAAATGGTTCTTTTCTTGACACCACTTTGAGTACCAACAAATTTGGCAAACACATTTCCAACCTTATCCTTGCAAAGTGAATAAGCATCATTGATTATGATAGGGTTGGATGAGTTACCAATAGAGCAAGTAGAAGAAAGGTGACCCTTCTCACGGCATATGTAGCAAGATCTTATCTTTCCTTTCTTCTCATTTGATTTCTCCACAATGGGAGCATTGGGTTGATTCTTCTTAGGAGGAAGCTTTTCTTCATCTTGAGGAAGGACTTGAGTTTGAGCTTGAGGCCGCTTCCCTTGTTGCTTCTCACTTAGATGCTTCTTCTTCAATGGGCAAGACCTAACATGATGCCCTTCAATTTTGCACTTGAAGCAAACAATCTTAGCCGGATCCTTGACTTTCTCTTGGCCCTTCTTCTTCTTGAAGAGTTTGGACTTCTTCTTATTGTTGGAGATAAATCCAAGTCCACTCTTGTCATTGGGGAATTTTTGTGCACTCAACATCTTGTCAAGTTTGGACTTCCCTTCATGACTTTTTACCAAGTCTTTCTTCAACAAAGTGACTTGGGCCTCGAGCTCTTTAATTTCCTCTACATGGTTAGTTACAATACAAGAACTAGAGGAAGTAGAAGCTATATTGTTAGAGCAACAAGGCAAGGAGAGTAATTCATCACAAGATGTAGCAATAGTATGAGTGGATGAATTACGAGGACTAGCACATGGCAATATAGCTTTTTGGGAAGTAGTGCTAGTGACCACATGAGGTTCACAAGATGTTACCTTTGTAGACATATCCTCATAAGCTAACTTTAGGCGAGCATGGGACACTCGAAGATCCTCATTAGAGCTAGATAGCTTTTCATGATTTTCTTCCAATATCCCATACTTGCTAGTTAGCAACTCAAGTTGAGCCCTTAGCTCAACATTCTCCTTCAAGATAGATGCTTCACAAGAATTAGAGTTAGTAGCACAAGCATCATGATTAACCGAAAGAGGAGAAGGCAACTTGGAACACTCTTTTAAATAAGAAGCTTTTAGTTGCTCATGTGACTCGGTGAGTTTGGTGAGCACACTCTCAATGTCCCTAGATCCATTTTTGAGGTGCTCAACATCCTCAAGAAGTTTAGCATTAACAAAAACAAGCTTATCATTTTTTAATTTTAAATCATTTGCCACCTCAAGAGCTCTATCATTGGAGCTTTGTTCTTTTAAAAGAGTCTCTTTAAAATCATTGGCAAGACTATGAAGATTCTCAATAGTTGCTTCTTGCTCTTCATCATGAGATTGAAGCTCATCAATAATTTTCTGGCTCTCAATAGCAGCAACCAAAATATCAACAAAGTTAGAGCAAGCAATTTTGTTCTTCTTACCAATAGCAAGAAAGACTATTTCTCCCTTCTTTTTTAAAGAGGCAACATAATCATCCTCTTCTTCATGATCACTAGATATAGTGGGTTCCAAAGAAGGAGTTACCTTTGAATCCCTAGCCATAAGACATATGTGGGAACCGAGAGATGATGATGAGGATGAATTACTTGAAGCTCCAATCAAAATTTTGTCTTGGCCAATAGAATCTCCGGTTTCCTCTAAATTGTTAGCCACACAAAGACTAGAGGAAATAGAGGCATTTTTATCATGGCCACTAGACAGAGCAAGCATATCATCATGAGATTTATTTAAGCAACTTACACATGATATGCAAGGACTAACACAAGCATATAAAGCATTTATGGTGCTAGAAGTGTTTAAGTCCAAAGATGAAGCATTGCAATGAGATAGAGATGAAGGATCATCAAAAGTAAGCATACTATCACCATTGCAAGTTTCATCACCACTCACCATATCATTACCTTGTGTCTTGCCACACTTTGGTGAAGTGGATGAAAGTTCATCACGGCCGGAAGTGGAAGGAATACAATCATCCCCAATAATCTTGGACAAACTATATTTTTCTTGAAGCTTTGTCCATATCTCATGAGCGCTCCGAAAAGGTGTGAAGGAGAAGGTAACTACATCGCTCAAAGCATTAACAATCACATGAGAAGCTTGAGCATTGAGATACAAGTTTTTCTTATCCTCTAAAGATAGATTTTGAGTATCCTTTGGAGGAGAAAAACCCGCATCTACAATTTGCTCCATAGATGGGTCCATGACCCGAAAATAATTAAGCATGTGAATTTTCCAAGTATCATAATTTGTGCCATCGAATATAAAAGTGTCATTGTGCACTAATCCCCTAGCCGACATCTTTGCTCTCAAGGCGGTGAAGCCTAAATTGAGAGACCTAGCTCTGATACCAATTGAAAGGACACAGATGTCGCCTAGAGGGGGGGGTGAATAGGCGATTAAAACTTTTACGAAAGGCTTGTACAAATGCGGAAATAAACTAATGTTTAATTTGACAAGCTTACAAAACCTAATAAACTAGGCTCACCTATGTGTACCAACAACTTATGTTAAGCAAGACAAGTAGCAAGGTATATAACTTCAAGCACGATGGCTATCACAAATGAAGTGCATAAGTAGTGGAGCTCGGATAAGAGTTACCGAGGCACGAAGGAGACGAAGATGTATCCCGAAGTTCACTTCCAAAGGAAGCTAGTCTCCGTTGGAGAGGTGTGGCGGCTTAATGCACTCCGAACGCCACAAAGGCCTCACCTTGAGATGTGGTAGCACAATGCTCACCAAATGCCACAAAGGCTCACCTCAAGATGCGGAGGCACGCTACACACCAAACGCCACAAAGGCTCACCTTATTCTCCTCGCGCCCTCGCACAAAGCAAGATGCCACGATCCACTATGGAACACTTGAGGGCGGTCACCGAACCCGTACAAGCTTGGGGCAATCTCCACAACTTAATTGGAGGCTCCCAAGAATTGCCACAAAGGCACCACAAAGGTTGGGGAATCTCCACAACTTAATTGGAGGCCCCAAGTATATGCCACAAAGGCCACTAAGCCGTCTAGGGTTCCAAGAACCCAAGAGTAATAAGCTCACAACTTCCACTTACCGAATCTCCGAGGAGAACTCAAACCGATGCACCAAATGCAATGGCAAGAGCACACAAAGTGCTCAAATCCTTCTTACTCAAATCCTACCAAAGCAACTAATGCTATGGAGAGATATAAGAGGAAGAACAAAGGAAATCAACAAATGAACTCCAAGATCTAGATCCCAATGGTTCCCCTCACTTAGAGGAGATTTTGATTGGTGGAAAGATAGATCTAGATCTCCTCTCTCTTTTCCCTCAAGAAGATGCAAGAATCATTGGAGGGATTGAGAGATAGAGCAAAGCTTCAAGGTCAACAATGGAGGAGAGATAGAATAGGAAGCCAACCAGCCCAAGGAGGAAGAAGGGGGCCTTTTATAGGTCCCCCACGAAAACTAGCCGTTGCTGGGCACTAGGGCCGGAGTCTCCGGCCTAGAGGACCGGAGTCTCCGCCCTAAGTGACTCCAGGGCCGGAGTCTCCGCCCCTGGGCCGGAGTCTCCGGTGCCCCGGGGTCATTCGGGGGCCTCAGGACGGACTAAGCAGGTGCCAGGCCGGAGTTGGGCCGGAGACTTTGCGTCTCGGGCCGGAGACTCCGGCCACCAAAAACTGGCAGAAACACCAACACGAAAACGACCATAACTTGAGCATCCGGACTCCGTTTTTGATGATCTTGGGCTCGTTGGAATCACAACAACGAGCTCTACAAGTATATGCATAGAAACATCATAGTCCAACAAGGGAGGATAAAACCAAATGATGAGAGGTTTGACCTCTCTTCAAAGTCGAACCGGTAAAACCTCCAAACACCAAAAACACAATGAGTGTTTCATGCAAAATCCCTTTTTGATGAGTTAGAGCTTGTCATGGAATTAACCACAAGCTCTAAAACCTCACATGGATAAAAGCCAAATAAGAACCAAGAAAGATGATGGCAAATATGCAAAGGTTTGAGCTCTCTTCGAACGATGCGGTTAAGTTACTCACTCGAGAGCCCCTCTTGATAGTACGGCTACCAATCCTATAACCCGGTCTCCAAACTAACACAAGAGACCGGTAAGAAGGAAACCCTATCAAGAACATACCTTTTCCTTGTGCATTCAACTTGAGCTAGATTATGACCATCTTGTCTTCCTCAAGTTGGAACACCTTTCTTGATCTTGATTGCTTGGTGAAGTCTTGCGAATTGCTCCCCCATAAATCAATATGGGAAAGACTCTCTTAGGAATATCTTCACATAGACATTACCACCAAATAGAATACATGCATCAAGCATATAATCTCCTTGAGATGGCATATCTTGAACTTGACTTATCATCCATGAAGATGATCACCACTTAATAATATCCTAGCCTTGTATCCTTCCTTCTTCCTTCATGATGATGATGTCTTGAAGGTAAACACAAATGTCCACTCAATTATATTCTTCAAGACATAGTTGCAATAAGCTCAATTCTCATATGACCATTCTTCCGATATTTCCTTGAATAACACATTGGTCATCACTTAAAGTTCTTCATCACTTTGACTTGATCAACCTTGTATCCTTCCTTCTTCCTTCATGATGATGATGTCTTGAAGGTAAACACAAATGTCCACTCAATTATATTCTTCAAGACATAGTTGCAATAAGCTCAATTCTCATATGACCATTCTTTCGATATTTCCTTGAATAACACAATGGTCATCACTTAAAGTTCTTCATTTGATCCTTCTTACAACCTTGAAGCCAACATATGGTTCAAGCATTGTCTATGGACATGTCCTACAAATATAACTCAATGCAAACATTAGTCCATAGAGATTGTCATTAATTACCAAAACCACACATGGGGGCTCCATGCTCTTTCACCGGGGTCCACAGTTCACTAGTGGTGTCTCTCCATAAGGTAAATAACATGCTGGGTAAACAAATTACAGTTGGGCAATTGATAGAATAAAGCAAGCATACAAATGTCATGAGGATCACTATGAGATTCACTTGGGCATTACAACATAATACATAGACCGTAATCCAACTGTATCTATGACTAATAATCCACCCGCCGGATATCATCCGAACAACCGTTGGGTATTAAGTTGCAAGCAACAGATTATCGCCTTAAGCAAAGTGTGTAATGTAAACAATACAAATATCCTTGAACAAAAGATTGTTATTTTCTCCCTAGTAGCAATAGCACATCTACAACCTTAGAGGTTTCTATCACTCCCCCAGATTTCTAGAGGCATGAACCCACAATCGAGCATAAATACTCTCTCTTGGAGTCACTAGCATCTACTCAGCCAAGATATCTACTAGCAACGGAGAGCATGCAAGATCATAAACAACATAGAGATAACATAAAGATAATAATTCAGCAAATCAACTTGACATAGTATCAATATTCATCAGATCCCAACAAACACAACATGTAGAATTACACAATGATGATCTTGATCATGATAGGCAGCTCACAAGATCTAAACATGAAGCACATGGAGGAGATGACAACCATCTAGCTACTGCTATGGACCCGTAGTCCAAGGTAGACTACTCACGCATCACTTCGGAGGCAGGCATGGTGATGAAGAAGGTCTCTGATGGTGATTCCCTTCTCCGACAGGGTGCCGGGAAGAGCTTCTGGACCCTCCCGATCTTGCGTCGACGACGACGGCGGCTTGTAGTATGTTTCGAGGAAAATTGATTGGTCCTTTAGATTTTCCTATCAAGGGGAATATATAGGCGGAAGGGCGGCCTCAGGAGGTGGGCCAGGCAGACACACCACCTGGTGGCGCGGCCAGGGGCTGGGCCGCGCCACCCTATGGTGCGCCTGGCCCCTGGTCCCCCTCCGTCTCAGCTTTGGACTCCGTCACGCTTCGGGAAAAATAGGAGAATATTTCCTGTGTAGCTTTTCTGAAACACAAAACAGCAGAAAACAGGGAACTGGCACTGTGGTATCTCGTTAGTAGGTTAGTTCTAGAAAATGCATAAAAACGCCATGAAGTGTAACAAAACACAAAGAAAATGGTGTATAAACAAGCATGGAGCATAAAAAATTATAGATATGTTTGAGACGTATTAAGCATCCCCAAGCTTAACTCCTTCTCGTCCTCAAGTAGGTAAGTGATAAAAAACAATAATTTTTGAGGTGACATGCACCAACACAATCTTGATCAACGATGTAAAGCATTGAGTGCTGAGATCAAAGTACTTAAAACATGGGCATAAGAGACATAATCTTGACAATAAAACTTAGCAACCATGTTATAACATGAAAAGTAACACAAACAAAAGATCATGAGTAATAAAAATCAAGTGTGTGTTTCAACCATATAGAAAAACATAGCAAAGTGGTTTTCAGCTTGTCCTTCATGGAGTAGCAAAACATAAATGCATAGGACACCTTCAAGTTTAAGAGGGTGACTAGATACAAATAATTTAAGAACAAGCAAAACCATAATCATGAATCAATCAATAATAAATTTTGGGACTATGCACATTAAACTCAGAATGACAACTATGCTCTCTTAGACGGTGCATAAAGGTAGAAGGTGGAGACTCAACATAAAAGTAAAAGAAAGGTCCTTCACAGAGGGAAGCAGTGATTGCAAGTTTTATAAACCTCCAAAAATTATGATACTTACTAGCTTTGAGCTCTCATTGCCCCCATCATAGGCATCTTGAGTGGTTAAGGTTAATGCGAGTACAATTATGAAGCATATGCTCAACAAATCATAAGTTGAAAATCTCGTGTCCCGTGAAGTATGAATACCCAAACCTCATGCTACTCGACTTAGGTCCCAAGCAAGTTCTTGTCATTGTAAGCACACATGTATCATCGAGAACGCCAACGGGGTACCTCTTGCCCGATGAAATGGAACAAGCCCACATCAAAATGACAAGACAAACAAACAATGAACACCTTGACATCTCTTTTATTTACCATTGGTATAGCTTTTTATTGTGAGATGCGTCGTCGAATGTCCACTATGGGCACGCTGTAAATTTCCACCATGAATGATGCATGGATTAGATTAGTGGCCCAGGCATTTCTCTAAACATATACAAACTCCATGAGCTCACAATTTTCCAACTTATTTCACATCACGAGTATCCATAAACAAAAGATCACGATATCAACTAAATGAGAGAAAGTGCAATGTTGGAAGCTTGCCCCATGACGGCATGGCTGGGCTAACTTCCAACTTACAACTTGCAAGCATAACGTCAACATAAGAGACCCACAATGGTCAAAATTATTAAAAGCAGAAAATTAAAGTGTGTCGTCGGGTTCGTGAGAGCTTTACTAACTAATTTTCACATAACACCAAAAAGTTTAATTTGAAGGATAGATAAAAGCAAGTCGAATGTACTTGGAATAGCAAATTGCTAATAGGTATATATGGTGGATGCATTGGAAAACTTGGTTTTTGGGTGTTGGATGCACGAGAAGTATGCCCTCTCAATACAAAATGAAGGCTAGCAAAAGACTGGGAGCGACCAACTAAGAGAGCAATAACGGCCATAATCATGCATAGCGACAAAACATCATTAACCGAAGCACAAAGTGGTATCACAAGTCAAAACCAAATGATCATAGTGGCATATATGGAGACTTGTTAAATTCAAACATGTTGTAAGCATGCGCCAAGTCAACCCAAATAAAGCATCAAAGGAGAAAACCATGATAACATGCTCCCATATAATAAAAACAACGCATGATTTTTTCAAAGGCTCATTAAGCAATCTCAGTCATTTGAGACAAGTCATGCTACAGAAAAAACTACTAAGCATACTATCAAAACGACATCAAGCATGACATGCAAAAGTCTAAGCCATAGTCTAAACAAGCTCCCATTTGTACCACTATAGTCATGAAACTTTTTCTCTTTTCCAACACCATTCAAACCTTTTTGAAACAACTCTTTAAGATGAAAACCAACATAGACCAGTGGTCTAAATGCACCTTGATACAAAAATATAACAAGATCTGAACAAAAATCAATGCGAAAAACGAAAGCTAAACGCAGTACTAGAAAAAGAGAACACTCGTTGAACGATAAGAGTGAAAACTAGAGTGTTCTTGGCAATGAAAAACGGAGTGTGTCTTCTCCAAAAGAAATTTGTTGGGGTCCAACCATTTATTGCAGCAAACAAAACAAAAGAAAACTGAAAGCAAAAGTAAAGACGCTCCAACAAAAACGCATAGTACATGAAGCAATAAAAATATAGTGTCTTGAAAGGTGACCTGATTTTTGCCGATGAAGAAGGGGTGCCTCGGGGCATCCCCAAGCTTTGACGCTTTTACCTCTTGGATATTTCTAGGGGTGACATGGGCATCCCCAATCTTGAGCTTTTGTCCATACTTCATCTCATCTCATCACTCTCCTTTCCCTACACTTGAAAACTTCCTTCATACAAAACTTCACACAATTCTATTAGCAACATTAATATAAGCAGGATAATAAATCTGCTCTTTTGGTTCAGTTTCAAACTCAAATATACCATCCATTAAAGCATAATATAATGTAGCAAGGCTATCAACTTTAGAAGCAAGAATATCAATTTTACCCAACTTTTCCTCGACAGACTTGTTAAAAGCAGTTTGCTTACCGATGAAGTCCTTGAGCATGACCTCAAGCTCAGAGGGCGCGCCCCTAGTGTTATTGGAGGAAGTACCATAAGATTTTCCATAACCATTACCATTGGTAGAAGGATACGGCCTATAATTGTTGCTAGCAAAAATTGTTCCTATAAGAACTGTTACTGAAATTATTATTTCTAATGAAGTTTACATCAACATGCTCTTCTTGAGCAACCAAAGAGGCCAAAGGAACATTGTTAGGATCAACATGAGCTCTATCATTAACAAGCATAGCCATAATAGTATCAATCTTATCACTTAAGGAAGATATTTCCTCAACGGAATTTACCTTCTTACCTTGTGGAGCTCTCTCGGTGTGCCACTCAGAATAATTTACCATCATGTTGTCAAGAAGCTTTATTGCAGCACCCAAGGTAATGAACATAAAAGTACCTCCAGCAGCTGAATCCAATAGATTTCTTGAAGAAAAATTTAGTCATGTATAAAAGGTTTGGATAATCATCCAAGTAGTCAGTCCATGAGTGGGACAATTCTTTATCATAGATATCATTCTTTCCCAAGCTTGAGCAACATGTTCATTATCAAACTGTATAAACTTCATAAATCACTTTGCAAGGCTATAATCTTAGCAGGAGGATAATATTTTTCAATAAAAGCATCCTTACACTTAACCCAAGAATCAATACTATTTCTAGGCAAAGATAGCAACCAATCCTTAGCTTTTCCTCTTAAAGAGAAAGGAAACAACTTAAGCTTAATAATATCACCATCTACATCCTTGTACTTTTGCATCTCACATAGCTTAACAAAATTGTTGAGATGAGCTGCAGCATCATCAGTACTAACACCAGAAAACTGCTCTTTCATAACAAGATTCAACAAAGCAGGCTTAATCTCATAAAAATGTGCCTCAGGAGCAGGTGGCGCAATAGGAGTGCAGATAAAATCATTGTTATTGGTGCTAGTAAAATCACACAACTTGGTGTTCTTAGGAGTACCCATTGTAGCAAAACTAGAAGCAGACAAGTAAAAATAACAACTATAAAGGAACTAATTTTTTGTATTTTTGATAAAAACATGCAAGCAAAAATAAAATAAAGCAAAACAATAACAAAGTAAAAGATTGGAAGTGAGAGACGCCCCTTGCAGAAATCCTCTTTCTTCCCGGCAACAACGCTATAAAAATTGCTTGATGGCGTGTAGATGTCCGCCAAGTTGGGAACCCCAAGAGGAAGGTATGATGAGCACTGCATCAAGTATTCCCTCAGTATGAAACCAAGGTTTATCAAACCAGTAGGAGAAAGAACCAACTTCTGAAGGTTGATGCTCGCTAGCTTCGCGACAGCTCCAGACAATTTATATATGGCACCTCGTCTAGGGCGTAGCTTTGCACCAGCAGCAACGTGGAACCTGCACACAACACAACCAAGTACTTTGTCCCAACTTATAGTGAGGTTGTCAATCTCACCGGTTTGCTGTAAACAAAGGATTAAGCGTATCGAGTGGTAAAAGGTAATAGTTTGCAAGAATGTAAATAAAGCGAGTAAATGATAAATGGTAATAACAGTGTAAAAGAATGGACCGGGGTCCACAGTTCACTAGTGGTGTCTCTCCATAAGGTAAATAACATGCTGGGTAAACAAATTACAGTTGGGCAATTGATAGAATAAAGCAAGCATACAAATGTCATGAGGATCACTATGAGATTCACTTGGGCATTACAACATAATACATAGACCGTAATCCAACTGCATCTATGACTAATAATCCATCCGCCGGATATCATCCGAACAATCATTGGGTATTAAGTTGCAAGCAATAGATTATAGCCTTAAGCAAAGTGTGTAATGTAAATAATACAAATGTCCTTGAACACAAGATTGTTGTTTTCTCCCTAGTAGCAATAGCACATCTACAACCTTAGAGGTTTTTGTCACTCCCCCAGAACACTAGAGGCATGAACCCACTATCGAGCATAAATACTCCCTCTTGGAGTCACTAGCATCTACTCGGCCAAGATATCTACTAGCAACGGAGAGCATGCAAGATCATAAACAACATAGAGATTACATAAAGATAATAATTCAGCAAATCAACTTGACATAGTATCAATATTCATTGGATCCCGACAAACACAACATGTAGAATTTCACAACGATGATCTTGATCATGATAGGCAGCTCACAAGATCTAAACATGAAGCACATGGAGGAGATGACAACCATCTAGCTACTGCTATGGACCCATAGTCCAAGGTAGACTACTCACGCATCACTCTGGAGGCAGGCATGGTGATGAAGAAGGCCTCCAGCGGTGATTCCCCTTTCCGGCAGGGTGCCGGGAAGAGCTTCTAAACCCTCCCGATCTCGCATCGACGACGACGGCAGCTTGTAGTATGTTCCGAGGAAAATTGATCGGTCCTTTAGGTTTTCCGTCGAGGGGAATATATAGGCAGAAGGGCGGCGTTAGGAGGTGGGCCAGGCGGCCACACCACCTGGTGGTGTGGCCACGCCACCCTATGGTGCGCCTGGCCCCTGCTCCCCCTCCATATTAGCTTTGGACTCCGTCACGCTTCGGAAAAAATAGGAACTTTGGCTTTTGTTTTATCCAATTCCAAGAATATTTCTTGTGTAGCTTTTCTGAAACACAAAACAACAGAAAACAGGGAACTGGCACTGTGGCATCTCGTCAGTAGGTTAGTTCTGGAAAATGCATAAAAACACCACGAAGTGTAACAAAACACAAAGCAAATGGTGTATAAACAAGCATGGAGCATAAAAAATTATAGATACGTTCAAGACATATCACTGGTGCGTGTGGTAGGGATGCAAATCTTTGGCAAGCCTCGCATCTTCTGACGATGTCCTTTGCATCTTCGATTGCTGTCAACCAGTAGAATCCTGCGCGAAAAGCTTTGGCTATTATGGCTCTTCTACTTGCATGATGGCCACAGACTCCTGCGTGGATGTCCTTTAATATGACTTGCCCTTCCTGTGCGGTGACGCATCACTGTAACATGCCAGTTATGCTTTTCTTGTACAACTTTCCTTGTAGTAAGACAAAAGCTTTGGATCGCCGTATTATCCTATGTGCTTCAACTATATCTTCGGGTAGTGTTTTGTTCATCATGTATCCTAAGTATGGCTGCATCCAAGTTTCTTCAATCATCATGACCTCCTCTGAATCTGCTGCGCTCTCCATTCCTGTTTTGCTAGCCCCCGAGCCTGCTGTCACATGCTGACTTGGTTCTCCTGGACTCAAAATTTTGTTGCCTTTTATTGATCTCTCGACAATTTCCTCCTAAAAGACTCCTGGTGGTATGGGCAGGCATTGAGACCTGATGTTTGCTAGATTATCGGCTTCCTCGTTGCTGGCTCTGCTGATATGTGAGACTTTGCATCCGTCGTAAGTTCCTTCTAGGTAGTAGTACAAATTTCGGTATGATGTCATGTTGTCACTAACGGCGTCACAACGGTTCATCACTTGCTGGACCACGAGGTTCGAGTCCCCAAATATTTTTAGTCGAGTTGCTCCGCATGCTTTGGCCATCTTCATATCGTGAAGTAGGGCCTCGTACTCGGCTTCGTTATTGGAAGCTTGTGGGAAACTCATCCTTAGCACATACTTTAGCTTGTTTCCTTGCGGAGATATTAAGACTACTCCTGCTCCTGCTCCTTGAACCCTTTTTGATCCGTCGAAGTACATTGTCGAAACACTTAACAGATCAGGTGGTCCTGTGTTTTGTAGTTCTAACCACTCTGCTGTGAAGTCTGGCAGCACTTGGGATTTGATGGCTTTTCTTTTCTCGTATGTGATGTCCAGAGGGGAGAGTTCGATTCCCATAAGGAGACACGTCCTGTTGCTTCAGGGTTATTCAGTATGTTTGATAGTGGAGCTTCGTTAACCACTATGATTGGATGCACTACGAATTACTGTGACGCCCCAAAACCGGCACCTTGCAGATTATAGCGATCAAGCCACAATCTACATGATGTCGCTTTGGAAACGCACCACCAAGCGCCTCGTGCACGTTGGAACGTGCACGTGATGCGGGTGGAATCGAGTAGCAACAGTTACACAAGTTCACGATGGAACCCACAAAAGAATATAATATAACCACAAAGACTCCACGAGTCAAAATATCCAAATATACATACAAAGATTCAAATCATACATAAATCAAATAGTATCCGAGTACGGACAAGAATACAAATGGGCCTAAGAGGCTTGAAGATAACGATGGCGTCCATAACCCTGCCCAGGCCAAGCCGGAAGGGTAACCTTGCTAACGTCGTCGCTCCCATACCTGTGAAGATCGGGCCCACGGTTGCCGAAAAAGGAGGAAGAAAGAGAAAGGAAAAGAAGAAAAACGAGGGTGAGTACCGAGGCACGTACTCGCGAGACTGGAATTCAGCTGTGCTCGCCTACAGGCTATATGGTGGACTTAGCGGCAACAAAAGAAATATACTACAGAGACACACTACAATTTCCGTCTAAATAGATTAAGATAAGAGAGCGCATAAAGGTAAACATCTAGATACTAACACCAAACATAACCCAGCCGATGAATCACCTCCTCGTGACCAAACAAGGAAGCAAGTATCAAAGGCACTCACACGGTTACCAAGTTTTATTGCAGGTTTATTGTTGTAGTTGTGCTAGCTTACTACACAAGTTTATTAATATTGAAATAGCAGGTGCAAGTTGTTCTATGATCGAGTAGTACAGCTCCAAGTCGTCCATAACCGCGGACACGGCTTTTCGAAAAGATTTAACCCTGCAGGGGTGCCCAAATGTACCCACACGTACGATCAATCCTTCCGGCAGGTCTCGCACCCTTAATAAAAACAGGTGCGCCATTAGGATAGTCACGACTCGCACTCTCCTTCACTACAAACAAGTCCAGAAAGCCACCTAACTAAGTTGAACCCGTATCAAGAGTCCGGCCGAATCTCCGAACGGACTTAGCTGTTTGCGCCTACTCTGCAGAGAGAACCGGAGCCTCTCTTCGGGGGAGGTTGTCCGCTTGCAGTCATACCGCACCTATACGGACGTGCAGAACAAGGGGTTACAAGGCTCACTGGGCTTCCCCCAAATAAAATCGGACCATAAGATACAAGCTGCACGCCCGATAAAAATCAAATGGAAACACCTCGAACTAGTTGTGGCCACTGGACAAGTATGTAGATTCCGGCAGTGATCGAGGGGAGGCCCGTAAACGTACCCACGTATGGTTAGAGCGCTCAGTCTCAGAACAGTTCATGCGATCTCGGGGTCCTAGGGGACACAAGTGAGCCGTCGGAAAACTGGCAAAATGACTCACCGATGCCTCTGCTTAATTCAATTTTAATTTATTAACAATAAAGTAAGCCATGATTATTTCCAAGAACATATATCCATAAAGTAGAGCATGTGATAACTTTCCCAACCCAATAAGATAAAATAACTCCAACAACCTGAAGATGCCTACGACTCGCAAGGCCAACTTGAACAACAAGCACACGGGTAATAGGATGTATGAAAGGTTCTATGGCTTTGCTTTGGATAAACAGGTGGATAGGACACGTGACTCGAACAAAGCATCGTGACACAAGGCTAGAATATAGAGCTAGCGAGAGCAAAAGAGTTAAATGGGTAGAGAGAAAAGGGCTCGCCTGAAAAGATGGTTGAAGAACACCCGAAGAACTTGTCGTTGTTCACATCACCACGAAACGTCCTATCCGAGAAGAAGCAAATCGCTACAACAAACAACGGATGCAACACTTACTACTACGAAGAAAGAATCGGCATGATTATGTGAAGCATGCATGCAGGACATGGCAATTATGATGCAATGCAACTTATCCAAATTAAGCGGAATTGGAATCCCGACACACACATATGGTTCAAGTTGTTTTACTACCGACAATTTAATTGTTGATTAGCATGGCAAACAAGGCATGGGTGAGCTACACAAAATTAAATGAAGCAGGGAAAACATTATAAGCGTTTCCCAAAATACTCCATATGTTGTTTATAAGGTGATATGCAAACTACCATGGAACGACATGATGCGAGATGCAAACAGGTATATGGATTACATATTCAGATTCTACACATTTTTATGATAAAATTTCATATAAAATACTTTGTATTTCAAGTTATAGTTTGAAAGATATGAATTTGGCAAGATTCAAACATTTTCTGCCAATTTCCGAAAATAAAACAGAAACAGAGAGGGCTGGACCTGAGCCCGAAAGGCGACGGATAGAATCTATCGCACGCTGGCGACGGCGGAGATATTCTGATGGGCCGAGGTCCAGTTGGCGACGGATCTGAGCAACAAAAAGATGGGATTAATCCCGAATAGCAGCGATCGAACTTGGGACCTGCTGATCGAAGTAGAAGAACACACCGGACGGGCTAGTGAGCAGATCTTGTTTAATGATGGCTTCGGCGTCAGTTAAAGCATCTTTGACCGCGAGATCTGAACAAAAATAGAGTGAAAAAGAGTGGATTCATTCATCGAATCAGGATTCGATCACGGAGACAAGACAGGAGGACGAACGACCAGGCTACCTTGCGGTTGTTGTCAAGATGTCGCACGCGGTCGTTTTGAGCTGGAAAAGACCACGCCTTGGATTCAGAAAGCGTAGCAGACGGGATCAACAGCGTAGCGACGTAGCAGATGCCGAGCACGAGCGTGCACGGACGCGCCGACGAACGTGAGCACAGCAGAGTCTGAGACGTCCAGGAAGATGATAACAACGAAGGAGACGGCGTGTCTGACGGGCAGGAGGTCATGGATGCATACAGGTGAGTGGCGACGTTGCTTGAAAACATGGCGAGGACGAGCGGGAAGGCACGGGTCAGTGGTGGGGATGCGCTGCCTGTGAGCGGAAGCTTGGCGACGCACGGACGAAGGTGGACGATGGCGACCTCCGGGCAGAAGTGCTTGGCGACGTCCTTGAGCTTGACGTACGGGGACGAGCGGAGGCGCTGGTGGTTGATCTCGGGGCAAAACGCGTGCAGCGCGTGCAGGCGGGTCGGGCGCGGGGACAACTTGGAGACGACCTCGACAGGAACGTCTGGCCGGAAGGACGATGACAGCGATCGGCGGAGGACGCAGAAGCCGCGCCGCATCGTGCAGGTTGCCGATGCGCACGGAGGTGTGGACTGGCACGGGTACAGGTGGAGACGGTCGGCTGGAGCAGCCCGCAGCAGATGCGTGAAGAGCTTGCAGACCACGGGCGAGCATGCACTGAAGCGTTGGATGCCCGAGACGATGAAGTAGAGCTTGAAGGTGACCACTTGGAAGCGAGGCACGCGGCCAACGGGAAGCAAGCATGACGCTGCGAGGAACACAACACACGACTCAAGAGAAGGTGACCGCACAGAACGGAAGAGACGATGACGAACTTGGCGGATTCCTGGTCAGCTCCGGGTCCGGGTCTTCAGCGAGGATGACGAGGGTGACGCGGCGGGCCGGCGTGGTTGAGGGCGAGCCGGGGAGGGACGCGATCGAGCCCGTTGAGGCAGAGCATGCGCAGCGCGCATGGCGGCGGCGGGGCCAGTCTAGGGTTCTATGGGACATCTACAGAGGGGGATTTTATGGAGAGGAGGAGCGCCGGATGACCGTCCCATCGATCAGGTTGGCGACGTGGAGGTGGGAGATTGACGCCGTACCAGAAAGAAGATGACAAGGTGGAGTGGTGGGCTGGACTGGGCTTCGTTCTTCCTTCCTTTTGATTTCTTCTTCAATTTCTTGCAGCATTTTTCTTCTTCTCTTTTTGGGAAAACAAGAGAGGGGTTTGGAAGGATTTACAAACAGGTTTCAAACATTTCGAAAACAGAATTTTGTCTCAAACAATTACAGAGATTTGCAAATAATATAGTTTAAGTTTTACTTTGAAATAAGAAAAGAGAAGGGAGGGTTTTATAAAACCATATGAGCAAAAAAAAATTTAAAAAATATTTTATCCCAAATAATTTTTGTTTTAACAAAAGCATGCAAGATTATAGATGCATGATGATGCATGCGTCCCGATGACGTGAAAAAAAGAAAAATAACAAGCAATTCTAATAGGGTATTTTTCCGGGTCATTACAATTACTGTCGTAGCTTCCTTGCTGTTGTGAACACACTATATGCTAACTTATGATAATGTGGATAACGTTGTTTAGATGGTGATAAGACTTCACTAAGGAAGTACACTGGTCGCTGAACTCCATGCGCCTTCCCTTCCTCACTTATTTCGACTACTAACAGCATGCTCACCACCTGATGTGTAGCGGCGATGTACAGTAGTAGTGGTTCTCTCTCCTTTTATGCGACTAGCACTAGTGGTGTGGAAAGCACTTTTTTCAGCTGTGAAAACGCTGCGTCTGCCTCTTCTGTCCACTCAAATTTTTTATCTGACTTCTTCATGAGTTCGTAGAAAGGGAGGGCCTTTTCTCCTAGCCGTGCAACAAATCGACTTAGTGCTGCTACATGTCCTGTGAGTTGCTGTACTTCGTTGAGCTTACCTGGTTTTCCCATTGTTAGTATCGCCTGAATTTTCTCTGGGTTTAACTCTATTCCTCTTGCCGATACCAGGAACCCCAGAAGTTGTCCTGCGGAAACGCCAAATGAACACTTTGTCAGGTTGAGTTTTAGCTTGTACCTGTAAAGGTTGTCGAAAGTTTCCTTCAGGTCACTGATTAGAGCCTCCTCTTTTCTTGTGGTGATAACCACGTCGTCGATGTTGACTTGGATGTTTCGGCCTATTTGGCTTCTGACGCAATTTTGCATCATCCTTTGATAGGTTGCTCCTGCGTTCTTGAGGCCAAAAGGCATGACTTGATAGCAAAAGACGTCGTATGGTGTGATGAAGGCTATTTTTTCTTCGTCTTCTTTCTTTAGTTTGATCTGATTGTAGCCTGAATATGCGTCCAGGAAGGAAAGCCTTGCACACCCTGATGTGGCATCAATTATTTGATCTATGCGAGGTAGTGGAAAGGGATCCTTGGGACAATGCTTGTTGAGGGACATGTAGTCGACACACACCCGTCTCACCTTCGTATTCTTCTTTGGGACAATTACTGGGTTGGAAACCCATGTTGATGCCTTGATCTCTCTGATGAAGCTTGCATTTTCTAGTCTGTGTAGTTCGGCTGCTATTGCTTTTCTTTTGGGTTCAGCGAACCGCCGTAGAGGTTGTTTGACCGGCCTTGCTTTTGGATCCACATTGAGTGCATGCTTGACGAGTTCCTTGGGAACCCCTGGCATGTCGGAAGGGCACCAAGCAAAGATTTCCTAGCGCTCACGGAGGAACTCGACGAGCGCACTTTCCTATACGGGATTCAGGTTTACTGCGATGGAAGTAGTCTTGTTTAGGTCCATGGGATGAACCCGAACTTTCTTAGAATCTTGTGTTGCGTCAAAAGCCTGATCTGGCAGGGATCGACCAACATCGGGTAGTACATTGTGATCAGTTTCCCTTTTAGTCTTGCGTATTCAGTTGTCATGCTGAAGGTTTGCGCCATCCTGTTGAATTCTTTGTCGCAGGTGTTTGATACTTCAAAGCTTCCCTGTACTATGATGACCCCCTTAGGTCCTAGAATTTTGAGTGCTAGGTATGCATAGTGAGGAACTGCCATGAACTTTGCAAACGCTAGCCGTCCCAAGATTGCGTGGTATTGCGAGGGCCAGTCCATCACCTCGAACTCTAGTTTTTTTCTATGGAAGTTACCGCTGTCGCCAAAGCAAACGTCAAGTTCAATTTTGCCTAGGGGATGGTTTGCACTTCCTGGTACTATCCCGTGAAAAGTGCAATCTGTTGGCTTCCACCATTCCAGCGAGATGCTCATTGCCTTCAGGGTCCTTGCGTATATTAAATTTATGCCACTGCCTGCGTCCATAAATACCCGTCTGATGTCATATTCTCCTATTTGCGCCTTCAACACCATTGGCACGTGTCCTAGCATGGGTACTTTCCTTGGGTGGTCTGCTCTTCTGAACCTGATCGTTTGGTCGGACCATCGCAGATATTCTATGGTAGCTAGTGGTGACGATATTGCTAGGTTTACTTGCCTTGATATACCTTTTTTTTCTCTTTCTTGGATTTTGGAACAGGCTGGATCATCGCGGATATGTAGACCTTTGAACCCTGTGTTATGTTTCTTTGATGTGCTTCTTGGCTTAATTCCATTGCATCTTGTAATCTTAGGAACGTTCTGCAATCTCTCATCAGGTGGTTGGAAACTCTCTTGCCATCCAGGTATGCATAGTGGATGCGGCAAGGTCCATGAAGCATGTCTTCTGCCGATGGGTCAGAATATTTCGGCTTATCTCGTCTGCGGCTACTTTTGTCTTGGTACTCTCTACTCTCATTTCCTTCCTCATCTCCCCTTTCGTACCCTGCGGCTACTTGGTTGCGTCTTACGTGGCCATCCTCGTTGCGAGACCCGCGCCTTTGCCTGTTTGCTTGGTCGACTTCTGGCGAACGCGCCCTTTTATTGTTGTAAGCGTCTTCTCCATCGGTGAATCTGCTTGCGATCTCTATTAATTCTGACACCGTTTTGGATCTTGTTCTCCCTAACTCTTCCACGAGGTCTGAATAGCGAAGGCCAGCCGAAAAAACATCTACTGCCCGCTCGTCGGAGACGTCTTCTGCGGAGTTTTTTATTATACTCCACCGCTATATATATGAGGGTAGAGTCTCGCCCTTTCCCTACATACTGGATTTGACTTCTTCGATTGACGCTGGACGTTTGTATGTCGAACGAAAATTTCTTGCGAATTGATTTTCTAGTTCGCCCCAACTTCCGATGGAATCATTGGGTAAGGTGCTTAGCCAGAACCGTGTTGCGCCGGTGAGGTCTAGTTATAAACTTTGCATTGCTGTCGCTCTTGTTCCTCCCAGTATTTGCACTGCTTTAAGGTAATCTGATAACCACAACCTAGGCTCTTGTGACCCATCGTACTTCTGCTGGTCGTGTGGTAATTTGAATCCTTTGGGTACTCGCGTTCTGCGAACCCTTTGGGTAAAGCATAGCACACCAATCTCCTTTTCATCATCCTCGTAGTTTTCTTCCTTCCATGCATAGCGTTCTTTGTTCACCTTCTTTTGAGCTATAATATTCCTTGCATCCTCCACTCGTGCCTTGTGGTTTTTGTCACCCGATGAGTCGCTTGATTGACTTTGCGAGGATTGGTACTTTCGACTCTTCTTTCCCTGACCCTCGTAATATGTCAACTTCTTTTCTGAGGAGTGTTGCCTTAACTTATCTTCCACTAACCCGAGACTTTTTATGGCTGCTTGATGCATGTGCTCCTGTGGATCTCCGGGTTCCGGCTGCGTGGTTAATAGATATGCCTGTGCTGCCACTAGGGCTGCTTCCGGTGTTTCCTATATGAAGTTTTCCTCTTCATCTGATAATGGCGCGCTGATACTTCTTACGTGTTTTTTCTTCCCTTCCTCGTACTGATTTTCTCCTGCTATGCTTTGGTTCGCGGTGCCTATCTTTGCTGGAATACGATGTCTCACTGTACCCGCTCCAATATGGTCTGCTTGATGCGCTACTGCTCTCCTGACTTTTCCTAAGCTCACTTTTTTCTGCTCACAATTTCTTTTTGTGCTGATGCAGGGCATATTGATATCCCATTAAGACTTCTCTCTTCGAATTTGCGGGTACATCTGTGCCGTGATTAATTGCTGACATGATAATTCTCCACTCTCCAGCGGAGACGTATATTTTCTCCTTCTCTTCTCCACTATTGCTCCTCGGGTTGTTGCCCTGTGTGTCTACTACTATGTTGCCGGCGTCATTGTTTGCTTCTACTGCTTCAATGATGATGATGCATACCTGGTGTATATTACCAGAGACACCGTCGCTTCAGGTGGTGAAGTCCTTTTGGTCAAGATCCAAGTGACCCATTGCTTCTCCTATGTCGAGATTTCCCATGAGCTCATCGAGTTCTTTGATTTTTTCTTCTCTTTTTTTCCATTGTTGCAAAGCTGACCGGTGAGTTTACCTCGCTGGAAGAGCCTACCGATGATTCTGACATTGCAATTGTCACGGTTTTGCTTGCCGACGGATCCGATTTTGTTGAATCTGAGAGGCGAATTGAACCCAAAGATCCGACGCGAAAGTTTAGGCTTCCGATCGTCAAATCCATCTCCTGATCCAAGCTTGCAAAGACTGGCGTGAGGGTTGGTGGATGAAGTTGAAAATCGATGGTCCCGAAGGATATCTGGTTTCCGTCGACTTTCGAGTTGCTGTTGGCTAGAAGCGAAAAAGCCGTCGAATTCATGATTCCAATGCCCAGAGTCCCCACGGTCGGCGCCAATTGACGAGGTTTAACTAGACGAATGTCCAAGATGATGGACTTAGTGATCGGGGGAAGAGGGCGTTGGATGAACTCGAAGGTAAAGATCAGTCAAACAAGGTGTGTATCGAGAATAAGCGTGGTCCTAAACTGGGCTCAATCTCAATCTGTCCATGGCTGGCCTCTCCTGGCCCTATATATAGGTGGCCAGGTCTCAAGGATCCGGTCGGGTTCAATACAAATTATAGTGTATGTATATGATATCAACTCGTATTTCGACTATGCCTATGACTGGGCCTATCTTAGCGGGCCTCAGGGGTACAAAGATAATGGGCTCTATTAGCTATACCCTTGTCAGGCACTCTACCCAGTCTTTCAGCAACGTCTGGATTTCTTTGGAAGATCCGGGAAATTTCTTAAGTTGTAACCACGTGGTATCATCCATGCACTTCAGGCATGCATTGTGTCCGTGACACACCTGGCATGCGATATACCCGTAGCCGAGATAGTCCTGCACCGTTGTGAGCAGCGCGGCTTTCATAGGAAAATAGTCTCCCGCGGCGGCGTCCCATGTATTGACCCCTGCAACATTCCATAACGTGTCTAGCTCATCTTTTAGTAGCTAGAGATACATATTCAGGTCGTTCCCTGGCTATTTCGGCCCTTGAATAAGGATGCTCATGTGGGAGGTTGTATGTCCATACAAACACGGGCCATGTGCTTTGCGTGCTGCTCTGGCTCCCAAACGGATTGAGTCCTTCTTGGCTCGGTCCCGAGGCTACGATATTCCGCATCTAATGCTTTCCACTGGGTTGCATCCGAAGGGTGTGTCAGCACCACGTCTTCATCTCGCTTCTTCTTCCGATCATTCATAACTTCCACCTTTCTTTCAGCGTGCCAGCGCATCAACCTCGCTTCCTTGGGGTCCACGAAGTACCGCTGCAAGCGAGGAATGAGCGGAAAGTACCACACGACTTTTTGAGGAGCTTTTTCCCCTTTTTTCTTGTATCGTGCAGCATTGCACACTGGGCATCTGATCTTGTTCGAGTCTTCTTATTTCCGATAAGTGTAGCAATCGTTGATGCATGCGTGATATTTCTCGTGTGGAAAATCAAGAGGACACACGACTTTCTTGGCTTCGTCTAGACTACTAGGACACGTGTTCCCATCCGGAAGGCGATCGTGCCAGTATTTAAGGCTTGCATTGGTCCATTTGTATTTTTCCTTCATCTGAAGGACATCGAGCGCAACTTTCAACCGGGTATCCTCCATGGTACAACCTTTGAACAACCGGGTAGTAGAGTCTATCACCAGTTGTGCCAGCTTAGCTTTCTCTTTAGCAGCACCTCTAGCATCAGCTATCTTCCTAGCAAGCAGTTCTTGAAGATGAGGGTCATGCATGGCTGAAGTCAGCGGCGTCTGCGTGTCCTCATCATCTACATGTTCTTCATGATCATGATCTTCATCTGTATCATGTTGTTGTTGTTTTTTTTTGATAGAACGTTTAGCTTTATTGATCACATATCATAAAGTCATTACAAAGAATCTCACTGATACAGTCCAGAGAAACACCCCGCCACACAACACAGCCTAAAGTTTCACTTAATTTAGCTAAAGTGTGAGCAGCCACATTCAAACCACGAACAACATGTTTGATGGAGCAGGAAGTAAAAGAAGGCATCGGCTTCCTAATATCATAAATAACAGGGCCACAAAGGGATCTGTCATCCTCCACCGCATTCACTCTGTTCACCACAGATAAGCAGTCCGAATTGATAATAATCTTGGTGAAACCTTCGTCCTTAGCCAGGTTGATCGCACGCCTCAATGCCAAGGCTTCAGCAATCTCCGGCGACGTGACCTCCTCGTGGTACTCGCTGCAAGCAGTCAAGCACACGCCGTTGTGGTCTCGAATCACGACGCCAAGCCCCATCCGACGAGAAGCAGAGAAAATCGCTGCATCCACGTTAACCAAAACCATGCCAGCCGGCGGCGGAGACCATTTGAGCACTGACGAATTGGACTCACGCCTATGACTTGCCGATGGTTTGTACATATGCGTAATGATCATCAGAATATAAGCTAGAGCTTTCTCAGCAACTGACCTAGGATGCATGATCGGTTCACCTTCACGGAATCTGTTCCTTGCATCCCAGATATGCCACATAGTAACGACCATAGCTGTCGCCTCCAAATCAGAGCACCATTCCAAGAAATCCAACGTCCAGACACGAGTGGATGTAAAACCTTTGCGCTGCAGATTCATTGGATAGACAGTTTGGACAGCTTCCCAGACTTCACGAGCATATTGGCAGAATAAAATTGCATGCTCAATGGATTCATGTCGTCCACAAAAAATACAGTCCGGGCAAGCAGGAATGTGTTGCTTCTGAAGTTGATGGCCGGATGGAAGACAGTCATGGGCAAACCGCCACAAATTAATTTTCATCTTCCCAGGAGCCTTCACCGACCATAAAGAATTCCAAAGTTTGGAATCACCTTCAGTTCCAGATGTCAGGCCACAACCATTAGCAGACCTTTGTTCCTTAAATTTGCATGTACGAGCCAAGTTATAACCTGAGCGAACTGTATAGCAGCCAAACCGGGTGTGCGGCCTTGACACGAAATCCACACCTCCATGGCAGCTGATGGGAACCTGAAGAACCTGCACAGCAACATCCTTCGAGAAGATGGTGTTGACCAGCTCAACATCCCAAGACCGAGAATCTTCCAAGATCAAAGAGCTCACCAACTGGTTATCCAGCAAAGGAACCTTTAGCTTCAGCATAACAGGGGAAACATCAGGAATCCAATTGTCAGCTTCGAACCTAGTAGAGTTGCCATCACCGATGCCCCATCGGACACCCGTCTTCAACAGTTCCCGACCATGCAGGATGCTACGCCAGGTGTATGATGCCGAGCGTGGCGACGGTGCCTCCCAGAAATCACAATTCGGGAAGTATCGCCCTTTCAGGACTCGAGCACAAAGAGAGGATGGATTAGTAAGCAGACGCCACCCCTGGCGGGCTAGCATTGCTTGATTGAAAAGTTCCATGTCACGAAATCCCATCCCTCCGAGTGCTTTTGGCGTAGTGAGCCATTGCCAAGATCTCCAGTGCATCTTTTTCTTTCCTTCTTCTATTCCCCACCAAAAATTTGCAATAGCCTTCCTCATATCCTCACAAATCGATACTGGGATCTGGAAACAACTCATCACAAAAGAAGGAATAGCTTGAATGACTGATTTGAGAAAGACTTCCTTCCCAGCTCTGGACATAGGTCTATCCGAGCAGCCATTAATTCTCTTCCACATGCGATCATACAAGAATCGGAACACACTCACCGGTGAACGACCCACGTCCGTAGGCATACCCAAATAGGTATCATTGAGGGCCTCGGTATGTATATCTAATTTTTGCATGACTGCATTTTTGACAGCATCTGGACATCGGGCACCAAAGTAGATAGACGACTTGTCTCTATTGATTTTCTGCCCCGACCCCTCACAGAAAGTTTCCAAAGTACTGTGTAATTGTAACACCCCCGAATTTATAACAAATTCGAAGTGCCCATTATGTAATCCATCACAATCCCAGAATCATTGTTGTGATTTACATAATGTAGTTGATATCACAGTCATAGCCATTAATAGTAAATAAAGGGGATTACATAGGTGGTCGCACAGACCAAACCTTACATTACATCAACATGCAGCGGAATAACACTTTGGGTCCATATTGTCAAGCTTCAACCGCACAGGCAAAGCGGACAGTAGGAAACGAGCCTAATTCGCAAAGTCGTCTGAATGTCCTTCCTTCTTGATCTTTCTCCTTCAAGTCTGGCCAAGTTAATAGCCAGGGACACAACCATGAGTACATTGGATGCACTCGCAAACCATCTTATAAACAAAGTGATGAGAGAGATATGCATGGTTGATATGGTGGACTAAGCACTAAGTTTATTTGCGAAAAGCTAGTTTGTTTCCCAAGAATTTTCATTAGTAGAGAAGAAGGTTTAATTATCTAAGTTAAATCTAAAGTGGAACTTCAAGTGTTGGTCAACATCAAATATCAAGTCAAGTCATTCACCATGTTCAACTTCAGTTGTTAACATTCTTGACAAAAGTCAAGTACAGCTTGCCAACTGTCCATGACCGCGGACGCGGCTATTCGAATAGTTTTGAAACCTCTGTAGAGGGGTACACTTTACCCACAAGATTCGATACATCTGCCGGGAGCAATCCACGGATCGTCATACACAAAGTATGCGAGGTTCAGATAATCAAACAAACTCTTTCACTTGTCCACTCTAGTATAGGATCCTTCCCTAAGAGTCCATTTTGGCACTCATAGTTTTGCCCGCTGCAGAGTGCTGCATGAATGGAAATTTCCACTCGGTTCGGAAGTACCCGCGCACGGTGCACTCCTATAAAGGATGATACAAGGTATCCCATACTAGGGCAAACAAGCTACAGACTAAGCCCCTTCCCATTTAGGGGTAGTGTGGTCGTACTGTATGGTTGGCTCACATAGTACATCACTTATTATCATTTCAAAATACATTCCATAGTCCTTAGTCAAGATTATTTTCTTTCCGAAATACATCATGTATGAGTAGTCTCCCATTCAAGCTTTCAAGTTCAAGTCACCACTTCCAATAGGGTTCCCCTATAGATGATTTCAATCTTATTAGCGACTAAGCAACTACTATGAGTGATGCTACAACTAAGGAGGTGTCAAATAAACTTAGCTTGATACTCTTGCTAAGCAAGATATCACTACACAACTATCATTCTAAAGTAGCAATTCAATCATGCAATTTACTTAAAAACAAATAGAATGTAATAGGAAAACTAGGCATTGGGAGTATGATTCAAAAGATGGCTTGCCTGGCTTGGCAATGTCAAACTAGTCTTCCTCTTCATCTTGGGTTGATTGCTCTCCAGCTCCATTTCTTGGTTGACTTCGAGATCCATTCTCCTTACTCTCTTTGTCGTCTAATCGTCAGAAGGTAAATAAGCATACAATCACCACACAATTCACAGAAACACATATTCACTACAATAAGGATACTTGGGTAAGGGAAACGATCTAGGAAGTCTATGGAGAGTGGTTTCAAAGATAATTGAGTTCCGATGAATGATATTATTGAGTGGTTGTATTTAAGTAGGGTTCATTTATTTTGGATCCCAAAAATATCTCCTACAAGTCCTTATTGACTGAGTTCATATACTACAAGTCTATATTCAATGTTAGGGTTCATCTAAAGTGGTTTCATAGGATCTGGAGTACTTTTCTTTATTGAAGCCATTTCTAGTTTGCAAATATTTAATGATCAAGTTTGAATCTACAAGTAGGGTCTATAGATCCTAGTTGACTTGGATTAGGGGTTACATATCTGAAAATGTGGTTGATTAGAATTGGGTTCATATCATTGCCACTTATAGATTTTATTTCATCATTTTCCTACGTTAGCAATGCTTATTTAACCTTATAGGAAATATCATTTATTTTATAAAGTCCTAAATTGAGTTAAATTTGCAGAAACATATCGGTATTGTAATTTATGAGATTTGAGAATTAGTTTCATAACATTTTGAATATTATTTGTTTTTAGATGTTATTGGTAAGGTTGCAAAGCTCCTATCTTGTCATTTTTTTACAAAATGAAAGTTCTATGAAAAATGGATAGAGGCCAGTGCTATTTGAAAGGGAAGTTTCAAATCTCTCTGTAGAATTTTGGTTCATAATTTTTGGATCTCTAGATCTCTGGGAGTTTGAATAAGAACTTGCAGTAATTAGATAAATAAAGAAATAGTTCTCTAAAAAAAACTGGGCGGACTGGAATTTAGACGGGTCGGGGAACGGAGTCGCGGACCGGCCCATTAGCATGTCCCGGGGGTGGGAGTGAAAAAATAACATTCCCGACAGGTGGGACCCATCTGTCGGGCTTTAATCGTTGACCGAAACGGTACAACCTGGCCGTCTCCTACCTAGCGACAGGAGAGGACGAACGACAGAGAGAGAGAGAGAGCTGTTGGGGATATACCAAATAGGTATACCAGCGACGTAGTCCTAAATCAGCAAGCCTGGGTGGCCCATCAAGGGTGGTATGGTGGATTCGCCATACCGGGCGGCCCAGTTGCTGAAGTTGCCACGGCGGTACTGGACGTAGGCGCTTATGGCGGATCCTTAGACAGGCCCATGGCGGATTACTGACGACAGGCCCATGGCGGATCCGGAGACGGCCCATGGCGGGTTACCTTGACGTACACGCATAGGACTTAGTCTAGGACTCCAAGTTGTATCCGCTCCGGTACCAACGTGTAGCCCACGCCAGGCGCCTTTATAAGCCCGGCGTGGAGCAGCCCTTGAGGCACGTTCGAGAGATACATCCAATCGCATAGCGAAACAGCCAACCTCATCATTGTAATCGAGCACTTGTTGCCATATAGTGAATTATAGCAGCACGTAGGATCTCGCCACCGTCACGGGATCTGAAGCTGGGTAAACTCGTGCTACCACCATCCTGGATCGCTCCTCCGTGTTCACCCCCTTCCACAAACCGTCATACCCCTACCTCTATGGCAGATCTGTTGACGAAACCACGATAGTTGGCGCCCACCGTGGGGCTAAGCGCGTCTGGAGCGCGGATCCAGGCGGGATCCGCCTTTGCAGGCATCGGCGACACCGTCGCCATCGGGCGCGTCCTCTACGATTCTGGCTTCCCCATTGTCCCAGCGGATAACCTCTGGGTGCCGGCTAGAGAAGACCCTGCTCGATTCACTGTCGTTCCGATTGGAGATATCCATATCTTCATTGGAGAGACAAACCCTACCCCCGCCACGGAAACCAATTTCCGGTGGATCGGTATGGCTGAAATCCCCAAACGGACCGCTTTCGAGCTGGATACGGAGGAGGACTCATCTGACCTGGAACTTTCCAAGTTGCCCAGATCGGATCTGAAAAATAATCCCACCTAGCCCGCCCTAGAGGTAGAGGAAGTGGTGGAAGACCGCTATGAATCCGCCATGAGTAATCTGGCGTTAGAGACACCACGGTACTGCCTTGTTGCGTTCGCAGGCATCACTTCGGGATCTACCTCCAATGGAGGAGAAGATAGCCCAGGTGAATCCATCCTTGAGGCACTTAACGAAAGTGGTGAATCGGATGACTGGGACAGCAAGGGCTATGATTATGACCATTACGATGCCGCCATGAGGAAAATCGAGGCGGAGTTGGAGCGGCAGGCACTTGAAGAACAGCAAGCAGCGGCCAAACAGGTGTTCGTAACCAGCAAAGGAGATGATGCTGGGCAGGCAACTGGTGATCCGCCATCTCAGGCAGTCCACGACGGTGATGCCGGCAAAGAGCAGGGTAACCCGCCACCAGCCGCCGATCCCGCCACGGAGCAACTTCCTGAGATTCACGGCGGACCCAGGCCTCTACAACCCGCCATCCCCGAGGACCAGCACCCGGAAGACTTCACGACCCCGCTGGACAAGGTCGTCTATGGAACTCTAGCGGATCCAATCACCCCTGACTATGTCAGAGATGTGAACGATCTCGAGAAGAAAAGGCGAGCACTCCTCAAGGAAGCAAAGCGAGTCGAGAAGATGGGCCAGCAGCTTGATGGCGACATTGCTAAAGCTCAAGACACGCTGAAGCGCGCAAGGAACATGGAGGAGAAGTATGTTACTCTCATCCAGAACCAGATAACCGAGGGAGGCGACCCACAGCTGGTACGAAACCTCGAGTTCACCGTACCAACGGCGGAAACTCTGGCCAAGATGTACATCAAGAATCCGCCATACGTGGATAAAAACCGCGATGAAGTCAGGGCTACGCCCATTGAAAATATCGTGGCTGCAAAGGAGCTATTGGAGCATAATAAGAGCCCAGCAGCCCTAGAAACGGCGGTGAAACTGATGACAAAAGCATTAGTGCAGCAGGAGAAGGCTACGTCGTCACGACGGCTCGAATCCGATCCCGCGCTATGCAGGTCCAGCACTGCCTCTAAGGCTCCGGGGGCTGGCAACCATGGTACGTGCCCTGACAACGAATCTCATACCGGATCCTCAGAAATCCGAAGAAGAGAAGCTCGCAACCGGGCGAATGCCATCCCAATATCCTCCGATGACAAACCAAATGGCAAAGGCCCACAGAGAAATCCATCGCCACCCCGCAAGAATTACCCTGCTTACGGATACCAACAAGACAATGCTGTCCCTCGCCATAAGACCAACATGCCGCCACCAAAGTATAAGACGTTCGAAGTCCCAAAGGGAGGGATCGTCATACACGATAATAATGGCAAGCGAGGACGAAGCCGTGACGCTGGACGCAAAGACGATCCGCCACGACGGGAAAACAGCAGAGACGGCGGATCCAAGAGAAGGGACCGATCTCGCCATGACGACGGCGCGCACCGTGACGGCGACAAAGACAAGCATCGCTCCAATCGCCGCCACGATGACAAAGGGCAAGGCTCCCGCCGCCATAACGACGATCCATCTCCACAAAAAACGGAAGGAAGCCGTCGTAGCTGCAAAGATCAGTCGCAGGACGACGAGAGTAAACGACGACGTGACCCTTCGCCATCCCCACCAGGGAGCCCCCATGGCGGCGGCGGTGGTGGTGGCGGACCAGCAAGGTCACGCAACTCTCGCAAGGATCCGCCGCACCAGAAGCCCTACGACGTGCGTACCCATCTAAACGAGATTGCCAAGTCTCAAATAGCCTTCTTCTCGGCCCA